>CM062819.1:799302219-799769985 GCA_031772625.1 Pinus tabuliformis | reverse complement strand
AAATCACTAGTAATAAAAATATCTATGCTTAACTCCATTTCACCTAGAAACTCCATTAATCCTTTTATTTGAGCAAATGCATGGATAATATTATTAATAATATTCAAATATCATCCTTTTAATTGAAATATCTATGATTATAACTTTGGGAACAAAATCACTTAGTCCACAACATATAAATCCTTATATTTGAGAAAATAGGCATGGATAATATTGTTAATAATATTCAAATATCATCCTTATATTTGAAATATCTATGCTTATATAAAACAAAATCACCTAGTAATAAAAATATATATGCTTAACTCCATTTCACCTAGTAATACAAATATCTTTTCTTGCATAAGAATCCAAGAGTATGAGAATGCTTATAGAAAACTCCAAAAAAACTCCATTTTTGTAACTTTGGGAACAAAATCACCTAATAATTCCACGACGTATAAAATCCTTATATTTGATAAAATGGGCATGGACAATATTGTTAATAATATTCAAATATCATTCTTATATTGGAAATATCTATGCTTATATTCAAATATCATTCTTATATTTCAAATATCTATGCTTATATAAAACAAAATCACCTAGTAATAAAAATATTTATGCTTAACTCCATTTCACCTAGTAATTTTTTTTTTTTTGCATAAAAATCGGAGACCATGAGAATGCTTATAAAAAACTCCATTCTACGATTTTGGGCTCCATTTCACCTAGTAATAAAAATACATTTGCTTGTATAAGAATCCAAGAGCATGATAATGCTTATAAAAAACTCCAGAAAAAAAAACTCCATTTTTGCAACTTTCGGAACATAATCGCCTAGTAATTCCACACGTATAAAATCCTTATATTTGATAAATGAGCATGGACAATATTGTTAATAATATTCAAATATCATCCTTATATTTGAACAAATGGGCATGGTCAGTATTGTTAATAATATTCAAATATCATCCTTATGTTGCAGTAAATGGGCATCAATAATATGGTTAATAATATTCAAATATCATGTTTTTAGAGAACCAAATGGGTATCCCTAATATTGTTAATGAGAGCCATTTTTTTTTGCAAAAGCCCATTAAGTGAAATATTTAGCCATCAGAAACAAAAAAATAAATTTGCCTTTGAAACATCAAAACTATTTTATGTACAAATTTAGTTTCTTGGTAGAATTTGTCTAAGATAACTTTGAAATTTTAGCTATGTAGGATTTAGCTATAACAGGTATTTCATTGGAATAATTTGTAGAAATAAATCTTGTATTGTAGAAATAAATCTTATATTTTGCATAAGAATCCAAGAGCATGAGAATGTTTATTAAATGTTTCATTTCTGCAACTATGGAGTTGTGTTTGACACTATAACCCAAATGAATAACACATAATCTTCCTTCTCCTCTATTTTATTATCTCTCTTTTTAGTCGCCCAAAATTTAACATAGTTAGTAATCTAAGGTCAAGGTTTTTACATGCCTCAACTGTCAATTATATTAGGATTTTGGACCTTCTAAAATCTTCTCTAAAGTACACTTGTATAAAAACACTAAAAAGTTACTAAGAAATACGAAAAATAACGTATTGATCACTTTTAGGCCTCTAAAATCAAACAATTGCATTATAAAACTAATGCAATAAAATTGCTAATAGCTAAAACATAAAGCAAGGATATAGAGTGAGAAAACTCACCTCAATTTCAAATTTGAGCCAGCTTTGGGTAAGAAACCACCACCATCGTTGTGTTTTAGAGTTGGAACTACTACCATGAAAAGTGAATCTTTATAGTTAAAAATAACTTAAAATAATCAAATCCATATTTTCATAACAATGCATAACAAAATCATTCTCACCAAAATCACTCATAAACCTCCACTCCAAAGTGGTTGGTTTTACTAACACAATTGTTTTTCATCTTGTCCTCCATCAACTTACCCTCACAAGTCTTCTAGTACATTAATTTTCTCATTGTCCCATCTCCTATATCACATTTACAAGTAATTTATATAAATTAAGATACAAAAATTTATTAGATAAACACTAATACAATTGTTCCTCATCTACTCCTCGCCACCTTACCCTCACAAGCCTATTAATTCACAATGTCCTATCCCCTATCTATGACACCACATTTAGTAGTAATCCATATGGATTAGAATAAAGAAAGATATGAAAAATAATAAATTTATAAATATATTTCCATATTAATTAAAATTTTGATTATTTTTAGTTATCTCCTTTTTATCTTTAATATCAAATAATAATAACAATTTCATTTATTAAAGGAAAAAAAACCATCTACCATATGAAAATTCAAAATACGTAAACTTTTATTGGTAAACAAAGTCATGCAAGAGATTGGAGTCGAGGAACAATGAAAGATAGGGTTGGAGAAGAAAATAAGCGTGTACGCGGTTACTATGTTCATTTTTTCAGCACATTACATTGCAACCATCACATCATTTTAAACTAATGAAAATAAATTACATCATTTCAAAAGCAATAGCCGAATGAAAGTCATGCACGATATTTCTAATTACTAGACGATTAATGAAAAGAAATTACATCATTTGAAAGCAATAACTGGATCGAAGTATTATTGAAAACAATTTTTCATCCAAATAGTCTACTAAATCATTGAAAACAGTTTTTCATCCAAATAGTCTGCTAAATTATCCCTTCTAACTTTTACTTTCCATTATTTCATATAAAGGAGAACTCTAGCTAGGAATTTGATTTTGCTTGTATTTTTTCGATTAGGAATTTTATTTTGCTTGTATTTTTTCCATTATTTCTACCACTTCATGAAGTTGCTTCCTTCCAAGAAAATATCTAAGGAAATGTGGCGATGGTTGATCAATCTTGTCACATAACCTTCAAACATTTCAAGACTTTCTAGCTTTTGGAGTTGATCCTGTTTAATATTTTCCAAGTCTTTCCAAGCCTCTTCTGTATGTGCCCAAAAGCATGAGTCTTGAGTGAGGGATGCCAGCTTTGTGCGACCGCTCCGACGAGTGTTTTCCTTCTCTTCCATCCATTTCTGAAGAACTTTATAGCTATTGAGTTTTCCATCTGAAATATGTTTGCCTTTACTCGATAATAATGTGCGTTATTATCTATAGGCTCCAGTTTGCCTACGCAAGGCCTTTTCATTTTCCAGTTTGCCTACGCAGTGTATGATCTATGGCGTGATGGCTCGACAATGATTGATCTAGTTTCTTTGAAAGAGCTCACTCCGTGGTTGAGGCCGTTGAATGCGTGGTAAGCTGTTAAGATCCGTGCAAAGATCGGAGGCCGCGTGGAGGAGGCATAGCTGTTACCTGCGACAGAGGCGAGCCATTGTAGAGAAAATTTTCTGCGTTGAAACTAGTTTGATTAAAGTGAGGTCGAAATACATTTGAAAAAATTGGAGGATTGAATCCAGTTTTTTAATTAAAGTTTTAATTTTTTAATTAAAAAAGGAGGGGGCTCGTTTTTTAAATGAGGATTTTAAGAAGAAGTCTATTGAGTGCAATCTGAGGGGTTTGTCATACAAGGTGAAGAACATTTAATATACAAGTTGAAGAAAGCATTGTATGGACTAAAACAGGCACCCAAGTCATGGTATGACAAAATTGATTCATTTTTCTTGCAGCGTGGTTATAAAAAGAGCAAAAATGACCCTAATTTTCATACCGTGTTTGATAAAGAGGGAAGGATTGTTTTGATTTCTTAATATATAGATGATTTAATCATTACACGAAACACTAATGAACTCATTAAAGAAATCAAGGGGCAGATGTCACAAGTTTTTGAGATGAAAGACCTTGGAGAGCTACACTACTGTTTGGGTTTGGAAGTTTGGAGGGATTGTGGACAAACTTTTTTGTCACAAAGTAAGTATGTAAGGAGCTTACTGGAAAAGTTCGGAATGGATCAATGCAAAGCTACAGTAGTACCTTTACAATCGAATTTAAAACTTCAGAATGATGATGGATCTAAGGAGGCAGATGCGATTTTTTATAGACAACTGGTTGGGAGTCTAATCTACTTGGCTACAACTAGCCCTAATTTGGCTTATGCAGTCAGTGCATTGAGCTAATTTATGTCAAACCCCCTTGAGAGTCATTGGGTTGCAGCTAAAGGTGTTTTAAGGTATCTGCAGGGAACCTTAGATTTTGGTATTGTTTATACTGATTTGTGTGATGTTACATTGACAGGTGTTTTAGACTCAGATTGGGTTGGAAATGTAGATGACAAACAATCCATGATAGACTATGCATTCATCAATGGATCCGGGGTCATTACATGGAGCAGCAAAAAGTAGAACATAGTATCCCTGCCTTCTGCAAAAACTAAATATCAAGTTATGTGCAGCGACATGTGAAGCAGTTTGGTTGAGGAGACTTTTCCTTGATGCTGGAGAAGAACAAAAGGTTGCAACAGTGATCAAATGCGACAACCAGATCTCCATACAGTTTCATTTTGTCGGGGAGAGATTTCAATCAAAAGAAATTTATATTGAGTATTGTAATAGTTGTGACAATGCTGTTGATATTTTTACCAAACCTCTTGGTAGAATCAAATTTGAGTTGTTTAGGGAAGTGTTAGGCATATCTGTGAATCCATTTCTCCATTAAGGGGGAGTGTTGAGATTAATGTAGAAACAGTTCAAACTGAACCCTAGATTAGGATTTTGTTCATGTTTTATAGGATTCAGTTCAACTTCCCTAAATGTGTGCTTGTTATATATATTCGTCTTGTAATGAATGAAACACAGAGCGTGTTCTGCAGAAGTAGTCTTAAAGGTGGTGTTCCACACCTGTAAGCTACTTAGTTGATTAATAAAGTTGATTTGTATTTTTGACACGTCTCTATATGCAATGCCACTAGCGTTTATCCACTTGTTTTGGATTGGAAACCACTTGGCAGTTGATCAAGTCTCTTTCACATTTCAATAATATTATCACTACAACAAAACAGGGAATTTACGCTAGATTTAGCACCAGATTTTAGTGTCTTTTTTCTGGCTCTATTGTACAATTTTTAAAGCGTCTTTTTTTGCGCCAAATTTTCATCCTTTTTTATGCCAATTTTGCATCATATTTTGCACCAAGATTTGCATTTGGTTTTACAACAGGTTTTGCTTCTAGTTTTGTGCCATTTTTTGTATCTTTTTTTGCTTCATATTTTGTGCCATTCTTTGCTTCTATTTTTGTGTCATAATTTGCATCGAGTTTTACACCATTTTTTGCATCCGATTTAGTGTTTTTTTTTATGAGTTTGTGCCAGTTTTTGCATATAGTCCTATGCCATTTTTTGCTTCTAATTTTGTACTTATTTTTACATCTATTTTTGCATCAATTTTTCTGCATTTTTTTACACCATTTTTTGCATTTAATTTTGCACCACACGTTGAATCTAATTTAATGCCAAAATTTTCATCCATTTTTGCACCATTTTTTTCATTCACTTTTTCCTTTCATTTGTCTCCCTTTTTTGCATCGTATTTTTCACGTAATTTTGCATCATTTGTTGCATCCAATTTAACATAATTTTTAACAACATTTCTTACATCCAATTTTGCATTCTTTTGAGCATCTAAATTTTCACTCTATGTTGGTCCATGTGTTGTGTCCACCTTTAGATCCCATTTTGTGTTTAATGTTACGTTCAATTTTGAGCCATTTTTTCGTCTACATTTGCATTTGTTTTTGTACCAAGTTTTGAATCATTTGTTACACCTCATTTTGCATCCAAATTTGAGCCATTTTTATGCCCATTTTCGCACCTTTTTTTCTACTTTTATGTCCAAAATTTCACCATTTTTTATGTCCAATTTTGCATCTTTTTTTGTGTCTAATTTTCCATTCTTTTTGGCATCCAAAATTGCATCTTTTTTTCTGCCACGTTTCATGTCCACATTTGCATCTCATTTTGCACCTAAATTTTAGTCTGAATTTTCATCTAGTTATGCATCATTTTTGGCATCCTTAGCTTCACCCTTTTTTAGTCCCATTTTTCTTCTTGTTTTGTGTCTTTTTTTACATCATTTTTGCACCCAAATTTTCATCCTAATTTTACACCATTATTTGCATCTTCATTTTGGTATCCATTTTTACATCCTTGTTTGCGCCCAATTTGGTATATTTTTGTATGCCCTATTTTGTTCCCCTCTTTGTGTTTAGTTTTACACCCTTTTTTAATTCTACTTTAAAACCCTTTTTGTCTCATTGTTTGCATCTTGTTTTGATGGCTAGTTTAATATCCAATTTTACTCCCAATTTTGCATCGTTGGTTACATCCACTTTTGGCTTCTTGTTTAGAGTTTTACTTTTACTTCCATTTTACTAATTTTATTACACAGTGAAATATATTACAGTTTCTAAATATCATTTTTCTGTAGGATTTAATGCACAGTTAGTTGAACACAAAACCCTCTCAGTTTATCCTAGAAACCTAAGATAGACTTATTAAGAGAAATTGTTCCAGGGCATAGGATTCTTAGTAGATCAAGATGTAGAGTATAGATTAAGAAAAGAAGAATAAATTCATGTGAGTCCTCGCATGCATGTATTGTTGGAGTTTTTAGTGTAGTAGGGAAGTGCTCTTAGATAGCTCCAAATCTTGGTCCTACAAACAAGAGAGAAAACAAAGAAAACTTCACAACATAATATCTTGATAATTGAAACTATCATAAACATATAAATGTTACTGAATAAATAAATATAAACCAAAATCTCATACATTCATTAGTTAAATAGGATAAGTAAAGAATGAATAGTATATGGAAGGAAGAATGACTAATCTATATTAATAAATGAGTTGGAGGAAAGTTACAACCATCAGAAACAGTTGCAACAACACCTCCCCCAACTCCTAGCTCCAAAACTATTCCTCTCAAGATAGATCTCAGCAGTGTGACAATACATGAATTCCCATCATTTTCTCAATGGTCAAGCCTCAAATATATAGGAAAGCGAAGCCTATGAAGATTTCCCAAATTCCTCATTAGTTCAATTTTGGCAAAAGCATTTGGGTGAATAATGTTTCCTCATATAAAAATGGCATTTTCCACTTTTTAGATGCTTTTGTGCTTAGTAAAAAGCTTCCCCATGCTTTATGGCTCTTTCCCACTTTTGTATGCTTTTATTTTTTAGGAAAAATCTAAATATGAGAATAAAGAGATTACATTCCGCCATATGAGTTTCCGAAAGTGAACAAGAGTGTCAAACTCTAGTTAACTCGAGCTTTTTTCCTCGAGGGATTTTCATTTTAAAATATTAACATTGAATTTCCATGTCATAATGTGTAAGTCAATCAAAATCCTTTAAAATTTGAAAGACATATAGGTGTGACTAGGCAGTGGATTTTTTTTTTTAATAATATAACTTACCTAATTTCACTGTGAATGCTGCCCAAACCCAAAACTATATTAAATATTAAAAATAAATTTAATATCTTAATCTACAAAAGTTAGAATATCTAGAATATTTTTAATGAATGGTAAATCATGACGTGTTAAATAAATAAATTTAAATATAAAATCTTAAATCCTAAATTTAATTTAAATTTTAAATTTACTTTCTTAATTTAAATTTTACTAAATCTTGTATTGATAAATTAATTTAAATATAAAATATAAATATATGGTTATTTTGATAAAAGTGCATTTATTTGAGTAACTTAAATTTAAATTTAACTTAAATTTATATTTTAAATTTTCCTTTTAAATTTAAATTTTCTTAAATTTTGTGTTAATAAATTAGTTTCAATATAAAATACATGTAGATGGTTATTTTTGGTAAAAGTGATGTTTATTTGGGTAATTTAAATTTAAATTTCCTTTAAATTTTGAATTTGCTTTTTTAATTTTTTTTAATTTTTTATTTTAATTTAAATTTTATTAAATCTTGTGCTAATATATTAATTTAAATATAAAATACGTATACAATTATTTTGATAAATGTGACATTTATTTGGGTAATTTTGGTAAAAGAATAATAAAAATGATATATTAAAAAATTGTCTATATGACATTATTTTATTAGTTTCTTAAAATTTTCTTAGGTGGTTATTATTTTGGTAACAAAAGTTAGATGAAGGGGACAACTTGTTATAGACTAAGATATCGTGGTCCTCATGGTACATAACTTGTATTATAGGGTTATATAGCTTAGGAGAAAGGGGTATTTCAACCAACAACATAGTTTTCTCCTCTAAGATGATGAGGAGGTATTTTCATGTATAAGACATTTAAGAATATATCACAATTCAAATTCATAACTCAGTATTTGTAAACAAATTTAAGGGTAATTGACAACATTCATAAAAAATATAGCAGTATCCTCATATATAATAATTCTCCATCAAAAAATCATTGACAATTTTCAATATACATATATTACTATTAAATCAACATTTATCATAGATATCATTATTCCAAGGTAAATTCACAACATTACATCCAAAAATAGTAATGTCATCATACATAATCATTCTCCATAAAAAAACATTGACAGGTTTCAACGCATATATAAAGTAACAAGGTAATACCAATAATAGCGTCATCATCCTTAATCAAATCATCTAAAATTCAAATGTGTGATTATCATATCAAAATATTTCATGAACACCATTATTCTAAGGTAAATTCACAACATCCATCAAAAGATAGTAATATCATCATACATAATAATTCTCCATCAAAATAATGTTGATAATTTTCAATATATACATAAAAGAACAAGATAAAAATGATAATATCATCATCATATTTAATCAAATCAACTAAAAATCAATGTAAGATTACAAAATAGAAATGTTTCATAGATATCATTATGCTAAGGTGAATTCACAACATCCATAAAAAAATAGGAATCTCATCATGCACGATAATTCTTCATAAAAAAATTGTAAACAATTTTCAACATATTCACAAGGTAACAAGATAGTACCGATAGTATCATCATCATTATTCAAATAAACTAAAATTCAAATGTATGATTACCATATTAAGACATCCAACTAAATATAAAAAATAATGCATGGCTAGCTAGCACCACGAAAATCATAGCTAAGCTCATCCTCATGATCATTTCCATAATTATCATCCTAACCATCCTGATAATATCATCCACATAATCATCACCATTGTCATCGCCATCCTCATCATCATCATCTCTGATATATGATGTAATCTAAACATAGTCTATATCATCATCTTCGTGGTCATTACCTATAGTGTTCTGGAAAAAAAACAATATTACATGTTAGTACTAATTCTATAGAAAAATGCATATTTTTATTACAATAATAACAATAAAATGAGGTAGGATATAATAACATTTAATAGTAATAAAAATAAAATGAAAATATGGCTTAAGATGTATTGGAGATCCAACTAAGATTACACTTGTAATTCACATTAAGTAGTAGAATCATTCTTTAATCCATATGAAATAGGTACCTGTTTGTTCTTCATATTATATTGGGAATGTTTCTTATGATTTCCATGCAGAATTGGTAAATTAATATTTACTGGAAGCTTTATTTCAAATTACAATTGTAATTCAAATTAGAAATAAAATAAATTTTAACAAAAAAAGAATGTCACATGAAAAAGTAAATTGTTTTTAATAAAAAATAAGTTGCATACAATATGAATGTCACATGAAATATTGAGTTGTTTTTAATGCATGTACTTTTCTCTATAATAAGATGGATCTTAATGTTCTTTCAAGAACAAATGCTCACAAATAATTACTTCATTTTATCCATTATAAAATTTAATCCATTATACCTAGTGATGACAATGATTCCATTCAATTTGTTTTGAACTCTCTAAATATAATGTAAAATAGAAAACTCCATGACCACGACCATGACCACGACCCCCTCCCTTGTCTTTTCCACCATCAAAGACAATGAACTTGGAGTTATGACCACGATAGCAACCCCTCCCTTGCCTTGTGTCCACCATTAGAGGCATTGAACTAGGAATTAAGAGCACTTATGTTTTCTTTGCTCTAATTAATCTCCAAGGAATCAAAACTTGATCAATATATCAAGGACTCCATCAAGGAATAGATATATCATAAGAGAATCTCAATAGGAGTTGCCAAAAGAGTGTGAAATAACACTTATCTCTGTTTTATGAAATAACTTGAGTGAGTGGAATGAATGGTGGGAAACACTTACCAAGGAAAGGAATATTTTTGGTCCATCTTTATTTCTATTATTATTTTTGCTTCTTAGAATGGAGGGAAGTGTTTAAAAAAAATTCAAAAAAATATTTTAAATTAAAATATATATATATATATATATATATATATATATATATATCTATATTTGCTTAAGTTTAGTTTTTTTTTAATATATATTCAGTTTAGTATTTTTTTATTTTCTAAAAAAATATATTTAGTTTCTGGTTTTTTTATAACAAAAATTATATTTTCTTTTTATAAAAATGGATTTTAAACATCTATTCATGCTAAATTTGTGATTTTATGATATAAGTTTAAATTATATATAAAAAAGTAACTTAATGCCATGCATTGTGTTGCTGAGATGGGTATTATACATCTCTTCCTTGCTAAGTTATAGAATGTGCTTGGGTTTTCTTAATGCAATAAAATTAATTCTTCTCTTCATTATATCTTGAGATGTTCAACTTGCACCTAATAAAAAAATAAGGTTAAAATAGGTTTGCCTTTTTCCTTTGTAGATTTATTTCCCCATTAATCCTTGTCTTAATAGATTAATTGTCTTATGGTGGCCTTGAGTGGCCACTCCCATTAGTTGCATGATTTTTAGTTTTATGTTAGTGACATTTCTTAGGATTGATAACATGTTATTTAATTTATGAAAATGTGTTATTTTCCATATTATTGTTAAATATTAATATTAAATATGTTGGTTTTGAACATGGTTTAGCAAAAAGTTCCCAAAAGGTTTATAGATTGTAATTTATAATGTAATGCTTCACTGCTTGATGAAATTGTTTTGGATATTTTTTTTAAAGATTCATTGATTGATGAAATTTTTATGGATGTTTTTTTAGTATATTAACTTGTATGTGATAAAGTCAAAAGTCACCTCTTTTTGATATTTTCATTGGTTAATTTCCCTTAAGGCTATCAAGTTCACCATTCAGTCCCAGGTTAAGGAAATATAGGAGTCATGAAGTGGCATTGTCCAATAACTTAAATCTTGGAACATGTTTTTTTTAGTCACATTATACTTCCTTTTTGTGTAAATTCTCCATGAAAATAGTCTCATGGAACATGAGGGACCTCAATAGCAAAGGAAAACAAATACTCCTAAAACAAAAATGGTACGCAAAGCACCCATCAATAATGTTGATATAATCCCAAATGCGGGTGATCGACAAGTACAGTGAGGTGGCAATCGACTGGGTTGGCATGTGGCTAGACCACATGGCCTTCTGTAGATTGGCACAGTGGTCCAAAATTGGCATTCACAACAGCCATAAATGCACTTTACGCGGGCGCCATCTCCAACCTGTTAACCATCACCCACCTCGGCTCTGTGCAAACATGAATCCTCGGGAGAATTTCACTTCTGCATCTGTCCGTCAACATCTGCCTCTACACGACCTCTGCCCTCAAGACGCAGCAGCACCCAGCTCCCACATAACCACCGGGAGACGCTGCCACCTCCTTCGCTGCATTGCTTTCGGATCCGGCATTCACTTCACCCAGAGCCTGGATTGCCATTTTATTTTCCATTCGGCCCTTGTTGTTAATCCCTCCGCTAAGTAGCTCACAAATTCAATAGTGTCTCTACACCACACTGTGCCCAATTCCAAAATGAATTCTCATACTCCTGCAGACAACATGCCAAGATTACGACACCATATACGCAGCCGTAGGGGAGGGATCCGAGGGAGCTTGATTCACCCCCAACACTCTCCTGCTTCGAACACCACTTCCTCCCTGGCAGAGCAAGCGCCCAGGCATTACCAAAATACTCATAGTGGAAGAGAACGCCTCCATTCGGTGCTCCCTACCTCGCCTCCCAATAGCTTTCCTTCCATTTCAGCTTTGTCTCCCAGAGGCACTCCACCCCATCCTCAGCTGCAATCCCATAATGCCCAATTCACCTTCCGCTCTACCCTGAACAGGCCCATCATCACGGCCACTATATCCATTCTCTTTCACCAGGCAGAGCAGATCACAGAGGAACAGGCCACAGAGGTTGTCGGACGCACCAGAGCAATTGCGGAGCAGGGCACTATGAGTGGTGGTAGCACCAGAGTCATTGGGGTACAGGACATTGCGGGTGGTGGATGCACCACAGACAGATGCAGCCACACCAAAGCCAAACCAGCTATGGCTCAGATGAGCATCCAAGAGGCAGGGGAGCAGAACAATGAGCAGAAGACGAGACGTGCAGGGAAGGAGGTACTGGACGAAGTAATGGACCCTTACTATTGTTTTGTCGAGGAAGAACACC
This sequence comes from Pinus tabuliformis, assembly GCA_031772625.1. Taxonomy (NCBI): domain Eukaryota; kingdom Viridiplantae; phylum Streptophyta; class Pinopsida; order Pinales; family Pinaceae; genus Pinus; species Pinus tabuliformis. The sequence goes on along the minus strand of CM062819.1, from coordinate 799,757,536 downwards.
CGGCAATGCAGGCAGGCAACACGGAGATCTCGCAATAGGCAGGTGGTGACATGGAGGAGTACAGGTGTTTCATCGTGGAGGAACACCCGCCATCTCCACCTTGCTCCTAGTCAGCCACTTTGCTTGCCTCGTGTCTGCCACATAGTATGCCACCTGTCTGCCACTCAGATTTCCACGCGTCCGCCACACAGTCTGCCACACAGCATGCTACGTGTCTCTTCTCTCAGGTTTTTGGAACTCTGATTCCTAGTTTTCTTGTTTCCATAGTTTTGTCATTCCGGGGAAAAAACTATGGGTTTTAGGCTCTTCAGTTAGTTTTTTTTCTCATTATGAACACTGATAACAAATTGAGTGCTTCGCTAGTTTCCCCTGAGTGTGCAGCAAGCTAATTTTTTGAACTCTTTTTTACTAAGGACTGGTTTCCCTTCTTGGGCAGTCCAAATCTAGACTTTGCTGGTTTTTGCCATTTCTTAGGCATGGTTAAGTACAAGCTAAGGCCTCAGTGTATGATATCTTTTTCAGTAATAGAATTAGCATAACTTAGAAAAATAATAATAATAATAATGTTGTTATAAGAAATAAAAATATTAAGTGAGGTTCTACCTCATATAATTAGAAAATGGGGGAGGAATTTCAAAGTAGTAGTGATTGATGATTAAATATACTTGGGTGGAATGGCTATTATTTGGAATGTTCAGGACATCAAGATTACCAATATGTTTACCTATTTTTGCATTATGACAATATAATTCTAGTTAATTGACATCGAGGACTACTACCATGTATCCAATGTCTATGACTCCAATATCGCAAATGGAAAACCCTATTTCTCAATTCTATTTCCAGCACAAGTAATCTATACTCCCCATCTCCATGGATTATTGGGAGTGACTTCAATATTATCAAGTGTCTCAAGGAACTAAAAGGATGAATCACAATTTTTACCAAGACATTTTGTAAGATATACCATCAAGGCCCTAAAGTAGTATCCATTAAAGTTCTCAAGTAATGAGTCTCCAACCCACACATGTGGATCAATGACATGTAATACATGTGTGTGTGGTGACTAAGTTAATACACTAGTCTAATAACTCCACGAACTTAAGTATTTCACTCCATCACATGATTGACTGTAGTGTGACATAAGTAAACCAAGAGTAGACATGAAACCCTTAGGCAAGAAAAATTCCCTAGATCTTCAATTAGGTGCTTAAAGGATGAAGTGAAAATGAAAGGGGAAAATAGGACTTCATGATTTTACCATCACAAACATGTGATCAAGTGTGACTAGGAGTGTATATATTCATATGTTTTCCAAAGAGGGTGTGAATACATGAGTTACCATTCATTGGGCCTTATTTTTCTTTCTTTTGATTTTCTTATATATAGGAATTAGGGAATAAGGATTTCATAAGTTTTGAACAACTCATAGATATAATATTTACATAAATTTTCACTTTAACCTTAGATTTTAGACTTAGATAAATCATTATAGTGTATATTTAATGATTTTGGCTTTCACTTTTTGATTTTCTTTCATCACAAATGACAAAAAGGGGAAATATTTTGCCACAAATCTATGAATTCTTATTCATAAAGGCATCATGCGATGAAAAAAAATTAATGATGTTATTCCCTATGAAAATGATGGGTATTCTTGAGAAACACTTATGCTTGTGGATGTCTCCTCCCTGGTTGAGAGGGAGTGAGCATTGACACCATATTATCCATTTGTCATGTACTATGGCCGAGACTAACAGTTGTAAGCCTACTAAAGACACCAATAGGGAGGATGGTGGATTAGATAAACATATGGGACCAATATTCTTTGAGAATTTGTGCTTTGACTAGGACTAACTGCCATAAGTCAAGTACATTAATCCAAGATAAGAATAGTCATGAGGATCAACTTTTCCTGGTGTCAAATATTATGACAGTGGATTAGGAAATGATCATGTGAGGACATGCCTGATGAACATCCTAGTGCGGTAAGTGCCTAAAGAGGCAGTGGTGTCCAAATTTATGCCTCCCAACATTGTGCTATGATCTAATGGAGATATATAACTTGTTAGTCAAGGCCTTTCTATTTTGACAATGTTGGCTATGATGATTTAAATCATTGTTGATGCTTATCAATCCAAATCCCTTCTTATATGAATATTTCAACTTGATAGTACTTTTTTGTCTCATTATGAGTATCTCCCTAGTTTGGAGGGAGTGTCATCATCTTCATTATCATCATCATCACCACCATCAATCTCATCATTGCATTATCATCATAATCACCATTCATGTCGTCATCATCATCATCATGATTATGGACATTATTGTCAATTGTTCATAATTATAGGTGTCGTAAGAAATATCATCAACCCAAAAAATATTACGAATTCTCAAAAAGGGTTGTTAGGACACATGATATATGCAAGAGAAATGACAACTTTATTTTCTAGAGATGATCGATGACCATCATCACCACTACCATTATTATCATCATTATAATTTTCATCATCCCGATCATCATAATTAATGTAATTTCTATCATCATTGTTGTCAACTTCGTCATGAACATCATAATCATCATTCATGCCATTATTGTTGATGATGATGACCAAGATGAAAATAATGATAATGATGATCAAATGATGATGACTTGGAATATGACTCTAAAGATAATGATTATGGTTATGACCATGACAACATTTAAAAATTGGGAAGACTGTCCAAGGCCATTAGCATCGCCATCATCATTGTCATCATCATCATTTTCATTATAACCCCCATCATCTTTATCATCATTTTGATTATCATAATAATCACAATTCATGTCATCGTCATCATCTTCATTATCATCATCGACATAATTTTTGACATTGTCATCAGTTGTTCATAATTGTTAATGTCATAAGAAATATCATCAATGCAAAAATTATATGAGTGTTGGAAAATAGATGCAAAAGTCAAAAAAAGTGGGGGCAACAATGGATGTAAAATTGGATGAAGAGTGGACACAACATAAGTAGATGCAAAACAAGACAGAAAAATTGACACGAAAGTGGATGAAAAAGTAGATCTGATGCAAACTTGGACACAAAATAGGGTGCAAACATGGATGAAAAAGTGGAAGAAAACATGGGTGTAATAGTAGGCATAAAACTTGGCATGAATTTTTGTGAAATAAATGTGGACACAACAATGAACAAAAAAAAGACACAAACTTGGATGCAAAAAGGATGCAAAATTAGATTAAAAAATGGATGTAAACATGGACCAAACATGGGTGCAATAGTGGACACAAAATTAGATTCAAAATTGGACACATCAGAAGTGGATGTAAAAGTAGATGCAAAATGGGATGTAAAAAATAGAAAAATTATTTGATGCAAACTTGGACACAAAAGAGGATGAAAATGTGGATGCAAAATTGGAAGAAAATGTGGGTTTCAATGATAGGCACAAGATATGGAACAACAAAAGTGGATGTAATAAAAAACACAAAAAGTATGCAAACTTGGATGCAAGACAAGATGCAATAAGGGATGAAAAAGTGGATGCAAACATGGGTGCAATAGCATAAACAAAATTGGATGAAAAGTATGGATGCAATGGAGTTAGATGCAAAAGATGATACAAAACCCAACACAAAAGTGGATGCATAAATAGATGGAATATTTTGATGCAAAAGTGGATGCAAAGATGGATGCAAAATTGGAAGCAAATATGGGTACAACAGTAAGTACAAAAATGGTATAAATAGTGTCACAAAAAAAGTGGATGTAATGATAGATGCAAAAAAAGAAGCAAATGAAGATGAAAAATAAGATGCAAAAAGGGATGCAAAAGTGGACGTAAACATGGGTGCAACAATGGATGAAAAATATGATGCAAAATTTGATGCAACAAAATTAGATGCAAAAGTAGATGCAATATGAGACACAAAACCTAATGCAAATCTTGATGCAAAGGGGATGCAAAAAATGATGTAAAAATGGATGCAAAAAGTAATTTAAGAAATGATGCAAAAGAGGATGCAAGTGATGATGAAAAAGTTGATGCAAGTGTAGGCACAAAAAGTGGATGCAATAAATGATACAAAAGTTGGTGAAGCAAAATTAGGTGCCAAACTTGATGCAAAACATGGTGCAAAGGGTGGCACAAAACTTGGCATAAAACTTGGCTTAAAAACTGGTGTAAAACCTGATGCAAAACCTATTGCAATACCTGGTGCTAAACTTGGTGTAAGACTTGGTGAAAAATTTGGTGCAAAATTTGCATCAATTTTTGCACCATATTTTATTAATGGACACAAATAGCACCAAAAATGGGCTCTAGACACAAAAAAGGAAGAAAAAAGGGATGCTAATCACATGGTTTTTTTGTAGTGTATCCCAGAACCTAGAGAGCCTTTCCCTGCACAAATTAGCATCGATATCCTTATGTTTCCTGAAGGAATCATAATATGTGATGTGATCTTCCTTCTCACAATGCTCTTTATACCACTCAAACTCTGCCATAATACATCATTTCTCACTCAATTCAATTATTAGCTAAGAAATGTTTGTGTTATGCTTGTGTTCCATGTTTCTTGCTATTTGCAAGGCGATCAGTGCTTTATCATTTTGCACAAAGTTGACAACACCAAATTCAAGAACACGTTTTAAGCATCAATTAGTACATGGAAAGAAGAAAATAAAATTTAGAAACATAGATAACAGTCAGTGCTCACATTAGAATTTAATATCAAATCTTACACAATAAGAAATAAGTAACATAAATTCTAAATAAACTGAGGGATAACCTCTTTTCCTGATCAAAGACTCTAAGCTCAAAAGAAAGTGACAATAAGCTTTTCAATCTTTTATATACTCTAATCATTGCAGAAATATTCAAAGGTCAAATTAATTAAAACAATATTCCATTCAACACTTGTAGTTCATCAGATTGCAATGTTGTCCAATTACATAAAGAAAGAAATGAGGTAATTAACATCCCATGCCTAGGAGATGTTTGTGTGCCTATGTGTATGTATAACGTTTATATATATATATATATATATATATATTCCGAGATGTATCAAATTATTTGGAGAGGTTTTACCTTCGAGGTTTAAAAATTTTTTATTGTCTCTTTGCATAATAATTTCAAATAGTTAAATCTATGATACTTGATAAGTCATTTCACTTGTATAAAACCAAGTGAAATATTAAATGCTCCAGTAGTTCTTTCAAATTCTATTTGAAGAGGAATTGAGTATCACCTAAACATCAACACTAGTAGCTCCCAATTGTAATGTCATTCCCATCTTGTAAGAGGACTCTAAATCAGGTTGTGCAATTGTTTCTTGACTAATGGACATTTCTATGACATGTTTCAAAATAGAAACATACCCTATATGCTCTGAAAAGCAGTCATGTACGATATTATGATATGGTTTTTCATAGCTTTGCATTGTCAACTGAAGCATCTTCAAAACAGTCACAAAATTATCAATACAAGTTGTGCCTTCACTTAAACAAAACATGTAAGTGTTGAAAGGTCTATAGGGGCTCATCTTGATAACTCCATCTAACTCCCTTAGAGATTCAGGGCCATAGTTTGCTTGAGGTTATGCACTCGCCCGCACCCATTTTGTAGAGCAACTTAGTAGTAGCAAACTTAGTAAGTCATTTGTTACCCATAACCCCGTGAGTGTGTTGTAGGATGTAGAGAAAAATAGAACCAAAAAAATAACTTGTGAAAAGAGAAAATCATAAGCTAACAAACGACAATGGACAAAAAAGCTCACATGTTGGGAGAAAACAAAACTTGGTTCTCTTTCCTGGTCTAAACCCACCATGGATAAATGTTGATGGGTTATAATTATTTTAAAGATTAACACATTAAATGGTTACACACATCAAAATTTAGTTGACAGTTAAAACAATAAAATCTAAAGGTGGAAAAACTCTCGATTCTGTAACAATACTCTGACGGTCCAAAGGAATACAAAGTAATAACTAAAAAATTCCTTTTAAAAAACACCTCACCAAATAAATAATATTGCATTTGATATATATGACATTAATATAAAATTTTATTTCTAATTATGAGATTGTAATTCTAAAAATATAAGAAAATAAATATAAAACTAAAGATGTAAGATAAACGTAATATTATGTTGAATGATATAAAGAAAAGTTATAAATATAGATCTTTGATTAATAAAAAGGAAGATCTAAGAAAGAATAAGATAATGCAATATTTTAAGCTCAAGTTTAATTTGGTTAAGAGAAAAAATAAATTGAATAATTATTATACGTTATTTAAATTTTTTATAATATTATTAGTTTTTTATATATTTTTTTAATAAATATTGATTTATTTAATTATTATTTATTTCTTTTTATATATAAATTTAAATATGGATTTTTTTTTAATTCTAAGTTCATATGATAGATAATATTTTCTTAACTTGAATAGTTCAGTTTTTTTTGTGGTTAGTTGCTATTACAATAAATTTAAATATAATTTAATTAACATGGATTTATCAAATGTTTCTACAAGTGTAACTATTTCCTCAATTTTCTCAATCTTTTGCATAATGAAAAGGCTTTTTATCAAAATGGATTTGATTTTAACTCTAATTATTTTCACACCGATTAGCCATTATTATTAGTTACCACAACTATTATTGCAATAATATTGACACTAACAAGTACATTCAAACATTTGAAATACCATATCATGTAAAGATCACAAAGTTTGTCATTTAACAATTTTAATCAGTTTAAAAATAACCATTTTAATCGGAAACATAAGTCATATTTATAATCTTAGCAACATTTTTCATATCATTTCAATTCAATTTTTTATATGTTAACTCTAAATATATTATGCATTAGAATTATTCAAAGTTTTTTTAATTTTTATGTTAACTCTAAATATGTTATGCATGAGAATTATTCAATTTTTTTTAATTTAAAAAAAAATTCATCAGAAGGATTTGATTTCAAATTACATTGTATGATAAATTTAGATTTAAGATGGATTCACTTCACTTTTTTATACACATGATTTATGTGTCAAACTCTATAATAAATATTAAAAGAATACACATCTCTCCTAATAAGATGTAGAGAATAAGTCCCAAGGGATAGCTCGATTGGTCGAGCCCTCGTTGTTAAGTACTTTGCCTATTGGATGTCATGAGGTCAAATATCCTCGATGCCCTTGGGGTTGGGCCCGATATATTAGGCCATATTTGGTGGTTCTCTTTGGATTATTGCTCGTGGACATAGCAGCCACTTAGTGACTGCGAACCATGGTTTCCTTCAAAAAAAAATATGTAGAAAACACCTATAATAGGAATAAAAATGTTTATACTTCTAATTAATCTCTACTTACTAGATATCAAAATATTTACTTAAAGTGGACATAGTAAACATTGAAATATGGTTTTTCATAATAACATTTTTATAAAAATATTTACTTGAATTGGACATGGTAAACGTTCAAATGATTTTTCATAATAATATTTTCTTTCAAACATGATAGGTCAACTCCATCTTAAACATAAAGTGAATTTCACTTCTCCCACATGCTTAGTTAAACAATGAGTTATGATATATTTTGTTCCTTTAAATGGTTTACATATATTTATAGATAGAGGGGTTGTACATTAAAATATCTTAATTAATTGACGTTGTTTTTTTTTCTGTATTCAGGCTTCTATGATCCATAATAAATTAAATAAATTCTTTCGGTAGAAATCACATAAGAGAAATTTTTGGCCGATGCGTTTCGAACCAACAGGGGTTTTCTTATGAATATTTAACCTTTATAATAAATACTAAGACAATTGCATAATTTTTTTCTATAAAATTTTATATTTAATATTTAACAATTTTAACCAATAAATCTAAGTTGTGCTAGTAACATCCTTCATATAAATTTGATCAATGTCTTAATTAATGTGTTATTAGCATAAATCCATCTTAACTCCATGATCCAGGTGGATATTGGTGGCCACTCGCCTATTCATCCTAGACTTCGAGTCAGTTTCATCTGTGTCCTTATTTATTTCAGCATTTACTATTTTTAGTAGTTTTTCAGGTCGTGAACTTCCGAAGCAGTTTTGACCCCCTAAACAGTGTTTTTTTGAGCTCTGCAGTAGGCCTATAGCCTTTGGCAAGGGTCTGCTGCAAATCCTATAGTGCTTGGAGAGACCTTTCCAACAAGGTATTGTATGTGCCAAATAGAGATAATATGACCAAGTTACGACCCCAAGAAGTTGCTTGCCCAACTAACCCCAATGGGGCCCATAAATTCCTGGCATTCCATCTCCTAAGGTTAGGGTTTTGGTTGTTTAGGGTTTTCCCTTGTTGTTCAATATAAATAGGCACTTGAGATTCATTGTAACATAGTTAAAAGGCATGTAGTTGTCAGATCTCTTCTCAGAGATAGGCTACCACTGCCGAGCTAGTTCATCCCATTCTGTTTGTAAGAATATTTCAGTATTTTGATATTAATGAAATTATAGTGTTATTTCTGCTGCATCTCTGTATTTATGGTTATATCTGTAATTTGTTTTTTTCATGTTTAAGTTTGGATCAGTGGTATCAGAGGGGTCTACTCTTTCTCTATTTTTCTTTGCATGTCCCCAACGAGGTCACGGTATAAGGAGTTGAGGCTCGAACTGGTTAAACCTTTGCAAGACCACCCTTGCAAAACCAAATGGCCTCCCATGGAAGAAGAAAAGAAAGATGAGGGGGCAAGAGATCCTATCAAAATAGTGCTTGAGGAAGCCCTCGAGAGATAAAGGGATGCAATGATGAATAACTTTTCCCAGATCCTTCGACGACTACCCATAGGTGACACTATTTATCTAGAAGTCACTCTTGAGGTGCCGCTCCTTTTAAGGTACAAGTTAAATTCAATATTCCCATATTTGAGGGCCAGATAGATTTAGGCATCATAGATAAATGGTTAAATCTGTTGGAAGGATATTTTTCTTTTTATAACTTTTCCAATCAGGAAAATATTACTTTTGCACTTCTCAAAATCGCCCCACATGTCAAGGATTGGTGGGAAACATACTTTGAACAAAAGGATGAGAGGGAATTCTCACTGTTTTCAGTTGCACCCACTTGGGATTCTCTCCAAGATACCATCAAGGAACAATATTACCCTATCGAGAGCTATGAAGATAAATACAACAAGTGGATCATGCTACGACAAGGAACGGACAAATATGTGCTAGAGTTCACAAATGTTTTCCATACTCTTCATACAAAGGTGGGTATCAAGGATTCTGAGCGCATTTTGTACTCAAGTACTGCAACTATCTACATAAGTACATCTAGGATGAGATGGAGTTACTGGACATCTCCTCGCTTGGCACGACATACTGGTACACTGTTAAGATTGAGTAAAAGTTTAAAAAAAAGAAGTGAGACTTTGGATTTGTGAATCTAAAGCAAGAAAAAGGAACCCCTAAACCATAGAGCAAAGGACAAAGCCAAGGCAAGGTGACCCAGGACAACCCGATGAAGCCGCAAGCAAACAACAACACCACGAAGGTAAAGAAGGACACGGGAAATGGTGTGAGTTCCATAAGAGTTCCACTCACAACACAAGTGAGTGTCGAGCCAAGCAGTCACTGGTGGCTGAGCTGAAGGTTTTCGAATGAGACGTATGTTACGAATTTGAGCAAGAACCTGAAAAGCGGAATGACAAAGGGAAGCTGGTCATTGATGCGGAGCCTAGTTCCCCCATGGCCACTACCAAGATCCAAAAAAATGAGCTTGAAGATCCAAAGGAAGGGGAACACCTCTTCCACTCACAGATGTGGGTGAAGGGTTCTCCACTGCAGTTCATTGTTGACAGTGGGAGCCAAAACCTCATTTCAGTAGAGGTCGTGAAGCGGCTGGGCCTCCTCACTACAACACATTTGTAGTCATACACCATCAAGTGGCTTCATCAAGGACTAGATCTCTGTGTCAGCCAGTAGTGTCACTTTCCCTACAACATGAAGCCCTTCAGAGATGAGGTACTGTGTGATGTTTCTCCTCTTGAAGTTTGTGATGTATTATTAGTACAACCATACTTGTGGAAGCAACATGTTGTATATGAGTCTAGACCTCGCTCTATGATTATTACTTTGGGTAATAAGTTGTATAGGATATCAGAGGTAGCCTTGCCTACTACCATCTCTTTGATCACTACAAAGAAATGCACTAAGATCATTTCCTAGGCCAGGAAATTTGTTTTCCTTATGATTTTCCCTCAGGGAAAGAAGAAGGTTGTGGTCACGACTTCCAGACAGGGTTGCTCCATAGTGTAGTAGCAGATGGACAAGGTCGAGGAGGAGTACAAAGAAATGTTTGGCTCACCTACAGGGGTACCTCTGCACTGTTAGGTAAAGCACTCCATCAATCTGATCCCAGACACGCCATTAACCAATGGACTGATATATCAACTCTCTATTCTGGATAACAATGAGATCAAAAGGAAGATTCAGGAGTTGTTGTAGAAAGGGCATAGCAAGCCAAATTGATCACCCTGTGGGAGCTCGATTGTACTGGTACAGAAGAAGGATGGGACCTGGAGACTCTATATTGACTATTGGGTGCTTAACAAGATCAATGTCCAGAATAGGTACCCAATCCCACGACTTGATGACATTTTGGACCAGCTCAAGGGGGCCAAATATTTTAGAAAGATTGACTTGAAGTCTGGTTATCGTCAAGTGCCTATCGAACCCTTCAATGTGTGGAAGACTACCTTCAAATCTAAGGACGATATTTTTAAACAGTTGGTAATGCCTTTTAGGTTGATGAATGCCTGTGCAACCTTCATGAGATTGATGGAAGACATCTTGCAAGCCTTCAATAATGAATTCATGGTGGTGTAGTTAGATGACATCTTGATCTTCAGCCAGAGTTGGGAAGAGCAATTCCACCATATTCGACATGTCCTTCAAACCCTGCAACAACACAAGATGTGTGGCAATTTGGAGAAATTCACTTTTTGCATGACTTAGGTTCAATATTTGGGGTACATCATTAATGAGAAGGGTGTGCCTGTGGACCTAACCAAGATACAATTCATTTAGGATTGGCCAGCCCCAACCACTCTAATATAGCTCCACATCTTTCTCGGTCTTGCCATTTTTTACCGTAGGTTAATGTTGGGGTTCTCTCATACCACTTGGCCTTTAAGTGAAGTCACCAAGGGAGAAGCAAAATTAAAAAAAAATTGGCCTGAAACCCAACATAAGGCATTTGTTGAGTTGAAGCATGGCCTCTATTCTGCACCAATGGTCACATTACCAGACCTGCAACAACCATTTGAGATTCAGACAAATGCCTCCAACTATGCTATTGGTGAAGTTCTTACTCAGTAGGGGCATCTAGTGGCTTACCATAGTGAGACACTTTCAAACATAGTCCGAAAGCATCCCACTTACGAAAAAGAAATGTATTCCATTGTGTAGGCCTCCTGCTAATGGAAGCATTACATTATGTCGAAGGAAACGGTCATCCACAGAGACCACCGACCCCTGCAATTCATACAGACACAAGGGAAGTTGCAAAATGATCACCATTAGAAATGGTATAGATCCCTGCAACAGTTCCAATTGAACATTAAGTACAAGAAGGATAGCACCAATAAGGTTGTAGATTACCTCACATGACCACTAGGCATGACACTGATCACTTTTCTCGACTCCTATGGGCACGAGAATTTAGGGTGGACGCATCTTTACAAGAGCGATCCACAATCCAGCAGCACATACCAAACACTCCTCGAAGGTAAGAAAAGTCCAAATTTTCACCTCCAGGATGCACTGTTATTCCACCTGGAACACATCTGTGTTCCTTCAAGTGAGCGTGCAAGGATGATTTACGAGGCGCACTATAGTCTGGTCATTGGACATTTCGGAGTAGATAAAACAATGACAATAGTGTAGAAGTATTTTTATTGGTTGAAACTTCATCAAGATGTTAGGAAGTACATTAGATCTTGCACCCTATGTGTCATTGCCAAACAACCATCAAGAAGCAAGGATTATATACTCCTTTGCCCACTCCTAGTTGACCTTGGGAATCCATCTCCATGGATTACATGTCGTTCCTTCCTTCTACTAAGCACGAAAACGACTGCATTTTCATGGTCATTGATAGATCCTCTAAGAGGGCCATCATGGTGGCCTGCAAGGAGAGTATCACAATAGAGGCCACTGCTAATATATTCTTTCAATGAGTGTGGGTACACTTTCAGATCCCATAGGCCATTATCTCAGATCGAGACAACAAATTCCTAAGTTCATTTTTGTCAAATCTTTGGTTGATGCTAGATACAAAACTTTCTATGTCCATGACGTTCCATCCCCAAACTGATGGCAAAACATAGATTGTCAATAAAATGATCCTACATATTCTGCGCATGTACAACTCGAAGCATCCAAGCATATGGGATGAAATCCTCCCCTATATCCAGCAAAACTACAACAGACCTCTCCATAGCTTAATGGGTCATATCCCCTTTCAGATAAGGATGGGATTTTAGCCATTATGTCCCATTGATGTAGCCATACCATTTGCAGATACTTAGGAAGATTCATCTCACATCCAGTCTGAAGCCAACAGGGCTAACAACTTCATTTAGCGCATTCAGCACATCTGCCAGCAAGTCCATGATATATTGAACAAAGCCAATTCTAAGTACAAGCAACACCATGATCAAGATCGAGTGTCACACAAGTTATAGGTGGGTGATTTCCTTGGTGGACCCCACCACAAGCTTCGCCAGCTCCAATATGGGCCATACACCATCACCAAGGTTGTAGGGCACAATGCCTTCGAGCTCAGCATCCCACCGTTCCTTGGTATGCACCTAGTGTTAAATTTAGACCGTCTTGAGCCATACTTTCCACCATTGTTCAACACATCCAACATTGCAGAATAACTCACACCAACAGAGCTAAACCCGGATTGCATGGAATAGGAAAAAATAGATCAAATCATGGACACACAAATCAATAACACTCGACAACAAAGGATCCAGCTATATAAAGTTGTCAAAGCAGGCCAACTCCTTCACCGAGGCAAGTGGCTCACCAGGGATCAGGTTCAACAGAAATTTTCCTCACCACATGGATGCTTTGCAAGTAATGGGTACCATTTCTTCCTAAGGGGGGAGGATTGATCCAGGTGGATATTGGTGGCCACCCAACTATTCTTCCTAGACCTCTAGTTAGTTTCATTTGTTTCCTTGTTTATTTTAGCATTTACTAGTTTTAGCAGTTTTGACCCCCTAAATGACGTTTTTTTGAGGTCCGCAGCAGGCCCATATCCATAGGCAAGGGCTTAACATAAATATTGTATTACTCATAGTGACCTTTCCAACAAGGTATCATACTTGCCAAATGAAGATAATATGACTAAGTTAAGACCCAGGGAAATTGGCTGTCCAACTAACTCCAACGGGGCCCACAAACTCTTGGTGTTCCATCTCCTGGGTTAGGGTATTCCTTTTTTTTTCCAATAAGAAATAGGCCCTTGAGCCTCATTGCAACAAAATCAAGGGGAATTTATCCATCACATATCTTCTCAGAGATAAGCTACCATCTGAGCTATTTCATCTCCATTTTGTTTGTAAGCATATTTCAGTATTTTGATATTAATGAAATGAAGTATTATTTTTGTTGCATCTCTATATTTATGGTTATATCTGTAATTTATTGCATTCCTGTTTTTAAGTTCGGATCAATCCATATATATCATGCAGGTGCAAATTTTTCCTCAAGTATTTTTAATCTCCTTATTTATAGTGCATGATAAATCAAGAGTTAAAATGGATTAATGCCACTTCTCTACACACACTCATAACCCCCATTTTTCAAATCTATATTAAGTAGTAAATGAATCCACATCTCCTTCATAATGAGATGATTATGAGAGGTAGATAACACTTATAGGGGGAATAAGCAATTGCATACTTTTATTTAATCTCATTATACTTGATATAAAAATATTTTATTTAAAGTGGACATGATAAACATTGAATATGATTTTTTTTATCAATATATATTTTTTGAAATGTCTCATGTCAACCTCATGTTGAGAATGAAATAAATTACAAATATCCCTCAAGTTTAGTTCAATAATCATAATTTTATTTTCTTTAATTTTTTATTTTAATATATAAGTTCCATCTTAATCACATATCTACCAAGCCCAAAGAGAGATCAAATTTCTTGATATGAAACCTTTTTAGACTAATGTCAAACCCTTCTTTCCTGTGAGTTTATTAGCCATATAAAAATTTGGCCTTATTACCACTTTTTACAAAATTAAATAACAAAGCAATGAAATGAAAATATTAAAAACACAAAAAATCGTAAAACAAGAGAGAAATGGATATATGTGATTCACTCAATCTATGCTAGGTCCATAGAGAAACAATGGGTCCTTCCTTTTGTATTATCCAACAATCTGAAGGGATATAACCTACAACACATCCATTGTCACTTCATCTTCGCTCTCACATAGTACCCTCTCTTTTACTCACGGAATAATACATATCCACAATACAATTCCCTCATATAAACTGAGTGTTTCCTGTAGAACATTCTCTATGGATCAGTTAGCTCTAATACCATGTAGAAATTCTCATTGTAGATTAAACTGATTATGCAATTTACTAAGCAAAATACTTAATCTACTTCTACAATCAAACTTGCGGAAGCTTAATCGATTTTGAGCAAGATCAACCAGAACACATATAACAGAGAAGAAGATTCAATCACACATGAAACATAGAAGAAAACTCTGGGGAAAGCCTCAGCTAAAAACCCCGCTATCTGTATTATCATACAAGTGGAAATATCTCAGGATTACATAAAGCTTTAGCTCACAAGCTATCCAGCTCTTAGTACAATCCCTCACTGCTGCTCATAGACAGAATAGACAACACATATGCCTTCCTTCAGTCCTCCAAGCATCCTATTTCCTTGCGCAATTTCTCCTGGGTCCTCCAGCTGCAACCTATGTGATTCTCACCTCACACACAACACTGACCTCTAAAATAATTGTGCAATCCTGAACGAGATAATTCCTTCTGGATGGATGAGTTTCCTTTATAGGAAAATTCCTCCAACTAATAGTACAATGTCCCTGTCTTTAATCTCAACTGGGTCTTTGTCTGAACTGACATGCATGAGTTATTTACGAGAGAATCTTCAGTTATCTGGAGTACACTAGTTTCATGCATGCATGCATTAACTGACTGAACTCACAATTAGTTCCTCCAAATGTTTGGAACTAATTTGACTCGACTTAACTCAGTTAACTAAGCTAATTAATTACAACTCAAATACAACTCATCCTTATCTCCTTAATTAAGGGATAACTTCCTCAATCAAAGGGATAATTGTTGCATGTCCTCAAAAAGGCTTCATGTTTGATTTTCTCTAACTAATTATATCAATATGAATTAATTAATTATTTTTCAAACAGCTGATCAGATCAAATTCAAATTTTAATTCTCAATTTTAATTTAGGGACTAATTAAAATTGGAATCTATCCTGAAATGCTATTTATAGTAATGTTATTTTTAGCATTTGTATTTTTTTTCTATTTCCAACAGAGTTGGAGTATATCATGAAATGTCATTTATAGAAATGTTATTTATAGAATTTCTATTTTTAGCATTTCTTGTTGCTATTTTAAACACTCCCTCTCAACAAGAAAGACATTCAACTTGAACCCGATCCTGAACCTTTATAATGTTCTGCATGCAACACTTCTCTCAAGTGTTGTTGCTGCAGCAACTCCAGAAACAAAAAATATCCAACCTGAATTAGAATGATGCCTCTGTCATCAAAGTCTCTGACTGTTATTGCGTCTATCGACTGAAAACTCTGCACCTCTGTGCCCTTCCGTATCTGACTGCTCTAGCCTCTGTCACTTTGATCTCTGATTGCATCAATCACATTGATTCCTCCTGCTGCATTTGTGCTACTGTTGGTCCTATCTCCTAGCACTACATCTGCACTGCACCTCCTCTCATCATGTTGCATCGTGCTACCCATTGTTGCACTGTAACTCAATTACTGAGAAGTACGTAACTGATCTCCCAACTGACCTCCCAGTTGGGCTAGAAACACCCTCTGATGCTGAAGCTCCCTATGCCGCTGACAAGTGCTTCCTCTCTGATTTTGCATAGCTGCAACAACTCCCTGCATCTCACATTGTTGCACACCTCTCTGTGCCATCCTGCACTGGTGCAACACTCCTGTGCCTCTCGCATTGTTGTAGCCTGCTAGCTCTACATTGTCTTGGGACTCCTGCACTGTAGCTCTCTCTGTCGCTCCATCTACATCCGTCTCTACCCACTTAGCCAGTTCTGGTACTCCTTGTTGGGCTCCCGTAGCAAGGTCTAATAAAAAAGGTTGGGTACCTCAAGGATCCTGCCCCTATTTCAGCCTTCTTGGGAATATCACTCCACATCTCCCCACCTCCCACCTGGAGGTATGGATGCATGTGATCCCTCTGCCCACTTGGATTGAAATTTCCCCCTACTTGAGGTCTCTACATGGGTGGATGCCTCCACTCGATCGCCTCTCGGCTTCTCCAGTTGTGGCTGCTCCACAACCTCCTGAAACTGCTTCACCAAATTGTGGCTCCTCCACAATTGTCTGAGACTTCTTCTAGCATTGCATGTTGAGAGGTAATGTACTCTCCCTCTCAACCACCAAGTCTCCAACAGTTGCCTTTCTCCTCAAGGCTTTGCATGCATCTTGAACCTCAAGAGAATATAGGTTCTTGACTCGTGAACCGATCTGCTTCATCTGTCTCGTGGTGATGTTTCTAAGGAAAACCTTTCCCTTACTGAAGACTGCATCATAGCCTTTGTCCTCTAACATTGCGATCGATACCAAGTTCTTCTTCAGTCCTGGCACAAACTTCACATCTATTAAGGTAATGCGAGCTCCATGCTCCCTCTAAAAAGAAACCGTGCCCACTCCTGAAACAGTATACTTTTCATCAGTACCCATATCTATGAGTATCTTAAGGTCTTTTTCCTCTAAGGTACTGAACAAACTCTTATTGTCAGTCATGTGGAATGAGGCTCCACTGTCAAGAAACCAACCATAACCCATCATCAATGAAACCATGCATGCGATGAAGGTAAAATCCAATTCGAACTGAGAGGCCAATGCCTCACCTTCAGATCCTTCCGAGGATCCCTTCTTGGATTTCTTCAATGGAAAATTAGTTGCATAATGGCCCACCTCATGACAATTAAAGCATCGCACTTTAGATTTGTCAATCTTCTTCCCACCATGGGAAGAACTCGATTTGGGATGAGAATCCTTCTCCTTCCCTTTCCTTACCTTACTAGCTAAGGCTATATTTTCTTCATCCTCCTTGGATGAAGAACCATCTTTGGTGCTTCTCTTGATCTTCTCATGCATCAGATCCGACCACAGTCATTCCCAATCTGGTAGTTTCTCTCTTCCATTCATTGAGTCCTGGTAGCTATGCCAGCTCTTAGGAAGGTCGAGGAGAGCAAGACTCACCATGTCATCATTGACTGTCGTGATTCCTACACTTCCAAGCTCATCTGTGCAAGTGGTGAGCTTGTTCAAATATGTAGAGATCGTGTCACCCTTTTCACATTTGATTTTCTGAAGCTTGTCCTTCAGCGCCAGCTTCCTCTGGTCCCTGTTGTTCTGATATAGATCCTTCAATGTCTTCCACATTGAAAATGGTGCCTCCTTCCCATGGAGACTCAAGACAATATGGTCTCCAACTCCCTCCAAAAGAATCCTCCTTGCTCTCGCCACACATTTCTTCCATTCTGCCAATTCTTGGGCATTAGCTGCTACTGGCTTGGGGAATTCTTGATCAATGAATTCCTTCAAACCGTTTTCCTCTAATACCGCTTCCATGCGATCCTTCCAAGCTATGTAATTTGAGCTACCATCTAGGGCATACTCAAGTCTTAAGCCATTGAATGCCATTGGTGAACTTTGAGATGTGATAAGAAATCGATTTTTTCCTACAATCAAGAACTCCAACCTTCGAACTTCTCCCTTATTTATATGTTGTTCTCTACTTTGATCACCTTTTCTCTGATAAACCTAGCTACGATACCATGTAGAAATCTCTCTATGGATCAGCTAGCTCTAATACCATGTAGAAATTCACAGTGTAGATTAAACTGATTATGCAAAGTACTAAAGCAAAATACTTAATCTACTTCTACAATCAAACTTGCGGAAGCATAATCAATTTTGAGCAAGGTCAACCAGAACACATATAACAGAGAAGAAGATTCAATCACACATGAAACACAGAAGAATACTCTAGGGAAAGCCTTAGCTAAAAATCATGCTATCTGTATTATCATACAAGTGGAAATATCTCAGGATCACACAAAGCTTTAGCTCACAAGATATCCAGCTCTCAATACAATCCCTCACTCCTACTCATAGACAGAATAGACAACACATATTCCTTCCTTCAGTCCTCCAAGCCTCCTATTTCCTTGCGTAGTTTCTCCTGGGTCCTCCAGCTGCAACTTGTGTGATTCTCACCTCACACATAACACTGACTTATGAAATAATTGCACAATCCTGAAGGAGATAATTCCTTTTGCATGGATGAGTTTCCTTTATAGGAAAATTACTCCAACTGATAGTACAATGTCCATGTCTTTAATCTCAACTGGGTCTTTGTCTGAACTAACATGCATGAGTTATTTACGAGAGAATCTTCACTTATCTGGAGTACACTAGTTTACACTAGTTTCATGCATGCATGTATTAACTAACTGAACTCACAATTAGTTCCTCCAACTGTTTGGAACTAATTTAACTGGACTTAACTCAGTTAACTGAGCTAACTAATTACAACTCATCCTTATCTCCTTAATTAATGGATAACTTCCTCAATGAAAGGGATAATTGTTTCATGTCTTCACAAAGACTTCATGTTTGATTTTCTCCAACTAATTAACTCAAGATGAATTAATTAATTATTTTTCAAACAGTTGCTGAGAACAAATTGAATTTTAATTCAGGGACTAATTAAAATTGGAATCTATCATGTAATGCTATTTATAGCAATGTTATTTTTAGCATTTCTATTTTTGTTATTTCCAACAGAGTTGGAGTATATCCTAAAATGCTATTTATAGCATTTCTATTTTTAGCATTTCTTGCTGCTATATTCAACATTTCCTTGTAAGGGGAAAAAACCTAAATTAGCATAATTCCACCGTCAAATCTTCTATCTAATGAATCATTTATATTAACTACAAAATTACAACATTTTACAAGGTAAATTTCTATAAAAAAAATCTTTCGTGGGAACTTCCCCCTGAACCCCTGCCGGGGGGGCTTAAAATCATGTTTCCACCCCCCAAGACCCCCTTGCAGCAATAAAGGGGATCAAAGCCCCCTCACACCCCATCATGGATTAGGATCCAAATGCGACTAAACCAAGACCTCTGAATCATGAAGATAATTAGACTCCATACCCAATAAATGAGAAGAGTAGTTGAGGACTACTCACAACATTTCTTTTGTGTGTAAAAGGAGATTGGAGGAGTACCTAACCTAAAGGAGGTGATAAATCCCATTTTGTGCATCACATTGTTAGAGAATAAATCCATTGTTTAAAGTATTGTTTGACCAAAGCTAATGTGGGTAAGTCTTTTCAAATCATAACCTTGAGAAGAATGGTGATGTTGTAGCTAGAGGTGTCTTCAACATGCAATTTTTTGTATTATTTCAAGATTATGAATACTTGTTGTTTGCTTGGAAGGGCCTTTTTTTTTTGGAAATATACACTTTAGATGAGGTCACCCTTAAATTTTCTCATTGAGATGGAGAGATGGATCGCTATAAGAAGGCCACCACCAATTTTGAGTGTTTACATTTTGAGTGATTCCCCCCACTAATGTTATTGGAGTTGAAGACTAGTTTTTACTAGTTGGTTGGCCATATTTAAGTCTTGGATTTCAAATAAGTACAGGGTTATTAAGTTTCCCTTTTCTTACCAATTTGTGTTTCCTCCATTTAAAATATTGATGAAGAATGAGATTAACTCAGACATATTACAGAAAAATACACATAAAAACCAGAGACACAATATTGGCGGAAAAAGGCTGAAGGCTCATGTATTCTCTCACACTCTCATTCTTACCTCAAAATAATTGAAATAGTGTTACAAATAAATAGATGAGAGATATTGGTCTCAAGATAGTGCGTGCTATCTTGGACATCTTTGGTTGAGATAATTTCTCCTTTGGTTGAGATAATTTCTCACCAGACACACCAATATAGGAGTTACCTAAACTAACTCCTATCTTAGAGGAACAACCCAAGAGTTAGGCACAAATTCCTAACTTGGAATATTTAATTAATTTATTTATTTTTGGATTTATTGTTGTTTTATGAGAGAGTCTAACATTCCCCCCCTCAATGATAAATCCAAAAACGAGAACCATCTTCCAAGTTCTCATGTTGATCCTCAAAAAGATTGCCTGAAAAAACCGCCAAAACTGGATGCTGGAAAAAACTCAAATCTGAAGAGAACATGAATCAGCTGCATGCTTGATTCATCTCTGAAGGACGCTTGACAACTCCATCATGTGCCAATCCGCAAAAGGATCCAACTGTCCTTTGCTTGAAAACAGCATCCGGTGTCCACTGACACAATTTGATGATGATTGCCCACTGGCTGAAGATGTCGAAAAACAACTCAATGTTGCTTTTGCTATGATGAAAGCTGCTCACTGCTGCTTTGGCTGTCGATTGCCCACTGCTGATGCTCACTGCTGATGACAAATGCCCACTGGCTGATGAAGATGCCCACTGGCTGATGAAGATGCCCACTGGCTGCTTCGCTGATGTTGTCGAGACTTTCAGTCTGACAACCACTTGTCAATTTCATTGACATTTTCCCCCTTTGTCAGCTGAAAGGAGAGACAATCTGCTCCAAAATATATTTGAACTCCCCCCCTTCAGGTGTAGGAGAGTTTCACTGTCGTACTCCCTCATTCAACTGCATGAGAGTACCATCATCGATTCACTGCTGGCTGCACTATGCGTGAATGTAGTCGGTTGTAGAACTGAGACAACCGTTTGACTGTGGATGACCATTCCCAAGGATCAATCCAGTCATAATGTATCTTCAATCTGCCTGATTTTTGGTGGTTGCGACATTTTGCTGAGGAATGATTGGGCTTGCCACAATGGCAACAGGGATGGAGATCAAAACACTGATCTTCCAAATGACCGGCTCTTTGACAATGAGAGCATTTCGGTTGAACATGAACTTCAGGTTGCATGCAATTTCGTTTGTCTACAACTTTCTCAGAACCTGCTGAGGTGAGTGGTTCAAGAAATCCTGCACTCACAAACTTAATGGGCTTGGAATAATCTGGGATTTGTAAGTTGGTGTCATCAGGGACATATCCTAAGCCTCGTCTATTCTTGTTATTTTGAATTTCTTCCCAGGGCTTGATGATGGGTTTGGAAGAAATTTGCTCATGAACAACTTCGACACTTGAAGTTGTTGGGATGAATGACTTGGAATCAACATTTTTATCTTCATCTGTATGGTTGAATGACTGGGAAGATGCACTCTTTTGGTGCAGCTCATCTCTTTGTAGTTGCGACTCAAGCTGAAGAAACTCAATGGTGTCATGCGTTTGCTGTAGATGCCGTGAAATATCAGCAAGAGTTTCTCTGCTGACGTGCACCATGTCTTCATCATTGGAGATGATCAAACTGTGAAGAATGTTTAACAACTGAATATGCGGCGCCATCTGAACTTTCTCACTTGAAATCAGGCTCTCTTGTTGTAGATGTCGTGCACTTGATTTTGTTTCACTTTACTTAAATGACAGGCTCGCTTGCTATGGACTTGACTGGCACGCTCGCTTGATGATGATTGCGTTTGTGTGAATGCACACTTGAATGAATAACCACGCTCGCTTGATGACGATTGTGAACTTGTTTCTTATTTGCTTTAGAATGACAATTCGTGCATTCAATAGAGTCTGCTTAAAAGAAGGGTGTCGAACACTGTCGAAAATGCACCCAAAAAAAGCTTACAATGGTTTTAATGACTCACAGAAAACAAGGAATTCACTTGTCTTAATTTGACTAAGTTGAAGAGAATGAACGTGCTTGACTTCTAATCAAATCAAAACATGGGTGTCGGTTTCAACCGAGAATGCACCCGTACAATGCAATGTAATTGGAATTTGATTCACAAGTTCTTAAATTTGTTTGCAAGAATGTTGATGTAGACTTTGCTTTGAAATGCTTTAACTTGATTAAGTGAATTTGCTTGTTGATGTAGAATGCTGATGTTGACAATCTAGGATTATGAGTTGTATTTGCACAGATGCAAGTGTTGAGTTCAATTGTCCTTCCTTGACACTATTCTGTTACAAGTGTTGTGCTTGCTTGCATTGAACTTTATGTGTGTGGTAAATGCGATCATTTATGTGTCAAAACTAGACACAAATCAAAAACAACAACATGAAGCATGCACCATCATCAACACACTTTTCGTGTACCTAAGATCCCCTTATTCAATTTCGGGCGGATCTAGGACACAATCACCACAAATAATATGTCTATATTAAATTTTGGAGTACATAATTGCTCAGCTTCACAACATTGCAATTGAAGCTTTCTCAAACAATGTGAATCTGACACTCACAAATTTGGAAGAAAATGCGTTCAAAAACCTGACTCAACCTCCTACACCAGTGAGCCTTCCATTGAAAAAATTTATCACTCCAAAGATTTCAAAACATCACCCTTATTACTCCATGACAAAGCTTTAAAAAAAAATACTTTTAAAAAGCTCACCTTATCACTCCATTACAAAGCTTTAAAAAATAATTTTATAAAGCTCTATAAAAAAACTCTACTTTATCATCCCACTTAAAAATGAATTTAACATTCTTTTATGATATCACTTTGTAAAAGGTGAATTCACGTTTAGTTCCAAACTAAACTTTTAAGTTTAATGCATAAAGTAAATTCTCACCCCACTCATTCTCTCACATTCCACCTATTATCTCTCATCATAAATTAAATTCCAAACCATGAGAATTTTCACTCCTTTTTTGTGATTTGTAAACTAATGCGTTGAAAATTTAATGAACCAACACAACAATAAATAAATGATGATCTGAGCGTGGAGTATTTGACCAGAAGTTCAAAGGATGATTTCTTTGCCACCGCAAAGGAAATTGATGTCATGAAGGCTTTGTTTATGCTACCATTGAAATTACGGCTCGCCATTTATACTTCGTCAGCCTTCTGCTAAAACGTAATGGACCGCATCTCCTGTAACTTCATGTACAAATACGGTGACTTCCTCCTCTGTGCAAATTTATTTTCTTTTTTACGCAAGGTGTTACAGATGCAGTTTTTTTTGCTAGAACTGACTGGCCTCCTTTGTATGCGCTCGTTGATTTGCAGACCTCTGGATTCTCATTTAAGTCCAAAATATGCAGAAAAATAAATTATGGAAATTGAACACTGCAATTAGGCGCACTTTCCTCTATTTAAAATACACAATTTACCGGTGAGCAGTCAAGGAGACTGTTAATGCGCTCTTCTCATGTTACGACGATCCTTACAGTCAACATGAATTACCTGCATTAAATCAATACCCATAACTGAATATACACGTGTGCAGTGCTCAATACAATGTTAGAAATTTCGTATATCCATATAGCCAGCAACAATGCAACGTTTAGCCTTCCAGCGTGTAGGTCTGCAGGGTCACGCAAACAAATAAAAAAAAGTGTATGCTGTGGGAAAAAAGACGTATACACCGAGAGAAAACATGTATGCAGGTCTCTCTCCAAAAGACAGTAGCGTATCCACTTTCTCTTTACTTCAAACTCATTACTCAGTTACACTTTAATACAGATGCGCAAGTCTCCACGCACAAATACCGTTTTTATCAATTTCCTCGGCTCCTTTTGCAGAAACTGCGAAACTGAGATCTTGACACGGTTATTTGGCAAGTCGCAGCAGCAACCAATTTCTTCATGAGCTCACACCAGTCGACACCAATGCTCCCACCGTGAATTGAAACCAAATCTCACGCACAGGTAGTAATCGTTTTAGCTCTGATACCACATGATGAAGAATGAGATTAACTCAGACATATTACAGAAAAATACACATAAAAACCAGAGACACAATATTGGCGGAAAAAGGCTGAAGGCTCATGTATTCTCTCACACTCTCATTCTTACCTCAAAATAATTGAAATAGTGTTACAAATAAATAGATGAGAGATATTGGTCTCAAGATAGTGCGTGCTATCTTGGACATCTTTGGTTGAGATAATTTCTCCTTTGGTTGAGATAATTTCTCACCAGACACACCAATATAGGAGTTACCTAAACTAACTCCTATCTTAGAGGAACAACCCAAGAGTTAGGCACAAATTCCTAACTTGGAATATTTAATTAATTTATTTATTTTTGGATTTATTGTTGTTTTATGAGAGAGTCTAACAAATATTTCTAGTTTTAAGTAATATTCTTTATAAATTGTTGTGTTGATTTGAGGACGATATCTTTTACCTAATGATAACCCACCCAACTTATTCATGTTGGGTTGGTATATTACAAATATACATGTTTTTTAAAACATCATAGGGTAAATGGTTTTTATTTTAAATTCTATTCCATTTTTGAACCCTTTCAACATTCTTCCATCTACCCAATTCCAAACATGAGAACTATATAAAATTTATTGTTTGTTTATTGCAATTCCATTATTGAATTTCTATGCACTTACTTTTCTACATGGGATAAAGATTCTTCATGCTCCTTATTAAAGGTTTCTCCCCAATAGAGTTCCATTATAATTGTAATCAAATTTAAGGTTGTTGTACATGTAAGAAGGATTCATTAAAAGAAATTGTAATTGAAGACATAGCACTCATAAATACACATAAAATAATATTCTTTATTACACACTTGATTCAATACATCACCTTTATATAGCTGATATCAGATAAAACTAATTCCAAACATATATATGGTTGAGATATTTTCTCAACAAAATACCAAACTAATTCTAAACTCAGCATGGAAGCATTATCTCCAAGTCCCTCCCTTAATGGTTACAATATGTAACAAATATTGAAAACAAACATTATAACAATAATATTGATATTTGTGTGGATGGTGTTCATCAACACTTACACCCACTCCACAATCTCGTAGACACCGCTCTTTCTTCACCACCAAAACTTTGAGCTACTACTTGACCCCCTTTTAAAACATAATTGGCTCTAACAATCATTGACAAACTTGAAAATTCGACCCTTTTTTACCTCCCGAAGGACAATATCGATATTGAACCACTCTATGGACTAATTTCCACATCTATAAAAATGCAACAAATTACAATTTTGACAATTATATAGGTAAGGTGTTTAGGTATTGAGTATATTTAGCAATCAATTATACAACTGGCCTTTCTTTACATACACAATTACATACTCACAAAAACAACATGTAGCTAATGCTCTTGAAGCACCCAAAAACAACAAGACCCATCGTTGTATAAAAAACTCACATAATCAAATTAGCGATATGTTCTCACGACACCGAAGAACATCGAGAACAACTAATTTAAATTAGTCTAATATATTCATTGATTGGATCTTTATTATAAAATTTTAGAAACAACTTGATTATATACTATTAATTATTGTTGCCACTTATGTCATACACAACATACACACCACACAATATCACTTCTTATAGTGTCAACAATAACATTTTGCAAAACATTCACAACATTAGGGTCTTTGTCTCCTCACATGGTTGAAGCTCAGTATTACATCTAGAGTCGACATAATTCTGTTGTATTCCTCCAAATTCATTGCTCAACTCATTCCCCAGTGATCTGTGTGTGTGTGTGTGTGTGTGTATAGTCAGGCTAGGAGTAACTCCACAAATGTGATTGATTTTTACATTAAGATAGGACATGGATATATACATGGAGAGGGAGATAGTTAGATGCCATCTCCCATTGTCTCTTCGACTTCCAGTTCCCTTTATTTTTATATCTACAATGTTTACATGGATTTACCTAATCCAAAATATTAGGTGTCAAGATTCCTCCCGCTTATTCTGAAGGGATGTTGGTGATTCCAAGCATCATTGTAAATCTTTCAAACTTTTCCCTTCCAAGCACTTTGGTGAAGATGTCTATAACCTACTCATTTGTGGAACAATGTCATAGGTGGATTGTTTTGGCCTCAACATGATGTCTAATCAAATGGTATTTTGTATTGATGTGTTTGGTTCGATCATGGAACTTTGAGTTCTTGGCCAACTTTATTGCAGAAGTGTTGTCAATCAAAAGAGGAGTTGAATGCACTTCTTTCTCCTACAAATCTTCCAGAATTTTCCTGAGCCACCCAATCTCCCACAATCTCCCACATTTGAGAAACATGAATCTCCTCTATCAGGACCAATCAATCAAGTAAAATTATCTCCCTCGGGACCTGTTGAATGTCCAAAAATGATTACAGATAAGATAACTCCTTTACATTGGTAAATCTTGATGTAAGTGCTATTCTTTAAACAAAAACCATTGTGCCTTTCTCACAACAAAGAAATGAACACACATAATTAACTACATGAAAAACAACGAAGTGAGAACTCATAGCAAATCAATCATTCTTTTAGGTTAACCTACTTACTTATAGAGAATCACCTATCATGGCGTTTACATCTTCCTAGCCCTCCCATGAGAGAGTTAAGCCAACACTAGCTCTAATACCAACAGAGAAATTGAAATTGAATACATAGTACTCAAAAATACACAATAATATTCTTTGTCACATACTTGATTCAAGTACATCACATTAATATAGTTGATGTCAAATCCAACTAATTGCAAACATTGAGATATTCTTTCAACAAAATCCCATACTAATTCTAAACTCAGCATGAAAACATTATCTCTAAATCTATTTCCCATTTGCCATCATTAAATGTGATAGTTATATTATTATCACAACTTCTTATTACTATTCTCTTTTTTTCTTTTTATATCTAACTTTTATTTTGAAACTTTAAACTTTGCCAACAAAACAACAATATTTAAATAAATGAATAACATGATATTTATATAAATCAATAACACTTACCATATCCTAAAATTCATATCCTTCTCACCATTTTCCTTCTTCCTTCTGGTTCAATCTTCTAACTAATTAAAGAATAATAAAATATGTTAGATAGAGAACATCCCAATCAAATAATGTTATGTAAAGAAAGAATAATGTCCAATAAAAAAGATTAACTATCTCCCATTTTTTATCATTAAATATGATAATTATATTTCTTATCACAAATACCTCTTACCAATCTCCCTATCATGAACTATCTCGCATAACATGATATTTATATAAATCAATAACACTTACCATATCCTAAAATTCATATCCTTCTCACCATTTTCCTTCTTGTTCAATCTTTTAACTAATTAAAGAATAATAAAATATGTTAGATAGAGAACATCCCAATCAAATAATGTTATGTAAAGAGAGAATAATGTCCAATAAAAAAGATTAACTATCTCCCATTTTTTATCATTAAATATGATAATTATATTTCTTATCACAAATACCTCTTACCAATCTCCCTATCATGAACTATCTCGCATTTTTTAACATTAAATGTAATAATTATATTCTAATCACAAATACCTCTTACCATTCTCCAAATCATTTTTCATATTTATCTTTATTTTGGCATGTTAAATTTTACCAACAAAATAACAATATTTGTATAAATCAAATAACAATAGAGAAAACATCCTCGTTATGCAGGGAGAAATAATTTTGCAAAGAGAATGTCAAATAATAATATTTAATAATGTTGAACAGAGAGAAGAGCCTTGTCGAATAATGTTTGATAATGAGGAAAACCCTTTCCACACGAACAACACAACATCATTTCCAAAGTTGATGGTTTTGGGCGCTAGAATGGAAGGGAGGATATGTCTCAAAGCCTTGTAAGGATGAAAAGGATGTAGGAGAAGCAGGGCATAACCAGTTTTAACAATTAGTGCATGATCAGTCTCAGATTGATAGGTGACTCGTTACAGGGGGGATAATGCAATGTTTTAGGATCGATGGACTTCCTTGACTCTAGACTAAGTAGGGTATGCTGGTCTGGAACATTTTCGGGCATAGAGGATTCGATCGTGGTTGGGTTGGACACCTGGGTGGTCCTGGACAACAGTTGTTGAAATTATTGCAACATCAACAAGATTTCTAGGGACCCGGGCAAATCGGTACGTGATATCAACTAGATATATCACCATGACGAGCATGGCATTATTAAATACTCCATCCTACTTACTGGTGGGGAGAGGGGTTCCAGATCAGCCCTCACCACTACAAGAATCCGTCGTGGGACTAGCATTAGGCACCTAATTTAGGAGGGCAGGACTTGCCTAGACATTAGAGGCATGCCATGCGGAGGGAGTAGGGGGAACATATAGTACATTGTTGTTGCAAGATGCTTAGTCTTCCAGACGGTTGACATGCAAGATGAAGGGTCACCATCCGTTGAGGCATTGATAGATGTAACAATCGAGGCAGAGTGGGAGGCCATGTCCAACTTATTAAAATATGCAAAACTGTCTGAGCAGGATATAGGGAAAGAGGATATTAGTGAGAGAAATGGAGAAGCGAAATCTGGAGCAAGACATGCTTCAAGTCCAAAAAAACACCCTTTGCAGGCGGTAAAGGGGGAGAGTCCATTAACCTTGGGCATTAGGGCATACTAGGACAGTATCGAGAGTCTAAGGCATAAATCATTGGTGGGAAGGTGGCACCATATCCATATGACAGGGGAACAAATGAAGCAATGGGTGGAGCGATGGTTTCCAATCGTTAAATATAGACCAAAGATCAATATTCTCTTCAATGGATGGGTGACATTTCACTTTCTGAATTCAGAGGACACAGAGAGGATACTAAAAGCGCCATGGGTGAAGGGCAGACGGTTTCTAGTATTACAAAGGTGGAAGGCAGGGTTCGATCCTTTTTTGGAAATACCATGTCGGTAATACATCTGGGCAAAGCTGCCAAGGCTCCCTTTGGAGCTTTAGAATGAGGAAGCTATAAAGGAAATCACAAATAGGATTGGCAATTATTACTATTGGGATCTTGCCTCCTTGGAGTAGTTAGGCAAAAGGATGGCATGGGTGCTCATAGAGGTGGAATTGGGTTGGGGTTTGACGGAAAAATTGGAGATTCGCTAGAGTAACTTTTCCTTCAACTTGACCATCGATTACTGGGGAATGCCATTCTGATGCTTTCTATTCCATGAGACTGGTCACCTGGTAGCTTCTTGCCCGGGGATGAAAGGCAGGAACGGGAATAAGGGAGATTCAGGCTTAGCACAGTATAGAAGGGTGAGTCAGATGGATTGGGCATCGAAGGGACACGAACTAGAACCAGGAAAGGCTCGGAAAACAAAGGAGGCATAGGCCATATATTGCGATCCCTGTCCAGGTAATTATGCCCTCTTGAATTCTCCTGTATATAAATCGAAAGATATTTATGGACATGGGCCTTCAGTGGAGGATGTGAAGGGGGTCGTCACCTGGGAAGGGATGGAGAGCCCATCTGAATCTGAGGGTTCGAGGTTTCCCCTGGGGGAGGGTCTCAAGACAAGCGACAAACCTGTACATGTTAGTTCCCCGCTGGATGGGAGGGAGGGTAATCCTCATCAATTGAATCACATGCATGGGAACTCCCGAAAAAATTCTTTCTCGCCAGACCGGGAGCTAGAAGCTCTCATCCTTTCATATGAGTCCCTGGTACCACTCACCATCAAGAGGTGTTTTTTCCATAATCAAGAGATTGTTGACAGAGGGACTAGTTGTCAAAATGTCACTCTTAGGAAAAAGAGGGCACCTCGAGACAAGAAAATTACGGAATGCAATCACATTGCATTATCTCCAACCTCAGACGTGGATTTGGGTGGGGTACCTTTTGGCATTGATTCTTCATTCACTGTTGGGTGTATTACGATCACTGATGCACTTGGTTCACAGGTCCTTAGAGAGGAATCGCCTGTCAAGGGTTCCCCCATGACCATCATATCCATTAATATCTGGGGGGTGGGAGTGCCCCATAAAATTCACTCTCTCCGAGGAATGGTTAGGACTCACAAACCGTCCATGATCCTTCTTCAAGAAACCATGACTAAGCGGGCTAAATCGGTGGAAGCCATGCTTGTAGTCTATCCACATTGGGAAGCATGTGCAACTGATGCCAATGGACAGTCGAGGGGATTGGGAGTTATGTGGAATCCCAGCATATATGATATGGTGGCATACAATTCATGTGCAGGTATTATCGTGTCCGTATACAATAAGGGTCGACCAAGCCGATAAGGAGCTCAAACATATATGCCCCATATACTCGACACATAAATTTTTGGGATAGAGTGACTAAATCTGGAGTACTTAAATTGAGTTAGAACATTATTGTTGGTGACCTAAACTTTACCTTGGGGCCGACAGAGATATGGGGGGACAAGGCATGGTTGATGGAATGTCCACATATTTTGAGGTATGGATGAGAGGTCTTGCTAGGGTGGATATTGTTCTGGAACCACTTTGGCCGACATGGAGGAATGGGCATACAAATGGAGAGGGTATTGCAAAAAGGATCGACATATTCTTAATATGTCAATCGCTTTCCCTCCTTCTTATAAATCTGGAATATTTTATTCTTGCAGAGAACATATCAGACCACAAACCCATTATGCTGGCTTGGAGCAGGGATTTGGATGTCAGATCTTACCCATTCAAATTTAATCTAAGGTGGCTTAATATGAAGGAATTTGAGAAATTAGTGCATTTGGTTTGGCAGGGGCCAATACTTCCAGGAACAAGCGACTGCTTGAACAATATTGCAAACAATCTCTCTCGGTTCAAAAAGGAAGCCCGAGTATGGATAGTGGGTAAAAAAAGACATGAAGATCAGGCCATTCAGGACATCAACGTTTTGATCAGAAAGATGAATGATCCTGATGACCCGCTATTTTTCTTGGTATTATACAAGAATAAGATCATAGAATTAGAAGGAATCAAAAGTGAGGTTCTACTGCAGAAGGAGAAGGATATCAAAATGAAGAGCAGGGTGATTTGGGTATAAGCAGGAGATAAAAATTCAAAATTTTTCCATAGTTAATTTAATCACAGGAAGAACAATAACTTTATCAAAAGCATACGTAAGAAAGACAAGAACTTTATATCATCACAAGCTTTGCTGGAGGATGAGGCTATGTGCCATTTCTAGGAGCAGTATAAGAAAATGGATTTGGACTACCACGTGCAATCGACTTTCATTACCCATATGCTGAAATGGTTCTCGGAGGAGGAAAATGATCAATTGTGTAGGCCGGTCATGGAGGAGGAACTAGTTGACACCATGAAAGAAATGGAAAAGGAGAAAAGTTCAGGTTCTGACGGCTAGGGAATGGATTTGTTCATACACTTTGCAGAATTGATGATACCTAATCTATTGGCAGTGATTGAGGAGTCAAGGATTAAAGGCCTTACGCCCAGGGTTGTAAATTCCACGTTTATCACCCTTATTCCAAAGAGGAAAAGGCCTCAAACATTTGTGGATTTCTAGCCGATATCACTTTGTAATACAGTGCACAAACTGATTTCTAAAGTCATTGCTAGGTGGTTGAAGCCGATACTGTCAAAATTCATCTCGGAGGAGCAGTTTGGGTTCATCGAGGGAAGACAGATTCATGATGCTATTGGTATTGCCTAGGAGGTTATGCATACCATCAAATCCAGGAACCTAAAGTCTTGTATGCTAAAGGTTGATTTGACGAAGGCATACGACTGTGTTGATTGGGATTTCCTTAAATTGATTATGATCAAAGTGGGGTTGTCCATGCTGGCCATTGGGTGGATTATGGCGTGCATCAAGACCACAAACTTTGTTGTTATTGTAAACGGAATCCCGTCCAAATTCTTCTCGGCCTACAGAGGGTTGAGGCAAGGGTGTGCCCTCTCGCCTATGTTATTCCTTATGGTAATTGACAACCTAAGCAGGAAAGTGAGGGAAGCAAAAGAGGTGGGGGAAATCTCAGGTATCAAAGTGACAAAAAGGATCACCATTACACACTTAATGTTCATAGATGACCTCCTATTCGAAGTTCCACCTACCTTGGATGAATGGACAACAATACATGGCATCATCACATCTTTTGGTAGAGCTTCGGGGTTGTGCATGAATGGATCGAAGTCTTTCATCATCCACAATGGGAATGTTGATCTAGAGATAGAGGAAATTAGATTGCACATAGATGTGGGGGTGCGACACTTGGATGAGGGTTACACATATTTGGGTTTCAACTTGAAGCCCAACCATTATAACATCATGGACTAGGAATGGTTAGTAATTAGGTTCCAAAAGAAGCTGGATGGATGGAGAATCTGATGGTTGTCTATGGGAGGTAGGATGATAATGTTAAAAGTTGTTCTACAAAACCTTGTGGTATATTGGATGCACCTCTTCCAACTCCCAAGGAAGATCATCAAAAAGATCCAATCTATTATGGGCCAATTCATTTGGAATGGGAAATTATCGCGTGGGAAGTATCATCTTGTTAAATGGTCACAAATAGCTAGACCCATTGAGGAAGGGGGATGGGGCATCATTGATCCAGTCGCCTTCAATAGTGCCCTGATCATAAAGAACATGTGGAGGGCAGTTTCTGGATCAGGCATTTGGTCTAGGATCATTTTTGATAAGTACATGTATGGACAGTGTTTCACGGAGTGGATTTCGGGAGGGGCCAAGAAGAAGACTAACTCCTCATACATTTGGAGGAGTATGATGAAAAACATCTAATGGATGATGGGATCAGTTTGATGGGAGGTAGGAGATCAGACCGGATGCCATTAAAGGTATGGGAGGGAATCACACTCTATCATTTGGCATTCTTAATTTACTGCATAATAGAGGACTGACTTTCCTAAATTAGATCTACAAGATTGATGCATTGTGCATAGATCGCCAATCATGGAAAAGTACTAGGGACATTCAACTACGGAGGGGGAGGTCAGCGAATGGGAAGGCTATATCACCAAATTGAGAAATGCAGGCATCTCTCTAAATGATCAGCAGGACCACATGTCATGGGGGGTGGGGGGGCCTTGAAAAAGGGGCATCCTATCGTAAAAGAGATATACAATGGCATCCCTAGGGAGGCATTGGGACAGCAGGGAGACTCCTGGACTCAGAAAATTTGGAAAGGGGATATCCCCAACAAAATAAAGTGTTTTAGCTGGTTCGCTATAAAGGACAGAGTACTGACATGGAATAACTTACTAAACAGAGGATTCATAGGGTCGGGGATATGCCTCCTCTGTAAGGTAAGTAGTGAGGATAATGCACATTTATTTCTGCATTGCCCATATGCGATGGTTGTTTGGGAAGGAGTAATGGACTCATTTGGCATCAAGCCGATGGAGCAATTCACTACATTAAGAAGCTGCATTAGGAAGTGGTTTAAAACTCATGACAAATTTCGTTTTCTCCCTCTATACCTCATATGGATCATTTGGAGGAGAAGAAATGCACTCATATTTGAGAACAAGAATCCAACTATTAGGGAGGACGTAATCAAAACAGTGACATATTTCTTGGAGATAGGACCAGCCCAAATTGCAAGCAAACAAAGAAGAATCATCTGGAAAAACATATGGCATACACTCCCAGTGGGATTCTTGCATTCTTGCAGTGGGCGGAAATGTGGATGTGGAGTGTAAAAAGCTATCATTTTTTGTGGGAAGGAGGACAAGGCACGAATAGTAAGGCAGAGATTGTGGCACTATGGGGAGTGCTGATAGCAAGGAAATGGTTGAGATTGGAGAACCTATAAGTCTATGAGGATGCAAAAGGCATTATCGACTCGGCTAAGGGACTGAATAATTTCAACCCTCTGATCTTGAACAATTGGATGAAGCGCATCAAGACTATGGTGAGTACATATCAACTCATCAACATTGATCACATATATAGAAAACAAAACTCGATTCTAGACTTACTGTCCACAAGAGGTATTGAGAAAGATCCTGGTAAGTTTTTTTTACAGCACTTGAACATGGGATTAAGGTAAATGCTGGAAGTATCAACTTCTCAAAGAGTTAGATGCTAATGCCACTTCATGGGTAAGAAGGACAAAAGGGATGTAAGATATTGTAAGAAGATAAACACATTTTGAGTTTTCTTTTTATCATAAAAGATTCCTGAACTAAGTATGTTCGATAGCGAACTAATAGTTCGATAGCGAACTAAAGAGATTATGATTATAGAACTAGAGGTTAAGACTAGCAGGAAAGTGACCTCACTGTTAATTTTTTGGAAGTAATGAATGCTGTGGAAGCAAACTGTAATCAAGAAATATGTAATATGTATTATCTGTTTTTTTACTAACACAGAAGCGTTTTATCATTTCCAAACAAGAATTGCTACGAATCGCTGTGACCTTTTGGATTTCTATATTATCGTAAAGCATCCACTCGTAGAAGCCTATCAACTCTCCAGTGAAAGGATTCATGATGGCATTTCGTTCAGCGAATGTTATAGCCATTGCATTTGCATTAGCATTCATTCAATGCACCAGTGCTCAGCTGAGCCCTACCTTTTACCAGAATACATGTCCCAATGTTACCAATATAGTGGGGCAGGTCATCCAGCAAGCTCTGCAAAATGATTCAAGGATAGCAGCCTCTCTCCTTCGTATGCATTTTCACGACTGCTTCGTTAATGTAAGTAGCAATATGTCTCTTTACTGAAGAGATTTGTATTCAGCAAAAAGATTTGTAATACTGATACTTAATTCACTCTTTGATTTGAAGGGCTGTGATGGATCCGTTCTTTTAGATGACACGCCCACTTTTACTGGGGAGAAGACAGCACCTCCTAACCTCAATTCTCTCAGGGGTTTTGACGTGGTTGACAATATCAAGGCAGCAGTAGAGAGTGCATGCAGCGGAACAGTTTCTTGTGCCGACATTCTTGCCATTGCTGCAGAGCAGTCAGTCGTATTGGTTTGTATAAATCGATCATAATTCCTGATCGATCATAGATTATCTATGAAACGTACTAACATGGTTGGCTGCAACATGGTACAGTCCGGCGGCCCATCGTGGAGTCTGCAGTTAGGAAGACGGGATAGCACCACTACAAATGCAACTCTTCCGAACACAGCCCTTCCTGCACCTACAGACGACATCTCCACAATTATAGCGAAGTTCCAAAATGTGGGACTTTCCGTCACTGATGTAGTTGCTTTGTCAGGTATGGTAATTGCACTGTGCATCGTTTTGTTCGACAATTTGTAAATTCAACCAGTTGCGAACATTGTTTTCACTCTCACATTTTATGATTAAAATCCTCCCATGTATTTAATGGGAAGGTAATGTTACATAGTTAAATGTGACCATTATTGTTGCATACTGAATCGTTACACAGTTTATTCTGCACCATTCAAGATACGTTAATATCTTCCAATATACTTACACCATTGTTGATTGCTCGTTAAATACAGGTGGTCATACAATCGGGCGAGCTCGCTGCAGAGTGTTTGCGAACAGACTTTACAATTTCAACGGAGCAGGCAATCCGGATCCCACAATCAATTCCTTCTATCTATCAACCTTGCAGAGCATTTGTCCACAAAATGGTGACGGGAACAGCATAACATCACTTGATACGGGCAGTCCGGACAAGTTCGATAACAACTACTTCATAAATCTGCAAAAGAACATGGGGCTTCTACAGGCAGATCAAGAACTTCTTTCCACAAGTGGGGCAACCACCTTTTCTATTGTGAATGACTACATCAGTAGCCAAACCAATTTTTTCTCCAACTTTTCCAACTCGATGATAAAAATGGGAAACATAATTCCTCTAACAGGGAAAAACAGAGAACGGAGAAATTCGGCTGAACTGCAGGAAGGCCAATGGCTAGACAATCCCGGTCCCGTGATCTTGTTTCTTTCTGTTTCTAATTGGCCTGTGCTTTTTTCTGTTTCTTTCGATAACAATATACTTTTCACTATTAACTTCAGCAATATTTATTTAATATAAAATTATACAAATTTTAACAATAATTAAAATAATTTTATTGTAATTTGTTAAAGAATTTAGCTCAAATAATATGATATATATTTAGTGTCTCCTGCGGTATGAATTCAAATGTCTAGGGTAGTATAATCATATTTCATGCTATGTAGATTGTAAACTGACCCTTATATCATTTATGAAATAATTATTCTTCTGAGATGAAATTATGGCATTCCACTCAATAAAATATACTCGTTATTTTAAATTACCTTATAATTTACTTACAAATTCCAAACTTACTAAACTCCTTAAAATAATAAAGCGATAATTTACTCTCCAGCCTGTTACGTAATGTAGACAATTTTTTTAAAGAAAAATGTTAAATAACATATACAAATTTATTAAATAAACTTACATTGTTTATTTTTGTCGACTAACATCGGAAAGTTTCTTACTAAACTTTTTAAAATTATAAAGCTAAAGGAAATAGCCTCTTATAATTCACACTCTAACCAGTAGCATAATATTGATAAATTTATTAAAGGGAAATGGTATTACAGAGTAACATAATATTAATAAATTTATTAAAGGGAAATGTTATATAATAGAGACAAAAT
The DNA here is from genome assembly GCA_031772625.1 of Pinus tabuliformis. NCBI lineage: Eukaryota > Viridiplantae > Streptophyta > Pinopsida > Pinales > Pinaceae > Pinus > Pinus tabuliformis. The sequence continues at coordinate 799,720,736 of CM062819.1, read as the reverse complement.
TATTGGAGTAAAATATTTTTTGTTATTAATTTTTTTTAAAGTAAATTTATAAGAATACATAAATTTATTAAAGGAAAATATTTTGTTATTTTTTTGGATTTCAGCTACTAATTTATTACAATTATTTTTTAATAATTTATTTTATTGTTGTTGATTTTAGGCTTCTGTGATTTATGTCAAGTTTTTTGAGAAGAATCTTTTAGGGAAATCACATAAATATTCTATCATTATTAATCTAAAATCTAGTAAATATCTTATTATTGAGATTAATAAATATATTATTACTAATTGTAATTTAAATAATTATTGTTGGAAGTAATGCTTCCATGTGTATGATGTGATCTATACATTTTCATTGTGAGTCCTTACTAGTTAATCTAGAAGTTATTGTTCCCTATGTCTGAGTTGTAGTTGTGACATTTTCGAGTCATAGATCCACTTTCTTAGGGTCTAGATTTGGTGAAGTTTCTGATTTATGTCTTATATATTTGTAATTGTTGTGATGAATAAAGATATCAAGTGACTTGTGTGTGTCATAATGTGCTCTCTCTATTTTTCTAACATAGTATCAATGCTGGTATTGGCTTGACTCCCTCAAGGGAGGGCGAGGAATATGTGAGGGATCCTAAGTGTTACTTTTTTTGTACATGTTAGTATAGATATGTGAGAGTTTATTTTTAGTGTGTGAAATTGTTTGTGATTCTGTGTGTGTAGATCTATTTGTTGTTTGCAACTTCTTCAAGCATCGTCGATGTCCGAGTCTTATGTTATAGTACTTAATGTCAAGCTTGGTAATTTAATTTGGTAAGTTTGTAGCTACGTCAAACCTTGTGACATCATTTGCAAATACAAAGGTGGAAAAATCTACTATGTTTCTTCCTTGCATTGCATTTGAGGATTTTGAACTTCAAAAGGTCACGATGGCACTAAAAAAGTTTCTAGATCACATGGAGTGTTTTAAAAGCTTAATTTCGCTTCCAACAAGTCATTGATTTCATCACTTGTTCTCTTGAGGCACTCTAGATGTCAATAGGACACTTGATGCGCCAATGTTGCAGGGAATTCATTGCGATTTCACAATGGTTATGGTTTCTTCCACCTTAACGACCTCTAGGTTATATAAGTTTATTTTTCTTGTTCATTTGCGTTTAATACCTCAAAATTCATCTGAAATTTTTTAAGAGTGCACTCAACTAGTCACTTTCATATCTATTCCTTCACCGCTGCATTTTTTTGTTGTGCTATTATCAAAAGTATTAGGGTTGGGTAGAAAGTCAAGATTTTGGAATCTTTTCTTGTGTGTAAGAGCTTAAAGGAGGTTTATAAAATTCGCACATCATCCATCAGCTATGCCGATTAGTCAGAGATCTGATCATTAGGTCAAATCATGCAAGTAAACGTTTGTTGCACTTTTGTTGTAGGTGCATATTTTGAAGAGATAGAGTTTTGTAGCTTAAACAGGTGTTATCTAACGAGTGTATGATGATCCTAAGGATGACTCTCACCTAGATATCACATTCAGAAGGCCAAAGGGTGATTTGAAATATGAAAAGAGAGAAGTCGTTGCGCTTTTGCTGAAGGAAGGAGAAAACACAGCAAAATTGCTGTGTTTTTACATAGTCAACCATTTGACCCTCCAACTCGGCTCCAAACCTCTAGAAATCGTTTTGTATGGTTATGAAAGGTATCTTTTGGTGTCATATTCGAGCCTCATTCTTATGAAGGCATTTAATGTCAATTTCCATGTGCTTAGTTGTTGCACTTTTTATTTAGAATTTGATGTTTAAAGAATGGGAGGATGTAGTATGATCAAAAGTGTTTTTATAGGTATATTATGTTCCAAGAATCATTATATAAAACCCTTTCAAAATTCAAGGAGGTCTCAAAATTCAGAAAGGTTGAACTTGTTGCATTTTTGCTACATTTTTTACTATGTTATTAGTCAACTTCAAGAGTAGTTTGGGACCAACTAGAGATGGATTTTGGAAAAATAAAAAAGGTTTTTGTCACACATTGGCCAAATAACAAAAAAATAATATTTTACATAGTTAGCATGGTTTGGAAGATATGCAATGACCTTTGAGGCCTATTTTTCAAAGAATAAAATTCGGTATTGTTTCTTGTTTCAACCATTGTTTTTTGGCACCCTTTTATAATAGTTGGAAGTGAATCATTAAGAAAGAAGAGGTTTTTATCAATAATGAATCAAATAAAAAATAACTCTCTTAGTTTTTATGCAAGTGTTACAGTTTGGGAATTACAAGTGCCATGTTGAGACCCATTTTTCACAATTTCACCAAGCCAAATTTGATGACATAGTTCTAGAATTGTTTGGAATTCGACTTGGTGGATCTCCAACTTGGCATAATTGACTCCAAATTGATTTGGTTCATGAAGTTTGAAGATTATTCTACCCAATTCTAATAGGCCTGGTTAAAAACTCATGTAAAAATATATAAGACCATGGTTGATAGGATACGTATTCCAAGTTGAATGGTGGGAAAAACATCCTAGTGGAGTGTCACTTTAGCTTAGTATGGCTAAGGAAATTGGAAAAGGCAATGTCAAAGGCTTTGGAAAGGCAAAATATCATTTTTTGCACATTTATTTATGAAAATAATGGGAATTAGGAGAAAAGGAAGGTGACTAGTCCCACATTGCATATGAGGAGGAAATTGAAGGAAAATAATGGAAAATGAAGAAAGTAGATGCCTCATTGATAAAAAGGATTCTGAGGATTAGTTGGAAATATTTTGCTAAAGTTTTGCATTGGATCAAGAAAGGAAAAGAAGGCAAGAGGAAGGAAGGAGAAAGCAAGGAAGAGCAGGAACAAGTAGCTACAATAGGATTCTTTGTAAGTATCGATTTGCATGTGTGTTTTCCTTGCTATATTTGGAATGCATGGTATTTCATGTGGTTCTTTTGTTGTTATGGTATGGGTTTTTCGAGGTGTGAGAATGTTTTTGACCTAGCCTTGCCATTTCTGGATAGCCATGGTGTGATGGGGTTCTCATGTTTGGTTGAGCTGGATTGTTGGATGGATTTGAAACTAAGTGAGGTGAATCTTCAAATGATAGAACACATGGCCTAGTGGTCCCTTAACTGGACTGTGGATAATGGAAAAGCCACTGACCTAGTAACCCCTGAACTAGAATATGGTTTGTGGTAAATCCAGGATTGTGTGCCTCGATGGGCCTAAGAATTCTTATCGGTGAATGGCAAGATATATGGTAAAGCCAAGAGGTGGATTGCTCTCCCTTGGGCCTAGTAATATCAGGATGGGGTATGCAGTAAAGCCTGAAGAGTGGGTCTCGGTTGAGGGCCTAGTGATTCAGTGTGGTTTGTGATAAAGCCTGAGAGACTAGGAGACAGGAAAAATCCTCACAGTGTAGATGGAGAAATCTGGTGGCATCCATGTTTGTTTGGCCTAGTTATCTGGTGGAGATCATGGTGAAGCCTATTATTACATGTTTATTGTGTTTGACTAGTGATCCGAGATGGATTATGATAAAGCCTGGTTTCTATTGATGAGGGTGAGGTGGTTTAGCCTTGGGATGCCCTAGTTGGTTCTTTTGGTTTGAGTCCGACATTTATGCTTGAAATATTGCACGAGGGTGAATGGCTGAAGAGAGATTTGGCTCAGCCATTCTATGGTCAGGTGGAACGTGGTAGTCCCATCTTGGGTTTGGATTTTACATCATTAATATGGGGTTATTTCTCCTTGTATTTCTATGAGTATTAAATTGGTTTATATGTGGATCATATGGCTTTTATTTCCTTGGTATTTTTGTTGCTATTATGTTGGTTATGTATATGTTTTATGAGAATGGATATGTATGCCTCTCCCATGTTTTTACTGTTAAAAGAATGAACAATGTATCTATGACCTAATAAATGATAATGCAACAAATTATATAAAGGAATTATGCTTCTTAGAGATTATCATATAAGTATGAGACCCCTATGTTTACATCTATTGTTTACACCTGTAGATTACATTTTTGTGATGTGTTTGACGAAATGCTTGTGATGGCTAGCACGGGTCTAGTTAAGGGCTTGTTCAAGTATTTGCATTTTCATCCTCGTTTATTTGTTATCTTTATTTCTTGAAGGTGTCATTCAATTATGGGAAGTGACCTAGGTTCTGGGCCTTAAAAGTGGCTCAAATCTCAGGGACATTGGCACAGTACTGAGAAAAATAGTCCTTGGACGCTAGCATGCCTTGGCTTGGGAGCATCCAAAGCCTCCTGGATGCTATCAGGTCCATACCATGGAGTGTCTCGGCATCAAGTGGTCTAAAACCTTAGTAGGATCTAGGGGCATGATACCTGAGTGGTTTGGATGGCTCCCGAGAGTGTTTTTATTGATTTGAAAGGTATGTTTAATGTGTTTCCATTGATTCCACTTCCTTAAGGTGACCTAGGAGGTTGAATCATATTATAGTAGTCTCTCATCACATGTTTACTGTGGTTGGATGGTTACTTGGGTAGATGTTGGAGGAGGGTGTTACAGAGTGGTATCAGAGCATGGTTCACCCCTCGAACTAGATAAGCAGTGTGTTAGTCATGCATTCATGTCAGTTTCATAGGTGTTCCTTATGTTTGTAGTCCATGTTCTTGTTGCATTTGCATGGTGTTTATCATGGTTGTAGTGATGTCGCCATGTGAAAGTTGATGGTGTTGTTGTGGAATGTGTCGTCATGAGTGTATGGTTGTATATGTATTTGTTATGCATGTCAGTGTCTATATGTTGTTATGCATGCATTGTCATGGTTATAGATATGCATGTATAGTAAGTCAAACATGCATTGTGAGGTCATCGTATGCAATTAGGTCATCATGATGTAGTTATTATGTTATGATTATTATGTGTTGACGGAGATAAAGCAGAAGATGCAGACCATCAAAGTGAAGTTGCAGCATTGGACCTCGAGGCAAGAGCATGTCATCATACATGTTTGTATGTTGGGCATTCAGGTATGTACGTTAATGGATTTATATGCATTAGGTTTATATACATTAGGTTTATGTACATGTATATTGATGTTATGGTTACATGTATGATATATGCTAGTTGATTATTATAGTCCTATGCACATGTGTCAGATAGTCATGAGTGATAGTATCTCGTGGTTGTATGCATTACTATTGTTGTTGTATGTTAAATAACTTGATGACTATGTTATATGTTTTTTATGAGTATGTTATAGGTTAACATATAGTTGTTATATGATAGTTGGCTTGATGATTAGGTTATATGTTCTTGATGATCATGATATATAACTTGTTGTTGTTATATGCTAGTAACTTTATTAATAGGGCTTTTGCATTAATATCTTGATGTTATATGTATCATATTAAGTTGGATTGGTCTATGAAAATGGTTAGGGTCATGACATTCAGGTATGAGTTAATATGTTGTGATATTATGTCATACTAATCTAGATTGACCATGAATATGTGATTATTATGTATGAATGATACTTTTTTATGAGTATATGATGTGAACATGTTAGTCAGTGACTACTATGGATGTCATTATCTTATTTATGTTTGAGTTGATGTGTTGTAAAGTTATATCATGTTAACTAGATTGATTGTGTAGACAACATAGCCTCCCCTTAGATACATTAATATATGATTTGGCTTATGTCATCTATTGGATGTTTGAGTGTTTGATTATGTCATCTACTTGATTTATTTAACATGGTATGTTTGTAGGTTGGTTGAATGTTTGACGAATTTCATAATATGAGTATGTGTTCAAATGATCTTGTTTTAAGATGGTGATACTAACACATATGTGTTGAGATAGTTGACATGTACTTGAGTGTAATAGGTGACAATTGTAGCATTATTTCTAATGACTATGAGTTGACTATGGATTATGACATGATTGTTAGTCTTGGTAAGGGTTGATTTCGAATTAATAGATATAATTGTCTTTATATTTAGAACATGTGGTTGACATGTGTGATTAGTTGCAGGGTAACATGCTTGGCAAGGTAAGATAATTGGTATATTGTTACATTTATTTATGCACTGATAGTTATGTGTTTATAGTAGTACGATGCAGGGAGTTGCTTGACAAAGAAATTTCCATGAAATATTGAAGAAAGCTCAGGTTGAGCTTTCCCTTGGCATCATTGTGAACCATGGGGATTGAGTCATGGTGTTTGTTGTCATTCTTGTTCTTTTGGTCTTCTTTTCTTTTTTTTTGTGCTTGATTGCGGTTTTGTTTATGTCTTGTACATGGCCATGCCACTTTGGTTGCAATGTCATATTATTGTTGGTTTTCATGGTCTTATTCTTGTTTTCTTCTTGTTCTTGCATTTTAAGTTTTGAGTCTTGGGAATTGGTTGGGAAAGAAGAAATTTGATGGAACTCTGGTAGAGATGTGTAGAACCCAACAGGTAAAAAGAGACTCAGATGAAGTTGGTGCATTTGTAAAGGCAGCTAAAGGAAAGAGTATGACAGTGAGTTGGATTGGTTGGGTCTATTTGGGTAAATGGACAACGGATAGGCAGACACAAGAAAGGTAAGAGGAAAGGTGAAGTAAATGGATCTGAGGTGCCAGGTGCCTTGGTTATGTTAGGAATGATTTTTCTTAATGTTGTCCATGGTGTGCACAAATAAATGAAATTCTCTTAACCATGACCTTATGATATTTGGTAATTATGTTATGATCATGATTATGTTGATGTTGATGTTTATATATGTATACATGTATGTATGTATGTATGTCATGTCTCACAGGGTCGTCATGGATCATGGTGGTTTAATGTTAATGTTTATGTATATGTATGTATATATCCATGTATCTATGTCATTTTCCGACAAGGTTGTCAGGGATCATTCTTGTGGAGGAATGATTGCTTGTGAAAATGGATGGCATGACAAGTTTCCTGGTTTATGAGAAATCAAGTGGAAGAGTAGTTATGACAAATATATGAGGTAAGTATCATGTGGTTATGAGTCGATATTATGTGATTATATTATGTCTATGTTATGGATAGGCTATACCGAGGGATACGTCAGTGAAATGAAGGAATTTTGGTCTGTGGCATGCTGAGACAAGCATGGATAAGACACTTGAAGCAAGGTTTCTTGGTAGAGATAGTGTGGTTTTGGATGTGTGGTACTACCATTGTGTGTATTATGTATATGTTTTACGTGTTGCATATGTGATGTTGTACACATGCGGTGTGGTGTATATATAGTGTGTGTACATGTTGTTTATGCAAATTTATGTATAGGGTGGTACATATAATGTTGTGTCCATATTTTGTTGTGTGCATGTTCGATATGCAATGCTGTGTACATGTTGCATATGCAGTGCTATGTGCATATGGTGTTGTGTGCATGTTGTACATGTGGTTCTATGTACATATGGTGTTGTGTGCATGATTGTACAAGTGGTGTTGTGGGCATGTAGTGTTGTGTACATGTTGTACATGAGGTGCTATGTGAAGATGGTGTTGTATACATGTTGGATATATGGTTTTGTGTACATCTGGTTTTGTATACATATGCATGTGGTGTTGTGTATGTATGGCATTGTGTACAGGTTGTACAGGTGGTACGACGTACATGTGGCATTGTGTACATGTTGTGCAAGTGGTTCCATGTACATGTGATGTTGTGCACACATTGTGCAGGTGGTGCTTTTTACAAGTGGTATTTTGTACATGTTGTAAATATGGTACTCGTGTACATGTGGTATTGTGTGCATGTTTTACATGTTGTGTTGCGGGCATGTGGTACTATGTATGTGTATTGTGTAGTCATGGTATCATGACATATGGGTGTTGTGTTGTACTCTGTGTGCGTATATGTATTATGTTGTACATCAGGTGTAGGTGTATGTATTGTGTAGTGGTGTACAGTATATGTAGGTGTATGTATTATGTTGTGTTGTACACTGGGTATAGATGTATGTGTGGTATGTGAGATGTAGGTGCATGTATTGCATGGTGTTGTATATCGTGTGTGGTTCACACTATGTGTATGTGCACATGGCTGAGGAGAAAGCACTCAGTGTTTTCCGGGTGTGGCAACTAATTCAGAGTGTGTATGGAATAAGGACAATGTTATAAGCTAAGGATTGATTAAAGGATAAGTATCAATATTTTATTTCAGTTTTATTATGCATGTGATTTATGATTCCGGTATAGGATAATTACATGTGATATTTGATTATGGTTTATGATGGTTACATGTGATTTATGGTTTTGATCTATGATGGTTTTGTTTTGAGCTAACCTGATGTGATATGTTTATACATGATGATTTAGTCAAAGATGCTAGTTTGACTTGTTTTGATAGGAAGCAAACATAATTGAAAGTACACCTTGTTGACGGGCCACCAATGAGGTATGATTTGAATTTATTTCAATTGATTTTAAATCTAATGGAAAACATGTGCTTGGTACAAGAAAGCATGAAATACCTAGTTGGGTGATTGAAATTGATTGCAAGAATTTGTAATAGCAAAAGGAACTGGAAAATGCAGTAGTACGCTGGTAAAGTATCCAGGAACAGGACCATTGTGGGACACTGGTACCCAATAGTGTCCATTGATTTCCAGGAGCATGCTATGATTGGTATGATGGTTTTGAGGTAGGTATATGCCTTGGTTATTTGACCTTTTGATGCGAGGACACCTTGCCAATGGATGGATCACCTTGGATAAGGGATGCTAGGGAACTTGCAACGTGAGTCACTGCACGGAAGGGGTGACATGGTTGCCTGAGTGATTGTGTAGCAGAGAAGGGAAGGCTAGGGATATATCTGTTTTGGTCATTATCATTACCATATGGAATCAAATGCACATTGGGAGTGTTCCCTCAAACAATGTTCAGATAATTTTTCACTAAGAGAACAAGTGGCCCTGGATTGTAGCATTGGACATTGGATGCAGATTTGACCTTAGAGTAGATTTTGGACTTCTTGGGAAGTAGGTGAATCCTAATATTACTTTGAGGGTGGAGGTGTGAGCCTCTAGATTCACTTGTTGCGGATGCAAGCATCGTATCTTTTTATTTTCTAGTTGAGAAAATGTGCATATGTGTATATGTGTATGTCATTGTGAATACTGTATCGAGATGGATTTATAAATCTCCATAGACAGTATGGTTATTTATTGGTTGAAGAAAATGTGTATGCATATATATGTGGTCATTATTTTAAATACTATAATGATTTGTGTTATAAAGCTCCAGTAAACAATATGTTTGTCATGTTTTAGCAAATGGTAATTGTAAATATTGCAACGAGTTGTGTTATAAAACTCCATAGGCAGTATGCTTTGTTGTCAGCACTCTTGCTGGTTGTAGGTGTCATTGAACACTAAGGACGGTGATCCCCTAAGGGGGAGGGTTCTATAACAACCTTGGTTAAAAAATCATGTAAAAATATATTGGACAATGGTTGATGGGACACGTATTCCAAAATGAATGGTGGGAAAACTATCCTAGTGGGTGTCACTTCGGTTTATTATGGCTAAGGGAATTGGCAAAGGAAATGGAAAAGGCTTTGGAAAGGAAAAATGGCATTTTGGGAAAAAAAAATTATGAAAATAATGGAACTTAGGAGAAAAGGAAGGTGAAAGGTCACATGATGCATGTGAGGAGGAAATTGGAGAAAAATAATGGAAAATGAAGAAAATAGAGGCCTCATTAATAAAAATGCTTTTGAGAATAAGTTGGAAAGTTTTTGCTCAGGTTTTTCATGAGATCAAGAAATGAAAAGAAGGCAAGAGGAAGGAAGGAGCAAGCAAGGAAGAGCAGGATCAAGAAGAAGCTATAATAGGATTCTTTGCAGGTATCGATTTACATGTGTGTTTTCCTTGCTATATTGGCATGCATGGTATTGCATGTGGTTATTTTGATATTATGGCATGGGTTTTTCCGAGTGTGGTAGTGTTTTCAACCTAGCCTTTCCATTTCCGAATAGCCATGGTGTGATGGGGTTCTCATATTTGGTTGAGCTAGATTACTGGATGGATTCGAAGCTAATTGAGGTGGATCTATGCATGTTAGAACACATGGCCTAGTGGTCCTTAAACCAGATTGTGGATTACGGTAAAGAGGCTGACCTAGTAACCCTTGAGCCAGACTCTGGGTTGTGGTAAAGCCATGATTTTATGCCTAGGTGGGCCTTAGAATCCTTGTTGGTGAATGAAGGGATATACAGCAAAGCCAAGAGTTGGATTTCTCTCCATTGGGCCTAATAATCTTGGGATGGGATATGCGGTAAAGCCTGGAGAGTGGGTCTCAGTTTAGAGCCTAGTGATCCAGTGTGGATTACGGTAAAGTTTGAGAGACTAGGAGACAGGAAAATTCCTCACGGTATAGGTGAAGAGATCCAGTGGCCTCCATGCTTGTTTGACCTAGTGATCTGGTGGAGATCATGGTAAATCTTATTATTACATGTTTATTATGTTGGCCTAGTGATCCAGGATGGATTACGGTAAATCCTGGTTTCTATTGATGATGGTGAGGTGTTTTAGCCTCGGGATGCCCTGGTTGGTTCCTTTGGTTTGAGTCCCACATTCATGCTTGGAATATGGCATGGGGTGAATGGTTGAAGAGAGATTTGGCTCTGCTATTCTATAGTTAGGTGTAACGTGGTAGTCCCATCCTAGGTTAGGATTTTGCATCATCAATATGAGGTTATTTCTCCTTGTATTTCTATGAGTATTATACTGTTTTATATTTGGATCATATGGCTATGATTTTCTTGGTATTTTTGTTGTTATTATGTTGCTTATGTATATGTTTTATGACAGTGGTTATGTATGGTTCTCTCATGTTTTTAAAGGTAAAAGAATGAATAATGTATCTATGACCTAATATACGATAATGCCGCAAATGATATAAGAATATAATGCTTCATAGCGATTCTAAAATAAGTATAAGACCCCTATGCTTAAAGCTATTATTTACACCTATAGAATACATTTTTGTGATACGTTTGATGAAATGTCTCTCATGGCTAGTAGGGGTCCGGATAAGGGCTTGTTCAAGTATTTGTATTTGCATCATTGTTTCCTTGTCATATTTCTTTTTTGAAGGTGTCATTCAATTATGGGCAGTGACCTGGGATCTTGGCCTGAAAAATGGCTCAAATCCTAAGGAGGTTGGCACAAAACTAAGCAAAATAATCCCTAGACATTGGCATGCCTTGGTGAGAGTGTCCATAGCCACTTGGACACTGTCACGTTCATACCACGGGAGCGTCCAGGGGTCAAGTGGTCTAAAACATCAGTGGGACCCAGGGGCACAATACCTAAGTCGTTGGGATGGCTCGTGGGAGTGTTGTTGATGATGTGGAAGGTATGATTGACGTATTTCCGTCGATTCCACTTCCTTAAGGTCACCTAGGAGGTTGAATCATATCATAGTAGCCTCTCATCACATGTTTACCCTGGTTAGTCGATTACTTGGGCAAATGTGGGAGGAGGATGTTAGACGAATCCCATGATTTTGTCTTCTGTTAGCATATCTTTGGTTAGTCAAAAACCAAACCCTAGATAGTAGGATATGGGCAGATTTTTCAAATATTTTATTCTTAAAGAATTGTAACCTCTTCCTACCTTTGGGAAAATGATGGATTTTGACTTCCTTAGTCCAGCGATGATGTATTTGTATACATTTCACGAATTTTAGTGTGAAAAATGTTGATTGGGGAAGTAGTAAGAGAGATCCGCTCTTTGATATTGTAAACTATGGAGTTTTAATACAAGTGATCAATATAGAAGTACACAGCTCTTTTTCTCAAGGATTTATGTGTCATCAACTTCTGGTGATTTTTTCTTTCTGCGTTTATGTGTTATTTTCTGGTTATCCATGAACATGTACTTCTTTTCATTATTTGAATGAAGACTATATGTTATAGAATTCATCCTAGATAGATGCTAATTTGTTTCATTCCATTTCAAATAATACCAATGTTTTTCATCTAAAGTTAAGCGTAAAATTCATGCTTGATAGATGCTTTATGTTTAATGGGTTGTGATTCTTAATTCCTCTACCATATGCTACAACGAATTTAGAGATACAAAAGTTTTGGCTACATTTCCCTTGTCCTAAATCTGCTCCATAACAAGTTATTGATCACTTTAATAAATTAGACTCCATTTCCAAATGTATATCTCTATTTCTCTGCCATTAAAATTTTAGAAACCTATTCCTCTCTGATCTCAATACCTAGCCTAAAACCGAAGACAACCAGTCATCTAAGTGACTGGAGATTCATATAGAGAGAGCTCTCTCCGAAGCTGGATGGGCTAGATTCCAGTTTTAAAGTGATTTGTGGTTACCTTTGTGTTTCGTTCCTACAACAAAAGGAAATTACAAAGTGATAACAGTCAGATCCTTCTGTGATTTTTCTATTTGTAAAGTTTTGTATGTGATTATATGCTCGGAACCTATAGAGTTAAATTCATACCTGGATGGTTTTGTCAAAATTGTGTGCACCATCATATTATAAATTTGTAAAATTGTGCCCACGAACTATACATTTTGTTGCACGGATCTAGACTTGAGATCTGGATTTGTGATCTGGTGCGGAGGATATTCAAGTGGCTAGTGATATATGTCAAAAGTGTTAAAATTGGAGGTAGATCTCAATTAAAAGTGTTTATGTTGCAAGTTTGTTTCAATCTCAAATTTTGGAGTTTGCATTTTAAACATATTGAGTCTAGTCAACTCAATATGTGAGTGTAAGTTTGTTGGAATTGACCACTCTAACAAATGCTTTGTGAAGACGAGAAAACGCCAAGATAAAGATTGAACAAGATGAACAACTTTTGACCTGTGCTAAGGAGGGATGTGGTGACTTGTATATGCCTGGATGATAGCTAATAGTTTGATGATTATTGAGTTTGTAGTTGTAAGATGTCTTTGTCAAGTAGTTTTCTATTTCTTTCAATTCTGGTTATAAAAAGGCTTGGTGGCTTTTAAAATGGAAGCCTCAATGTCTGAAACATCAATTCTTGTGTTAGTAAGGTCAAGTTCTTTGATCAAATTTTGAAAACATTTAGTATGGAGACCTCCATCCTATCAACTAACGGATAGATGAAAGAAAACTATTCGACAAATGGTGGTTGGTACATAAGATGGTTCATTACTTGACGACTCTTATTGTGGAAGCCCCGACGAGTCGAGGTGTCAATATTGTTGATCTTGCAAAGTTTATCAACAATGGTTAGAGGAAATTACATTTTAAATGGAGGTAAACTGACAAATCAAAGATGCGGTGGTGAAAGAGTGATGTTTGTGGGATTCTGGAGTGGATGTGAGTGTTGATGAAGACTAGTTTGATAGAGATTCATTTATTTTTGTAATGTGTGTTTCTATATTTGTCACGTAAGCATTAAGGGAGGGCGTTGGAAGTAATAATTCCATATGTATGATGTGATCTATAGGTTGTCATTATGAGTCCTGAGGTGTATATCTGAGTTGTAGTTGTATCATTTCCAAATCATAGATCCACTTTATTAAGATTTGTGATGAATAAAGATATAAAATGATCTATTTATGTCATAATATGGTTTTTCTATTTTTCTAACATTAAAATAATTTGTATTCAATAAAATATTTTTAATAAAACTATAAAAATAATGCCACATTATTAATAATTTGTTATAATATATGATGGTTTGTTATAATATATTAGTGATAATAAAAATATAAAAAATAATATTATATTAAAAGATTTGAAAAAAAAATTACAATTTATTTAAATATAGTTTATAAATAATAAAAAAATAGTTTTTGGAAAGAAATTATGTTTCTCAAAATTGCATTATTAATCGTCTCAACCAATCAATTTACTTGTTTGCTAACGCAAATTATAATATTTAACTTTAAAAATAATTAAAGTATTTTTTATTTTAATTCAAAAAAATTGTTAACATTTTATTAGATTACATTATAATGTTTAACTTTAAAAATAATTTAACATAAATCATTAACATTTTATTGAACTACATTATAATGTTTAACTTTAAAAATAATTAAAATATCTTTTATTTTAATTTAAAAAACAATTCGTTAACCTTTGATTCCACAAAAATTTAGATGTCTAATTCTTGGTGTGATCCATGCGATCTAACCGATAAAATTTGCTAATCCTAGGACTTTCCCGTATTCATAGCCATTATGCTTTTTGCAACATCTTTCTTAAGATGATCTTCTAACCTGGCCTTTTTCCATGCCAATACCAACAACTTTCTTGGCATTGGCAAGTGGTTTTCGTTGATGAGTTTTTGCATCCATATTAATGTGTTTGTGTGTGCCCGCTGGAACTCCCACACCTCAGACTCTCTTTCTTTCTTTGTTCAGTTATAGGTCATGATTCTGCTTATTTCTTCTATACTTAGTTTTAATGGGTTGAAGATTAAATGCATATGACTCTCTTTCTTTCTTTGTTCAGTTATAGGTCATGATTCTGCTTATTTCTTCTATACTTAGTTTTAATGTGTTGAAGATTAAATGCATATTTTATCCTTACTCAACATCATGAATGTTTTGATTTCTCCAGGGAAGAATGTTTCACAACTTTGTTAACCTGGTTGAGAGTGGGCTAAACTTGTTTTAACTTGTTTTAATATATATATATATAGTTTGAATGGGTCTAATGGTTAAGAGCATGTGTTTTTTTCCAAAATATTACAGGTTCAAAATTAGTTAAAAAATAGATGCTTTAGTGATTTATAGAAATAAGTTCTTTGTCTTTAACTTTAAAATTGAATAATAATAATAATAATATATAGTCTTTAAAGATAAAAACAATATCACAATGATAACATTATTCTTATATTTATTTGTAAGGTAGATAGTAATTCCTTTCAGATAAGTCAATTCTTTGCATTAGGATATAAAATTTTCCATGTAATTATATTTTTACGGTTGCAGAAGAGGCAATAAATGATGTATAATGCCAAGTAAAAAGGAATGTAGAATATGCAGTCAGAGTCCTAGGCTAAGCTTGTAAATGAATGTCAGATTTTGGAATATTTAATGGACATGAAGCAATCGAAACAGCTGACTTTAATAATGTATATTAAATTTCCAAAATATTTCGATTTCCATGAATGCACCGACAAATGTATATTAAATTTCTAAAATATTTCTATTTCCGTGAATGCACCGACAAAATCATGTGGGCATATTGAATGGAGAAATCAATACTCCACCACTTCTCTATTTTCGATACAGGTTAAATATTTGGTGGTTATTGTGTTTTGTTTTAACGTAACATAGTCAATATATACAGAATATGTCGATGATGATATAAAAAAGAGAGACATGAATTAGGCAGGGTGGTAGAGCCCTGAAAATAAGCTAAATATTTGGTGGTTATTGTGTTTTGTTTTGGAAACTCCTATTTCATAGATTATAGAAAAGTAAATGCTGCCTGACATGCAAGGCAAATAATTTTCGCCCTCTGAGTGACAGCACTAGAATCGAGATAGCAGCTTAGAGAGAGGGGTGAAAGCTATCTGCCTTGCATGTCAGGCAGCATTTACTTTTCTATGGTCTATGAAATAGGAGTTTCCTTTTGTGTTACCATAACGTAGTCAATATATACAAAATATGTCTGATAACAAAAAAGAATGACATGAATTAGGGAGGGTGGTAGAGCCCTGAAAATTTTCCAAAACTTATTGTGGATGAACTCCTTGGAGTTTATGAATGAACATAGTCCGAGTTATTCCATTTGGTTTTCTCTTGTAATACCCCATGTATGTTAGGAATGTTATCGTCTCAAATATCTCTCACATGACCGCCATAACCATACTAACTGATACATAATAAGACAACAATGTTTGTATATTTGCTTCCCATGGCCTTGCTTTATACAGTGTTTCGTTTTGTTATTTCCAAGGGCAAATTCCAACGGTACAATGATCTGTATGTCTTACCATATGTTTTATTTTTTATTTTTCTATAAATATTTCTCTCATTTACACAACAAAATAAGAGCTGCTGGAGGCAGCAGTAGTCCCTGCCGAGCAAGTCAAGAGCTGGATAATCATGGGTAGAGCTATAATTTTATGTTCTTTACTGTGCCACAGTTTGAGAAGAATAAAAATAAAAAAATCCTCAATTGAAACATGTAAAGCATTTAGGTACGGATGTTGCTTTCAAGTGATGCTTCTTTTTCTGTATAAGAGAAATGAATTTGCATGTCTGCTCCAGGAGAAAGAATGTTGAACTTTTCATCAAAAACATATATTCCAAACAAGGTTGAACTTGTAATAAAAAATATCGATTCCATGTACCACAATGAAAAGACAAAAAGGGTGAAAGAAATGTATCCTTCTTGGATGAAGAAAGTTATATAAAGTTATATTGCGTATGCAGATTTTTTTTAAGAAAGAAATGTATCCTTCTCGGATGAAGAAAGTTGTATATAGTTATATTGCGTATGCAGATTTTCTTGAGAAAGATCCATATTTTTCAGACTTCCCAAACTCAGAATACAACCCTGAGTACAATTTTGAGAAACAACATAATAATTGAGAGGGTTTAAAATACAAAATAAAAAACTAAATAAAATTTTCCATACGCTCTCTATAGGCGTGCAATCTCATCAGAGCTTCCTACGATCTCTTGATATGTGCTAGTGATACATAATACAAAAACACTGAATTCATCAAACACTAGCAGCGACGTTAAACATATTAATTTACTATACTATAAAGTCATTATCATTGTAATATTTCAAATTTTTTTTTGGATATGGTTAAAATGGATGATTTTTTTTTTTTTTCTAAGTAAGAGTAATCTATTGATAAAAATAAAAAGGTATTTACAAAGGTGTCTTGGCCGGAAAGGAACACGGCCTAACTCAGCTTGCTGCCATTAACAAGATCTGAGACTGCCCCAACAGAGGGGAAACCAGTCTGATAGAGAGAGAGATACAAAAGAACACCAAAAATTATCCACAGTTTTCTGAAAAAGAACCAATAAAACAACATTGCAAACCCAGCAACCCCACCCAAAACCAGCGGACCACCCAGAAAACCGGCAGTGCGTCCGCACTGGACCGCCAACCTGGACAAAAAGAGGCAGAAAAAACCAAGAGCTAAGTGAAGTGCCACCTGGCATTCGTGACGCGCGTAATGAAATCCTCCGTGGCAGGTTCCTCCACAATCGGGCAAGCCCAGTCATCTGGGTTGTCTGACTCAGTATGGCCCACTGCCTGCTGCTCGCCTTCTCTGCTGCCGGCTTCCAGCTGCGGGCCCGACGTGTCCGTCATGCGGCTTTCCACAGCCTGCGTGTCACTCTGCAGGCCCAAATCCTCATGCGAGCTGCCAACGACGGCCTTCCCATTCCGTTTGTTCCGACCACCATTACCACCTTGAGCTTCTTCATTGTCTCTGTTTCGACTCGGTCCAGCTCTATGCATCTCGTCCATGGAGATTGTCATCGGGATACTCTGCTCTGCTTCCTCAGTAATGGAGATGGAAATAGTGGCGATGATGATCGGTCTGTTTAGAGAGCTTCTGAATTGGAATTGCGTGGTATGGGGGGTCTGGTGCAGGGGCAAAGGGAAGGGAGCAGAGCGCACAGCCGTCGCACCGCTACCAGAGCAGTGAAGGCCTGCTCTGCCCCGGCCACTTCTGGTGTTTGGATAGTGGGGATTTTCCGCCGAGGAAGTTGGAGAATCCGAGATACTGCGATGCCGAGCCTGAGACCGAGAGCTACCACCCCGCGTGCCGCCACGTCTGCTAAGCATACGGTGGCGAACCATGGTGGAAGGAGGAGCAGAGAGAGAGTCAGGGTAAGCGGAGGGGGAGTAGACAGGGGATTTGGGCACTGAGGAATCAGAATGCTGGAGAGCGGGTGCTGAATTGCAGAGAATTGTTTGGGAATGGTGGTAACCATTGCCCGAAACAAGGCTGCAGACAATCCAACAACGTCGCCCTGTGCTGGTTCTTTCAGTATGCTCGGCCACCTGCAGAGGGCAAGCGCAATGGAACAGGGGAAGAATGCCAGGTTTGTGAGCGGGCGTCATGGTTAAATAGGGTATGGCTCTGCCTCGGCTATAGCAGGCATTTAATGCCATCTGCGAGGTGCTCTGAGGAGTATTAACTCTGGTCTTGGGAAGATTGCCAAGGGCCAAGTGGCCAGCCCGTCCACCGTCGTCCCATCTTCTCACCGCAAGCGCATTAATGGTCACCCGCATCCGGGGGATGAGCTTCCTGTTGCACCAAGTCAGTGCAAGTTTGCAGTTGATTCTGGTCATCTATGATGTCGAGCGGTCCATAGTGAAGGATCTGGTCTTGATCTGTCCCAATGTTTGCTAGAAGATCAGCAACTTTGTTACAGTCCCTTTTGACATGAATAAAAGTTATTGCTTTTCTGTCTTTTATCCATTTCTCTATTGTTTCAAGCCTAGTCATTAGTCTCCAACTGTTGACAACTCGTAAGGCAGATCTTCCTTGTTGTATTTGAGTAGCCATATTGATGAGGATTTGAGTATCCCCTTCTATAAGGATTGGATAGAGATTATGTTGGTCAGCGAGCTTCATACCTTGCCACAGGCCTTCCAATTCTGCTGAGTTGTTCATGTCCCATCCAATGGAGCCAAAAAAAGATAATAAGGGTTGGCCCTCATGATTTCTAAATATGCCTCCATATCCTGCTTTGCCCAAGTTGCCTTTGGAGGCTCCATCAAAGTTTAATTTAATCACTCCTGTAGGGGGGCGTGACCAATATGAGAGCTGCCTGGTTGTGATGTTGGTTCTATTGTGAGCCGATTGAACTTGTGGGAGCTGTAGATTCCAGTTGGCCCATATACTTAATTCCTGTGGCTGGGTTGGAAAGTCCTCCGTTGTCCATTGATGCAAGGTGAGAGTTTCCTTGATGTTCTGACATAGGTTAGTCCATATTGTTTCTAAGGAAGTTTGATGATTTTTGAAAATTCGCTTATTTCTTTCCTTCCAAATTGTCCATAGAAGGAGACCTGGCAGGATGGTCCATAACTTATTGAGAATTTTGCTGTTGTAGGGCTATGGAGTCCAGTTGCTGATGGTGCTTCTTAAATCCCCAAGAATTCTGCAAGGTCTCTGGCATCTGAATGTGAGCTTCTCCCAGAGTTGATTTGCCATGCTGCAGGAATCCATTAGGTGTTGAATATTTTCTTCATTGTTTCGACAGTTGGGACAGTAAGAAGGACCATGAAATCCTCTTTTAATTAAGTTATCCCATGTGAGAATTCTTTGATGATACAGCAGCCAGATAAAAGTGGAGACTTTGGGCCAGATCCCTGTAGTCCATATACGTTGCCAGACGGGATCAATTGGTTCCTGAGTTTGGCATAGTATTTGGTATGCCTCTTTGGTGGTGTATGTGCCTTTCGGTGTGTAGCCCCATCTTAGAACATCACTTTCTGTATGGACTCTGATTCTTCTATTGGTAAGCTCTTTGTGTAGCTCCAAGTGATACGCTTCCGTTGCTTGCTGTACTATTTGCCTTATCAGTTTCCATTGCCTGAATCCTTGTGTAATTCCAAGAGTCCATAATTGTGCAACATTGTCTGCCTGGTTAATGTGATTTGCATGATGGCTTGTATCTGGTAAGAATGCTTCAATTTTGGGTCTCTGTTGCCAAGAGTCCATCCAGAAACGAGTCGTTCTTCCATCCCTTATCTCCCAGAAGCTATGTTGGTAAATTACCTCTCTGTGTTGCTTGGTCGCGTTCCAGATTAGGGAACCTGTAGGTGTAGTCGTGATTCTGATTAGTTCTTGTTGCGGTCTATTGTTAGCATATTTTGTTGTCCATAGTTGCGCCCATAGCTTCTTTGGACAGGAGACCCATTGCCACCAGATCCTTGCTCCCATCAAAGTGTTGCTTTGTTCAGGATCTCGTAAGCCGAGGCCACCCTGTTTTTTGGGCTTGCAGACTTTATCCCATTTGACTAGAGCCCACTTTCTGTTTTGTCCTGTGGAGCCCCATAGGAAATTGCGTTGCAAATTGCGAATTCTTTTCAGTACCCATTTCAGCGCTGCAAGCACTGAGAACAGATAAAGGGGAATAGCTTGAAGAATAGCTTTTATCAGGACTAGTCTACTTGCCATATTGAGAGTTCTATATGTCCAAGATACTAGTCGGTTTTCCATTTTCTCTATGAGTTGATGCCAGGAAGTATGTTTTAAAGCTGAGTCTATAAGAGGGGCGCCTAAATACTGAGACGGAAGCTTGGCTTGAGAGAAACCAATGATGCGAGTGATGATTCTTTGGGTGGGAATAGGAGTATAGAAGAAAAAGATCTGAGATTTGGAGGTGTTGATGGTGGTGCCCGAGGCTTCTGAAACGTGTCTAGAATAGCTTTGAAGGTTCTAGCTTCTTGTACAGAGGGGTGACCAAAGAGCATATTGTCATCAACAAATTGTTGATGGGTAATGGTAGGGGATCCATGGACAGAGAGTCCTCTGAGATCATTGGATTGGACTGCATGTTTTATGATACGACCTAGACCTTCAGCCATGATTACAAAAAGAAAAGGGGATAGTGGGTCACCTTGACGAATTCCTCTGGAAGGGTGATAAGGTTTAGAGGGGATTCCATTGACAAGAACAGAGCAAAGAGGGGAGGATATGAGAGTCATCATCCATCGAACCCAAGTTGGACTGAAACCAAAGGCCTTTAGCATCTGTCTTATATATGTCCAGCTGAGTTTATCAAAAGCTTTGGAAAGGTCGATTTTCAACAACATACCTGCTTGTTTGTTCAATTTGAGCGAATGAATGGTTTCATGGGTTAGAATTATACCATCCAGAATTTGGCAACCTTCTACATATCCAGATTGCTCTGGAGAGATGAGAATAGGAAGGAGCGGTTTGAGGCGATTGGCTATGACTTTCGAGATAATTTTGTAGATAACATTGCAGAGGGCAATAGGCCTGAACTTCTCTGGAGTGCTTGGTTGCGCGACTTTGGGAATAAGGGCGATGAAGGTTGAATTGAGCGAAGGGAGTAACCAATGCATTTCTCTTGATTCCTCTACTACCTTCCAGACATCTGCTTTAATAAGATCCCAGAAGTGATGATAAAAATTGGACGTGAAGCCATCAGGTCCCGGCGCCTTCCCGGCCTTTAGCTGATTGGACGCTTCTTCAACTTCCATAATTGTTACTGGTCTCAGCAGTAATTTATTATGCTCCTCAGTAATGAGTTTAGGTATGTGTTGTAGGATATCATTGATGGCACTCTGTCTGTCTGCGGGTTGTTCTTGGTGAACAGTTTTGAAGTGATTTATCAACTCCTTCTCTATGTCTTCCTGTTTTTCCAGTTTGTCTCCTTGAGAGTTTTGAATATGTGAGATTGTATTGTGCATTCTTCTTTGTATGGTTGTGTTGTGGAAGAACTTCGTATTTCGTTCCCCTTCTTTGAGCCATCTAATTCTTGATTTCTGTCGCCATAGCAGTTCCTCTTGTTTGCCTCTTTCATCTAGCTGAGATAGTAGTGTTTGTTCCTGCCTTAGAAGAACTTCGTATTTCGTTCCCCTTCTTTGAGCCATCTAATTCTTGATTTCTGTTGCCATAGCAGTTCCTCTTGTTTGCCTCTTTCATCTAGCTGAGATAGTAGTGTTTGTTCCTGCCTTGCATACTCCTCTGTTCTGCCTTCAAGGATGATTTTCTGCTGAAGTTCGGTCATGCTCTGCTCCAGGATTTTTTTCTCTTGGAAGATGTTACCAAAGGTGGTATGGTTCCAGATTTTAATTTGTTTTTTGATATGTTTCAGTCTTTTCTGGAATTGGTACATAAGTGAGCCTCCGTTGGGAATAAAGCTTTCCCAAGCGTCTTTGACCACGGTGTTGAACTCAGGGTGGGTAAGCCAGAAAGCTTCAAATTTGAATGGTTTTCTGTTGGAGTTTCCTGGATTCTTCCATTGTAAAGAAATAGGCCAATGATCCGAGCCAGCTAAGGGTAGGATAGAGGCACTTATATCTCCACCAAGATGAACAAAGTTGTCTGAGAGTAGAAACCTATCCAACCTGGATGCTATTTGGTGAGTACCTTCTCTTTTGTTGTTCCAGGTGAAGATGCCATTGTCAAAGGGTGGATCCATAAGACTATTGTGTTGAATATATGCTTTGAACTCATTGCTTTCTTTGTCCAGCTTTCATCTGCCGCCCTTTTTTCCCTCCAACTGTGTTATCATGTTGAAGTCTCCTCCTGTTATCCAAAGTGGATGGGCTCTTGGAGCGTTGAGGATCCTCAATGTTTCTAATTACTTTATCTTTTGCGTACTTTCCTGAGGGAAGTAAACATTAGTTAGGTGTCCATGTATGTTGGTGCTGATCAAATGGAACATGGCTTGAATGAAATAGTGTGAAGCATGGATATTTGTTAAAGAAATATACTGGGAGTTCCATGCTATGGCTAATCCTCCTGATGCACCGGTTGCGTCGACTATCGCCAATTGACAGCCCGCCCAGGCTTTGGATAGAATGGGTTCTAAGGTACTGGCATTGCATTTTATTTCTTGCATGAAAACAATGTGTGGTTGTTCTTGCAAGATCATGTTCTTCAGTATTCTGTACTTCCCAGGACCATTAAGTCCTCTTACATTCCATGAGATGAGCTTCATGGTTAACTGGTAGGTAAGGATCAGTAATACTTGGTCAACTTGAAGCATCTTCCCGACTCCACTAGCATTTCCCCAATTAATATGGTACATTGTAGATCTGTCTTTCTGCCTCTTTTCTTTCCATCTTTAATAATATGTTTCCAATCCCATTTTCCTACTTGCTGTATGCCCAAAGTATTGTGCTGATGCACCCTTGTGAGCACTACTTCCAAATTTTCCAGTTGTCTGTCCGGTATTGAGTCGAAATCTTTTCTTTTGCAGGCCTGCTCTAGATTGAAGATGTCTATTTCCCCCAGATCAAAGCTTTCTGGTTCCTCTTCCATTAAGCTTTGCTGATTTCCCCCATCCTGGTGGATTGATGGCTGAGAGGGTTCTGCCTAAGTATCATCTATGTCCATATTTTTTTCAGACCATAAGGCTTTGTGAATAACAGGATTGGGGTTGGGTTGCGAATCGGAGGCCAGATTTTCGGAGGGGATGGCTTTCACGGGATGACTGGTGTTAGCTTGGGTGAGAGTGGGGGACAGAGGTTTGGAAGGAACAGAGTGAGGGTTTGCTGGCCTGGGCGCTTCTGAATCGAGCTGTTCTAGATCCGTCAGAATATTAAAGCTGTTGCTGGAGGAAGGCATAGCCGAAGATGGAGCTGCATTTTTGGGTGCTGATGGAGGTTTCTTGTTATGCTTTTTCCTGCTTGTTACCTTGGTGAAGCCTTCTGGATCTGACTTGCCACCTGAGTCTGTGGTTTTAGGTGGTATATTTAAGGGGCAGTCACGAAAGAGGTGACCGTGGGTATGGCATCACCTGCAACGGAAGGGTACATGTTCATAGTCAAGGGGTTGAATACATTCAAATTCATCGTGAAGAAGACTTACCGTGTCCGGTAGCTCATGGCCAAGCTTCATGTAGACGCAGATCCTCGCATAAGATGTGTATCTCCGAAGCTTAGTTTCCTCTGTTGCCTTTGTAAACTCACCAAGTCCATTGCCAATGGCTGTTAGGGAATCCTCATCCCAGTATTCTAGTGGAAGCGAATACAAGCGTATCCAGACTGGCGCCCAGCTGAAATCTTCCTTGTCGGGGTTGAATCTTTCGACCCAGTCACGCAGATATAGACCCGCTGCGTTGAAGAAGTAAGGTCCTCCATCCAGGACCCTGTTCTGGTCTTCAAGGCAGTTGAAAGTGGCAGTGAAGAAGCCTTTAGGGCCCAGCTGTAGAGTTACATGACCTTTGGGCTTCCATTTGGAGGAGTTTCGGCCTTGCAGAGCTTTTTCAGTAGGCCAAAAGCCTATAAATTTGCCAATCAGGGCATGATCTTTCATGTATTGTATTTGCGCATTGATCCTGTGACCAGGCAGCTCGATCTTGGGCCTTTCCGTAGCGATGCGCTTACATGTGGGCGATGAAGCATTCTTCGGCTTGCCTGGAGTCGTTGGTTTATCCGATTTCTCTTGTTCCACATCTTCTTGTTCATTCTCCTCCGGCTGCTGTGCAGGCTATGTTTCATATTTCTCTGCTATTTTAGTTTCATTCTCAGTATGGTTTCCCTTATTGTGCGTTTTGGGGGAAGGCGCTGATGCCTCCCCCATTGGACTGCTCATTGTCCTTTGCTATCAGAGTTCTAGAGTCAGAGCTAACAGATCTGTTGGTGAATGTAGAGCTATGTGCTCAAACTGTGCGCCAAAAATGGACCGAATTTACTCATGGTATTTTTCCATGGCATTGGCTCATAGTATTTGACTTTGTTTTTTGAGGGAAAACAATAAAATAAAGTCTCTAGAAATTCCATCAAACCTATAAAAAGGGATCAAATCCTAACAGTGTGATCATCTTGAGTTGTCTATCTATTTTCTCATTGTTGAGAACTTGGCAAGGCCACTTCCAATTTGATCCGAAGGACAAATGCCCCGTGGGTGTAATTGTTTGGTGGATCCATCAGGGTCCACGATTGTGCTTCAGAGTTCAGTTGGTTGAGTTTTTGTTTAGCATTCGTCTTGGCATACATTGTCCTATATTTATTTATTAAATAAAGTGGATGTGATTTTTTTGGGTTAATCTTTGTTTTGTGTTTTGGCAAATTGATTCCTCAAATGTTTTAATTGTAAATATTTGCATATAACGAGATCTAATAACTGTTGTTGATTGGAACGTTTTGGTGATCTAGATCCGGTCAAAAATTTCCTGTTGGGAATCTTACATTAATATGAGAGTTGTGCATCGTGCCAGGGTTTTATAGAGTTGTGCATCCTGCCAGGGGTTTTATGCAGGAAACTTCGGTGGGATTTATTCTCACCGTAGAGAGCAGTTCTATCTTCTAGTTGGCCTCTTATTTTTCAATTAATTATTTTTGGAAGTATTATTCTTCTTGCAAGGCTTATTAGATTGGATATGGGCTTGTTGTACCAGATATGCAGTTCTTCTCATTCACATTTGAGTTCAGTAGATGATATTTGTTGCAATGTCAACATTGAGAAGATTGTGGGAGAATATTGTATCATATCGATGCCCTTATGGCGTTAAATAGGGACCAAATGCTTCAAATTTAAGATCCGCATTGCCCATCGGGAATTGTTGTTCTCTGCAATCGAACAGAAAGGTCGATCCCTATGCACAGAAGCAGATCCAGCCACCAGACTTCTGTAGTCTCACTGTATATGAGGGGAGATTGTGAAATACTACATGGCAGACCAGAATCCTTTTTAGCAGCAGCGGAATTGGAATTACTTTTGCAACGCCACTCAAACTTAGTGCACAGGAAGACCAATTCCAATGTGTGGTGGGGTTATTTGATTCAACCATTCGTTTTGGATGGTTGGCATAATAAAGTTGCATGTTGGATAGAGTGCCATTAGACTCACGACAACCGGATTCAGCACTCGGTGGAGTCCAATCTGAAGTCGAAGTTTATATTAAGTTGAGTGGTGAATTGCGAGGGCCAGACATCAATGCTACAACACCACAGCACCAGGAGATCAGGGGGAGGGTCGAGCAACGACATATCTGTTGAATTAAGTCGGACGCAAAAAAAAAAAGAGGAGGCCCCACGATCAGCGTGGAGTAGTTTAACTTGTTGCTGTGGTGCACATCTCAGTTTTACTGTTAACACGAGTCAGAATTCATTGCACGCTGATTGTTTGGGCCGAACTTACTAATCCTATAGAAGCCGATTTCGAGGGTCTATATTCACGACGAGCACAGTCGAGAGGTTATCCAGCAGATCTTCCCCCTGGATTTTGAGCACGTCGGGCAACAGAATTTTGTGCTTGGGTGACGATTCTTTGGTTCATTGCCTGGCCAAGTCCACGTATCCAACAGTTGGACAAGGATCATAGGGGAAACCATTCTCAGAGGAGGCGTGTTACCATTGCACACGCTGGAGACAGAGACCATGGGCCTTGAGGTGAGTTCGTCAATAGCAAGTCGTAGTCCAGGCTCTTGTTTGCAGCAACGTTCTGTTGGAGAAATTCATTCATTTGCAAATCGGTCAATAAAAATGTTGATCCAGAATAGTAAAGCACACTGACGAAAACTACAACGTCGAAGGGAGAGGGATCACGGAAACTGGAGAATGATGGTAAGAGACTGTAGGGCGTTATAGTGAATTCCAGATCGATGATCGTGGAACCACTAAACTCACACATTTATCCCCATCGTGTCGTCGATTCTGAGCTCCTCATAAAGTAGAATCGGATAAATACAATGTATCTATGTTGACTGACAGTTTATTGGTGGGAGGGGTATGAATTAAACTACGGTGAAACGTTTGTAAATGCGCCTCATTTATTACCTCGGCCGATATACTAATATAATCATATATTTGATTTTGGTTGGGTTAAATTGTATGTTGGGTATGGTTGTTAGGACAACAACGTTAGCATGGTCGCATCATTGATCACAGTACAACCTTTCATAAAGTCAAAGGGGCCACATGATGATCACATAGGCCACAGAGCTTTCATGTGGTGAACAGTGGACGAATGGAACGAGGGACCTAGCAAGTTGGGCGCAGAGAGAATCGTTCATATAGGCTCATTCCAGCAGGTAAGTATAACAGACATATCATATCTATTTGTAGATTTTGTGATAGTGTATTTTCATGCACATAGGGTCTACATGCTATCACCTTTAAAAGTTGAGTTAATTCCTTGGTGCGTTGGGTATTTGTAATTAAATAATCATCTTACATTGTCTCATTGCATGGGAATTTGGTATAAAAACTTTGGACCGGTGATCTAGATATAAAATTATAAAAGTAAAATAAAATAAAATAAAATAAAAACAATTCACATATTAGTGAAGATTTTGCAAAATGTCTTTTTTGGTAGTATTGCAGATTTTTTTTTCCATTGGGTTATTATTTTTGTAGCAGATTGTTCCTCCAATATTAGTGAGAATTCAAGCCCAATATAGATTAATTTCTCAAAGGGGGTAAATCGATTTTATTGAAGAAAGTTGGGGAGAGAGAAGGAAGGCTAAGCCATAATGTCATCATTTTACTTTTGGAAACACCTCAAGAATCGACATGGTAATACATCAGCTGGTCCTTTGGGCTACAATACTTTTGCAGATCAAAAATGGCAACAACTTACAAATCATAAGCAAGAGCAGAAAAACATGCCTTTCTCTCAGAAGGTCCATGCTATCCTTTAGTAATCAAAGGATATCCGAAAGGAAGATGTAAAAATAAAGCATCTCTTTGAACTTGGATCCAAATTGCAATATACAAATTCTGAATATGTACTCTTACAGTTGGACACATTAGATATGGATTTGTCCTTGATAAAGCAATTAGATTGTAAAAGATCAGGTTCGGCCTTGAAACCATTAATGATTGCTTTAATATAGCCCATGTTCTTGGAGCATTCATGTGAAAAGGTTAGACTCACAGTTGCCTCTTGTCTCAGCAGGATCATAGCTTTAACATTGCCACTACCACCTTACAACAATGATATCATGAGGGAGATATTGCAGCTGATAGTAGAAACCCTTCAAGGGTTGAACAACATCATGCTTCCTACCTTTCAAAAGCAGCACAAAATTCTAGAATTGATGGCAGAGTTCAGCTTTGGCACATTCATGCTGAACCTGGAATGTGACGAGTTGATCTTTCAATTTCTCCAAAACTTTTACACCAGTATTACATCAACTCATTCAGACCATGTCAAGACATGCATGCAAAAGATTGTGTCCCTATTCTTAAAAGGAGATGCCAACATCTGCAAGATACTAAGATCCAAATTGTTGACCATTTGGAGGAAGGAACCAATGGTATTACCATCCGCTTATGATCTATTCAATAATTTGGTCATGCAAAACATAAAATTGCTAAGAAGGGTGCTGACTAGGAAGGAGTTGAGAATGATTGATGGAGAAATAAAGAACAAAACCTGTAGCAAGAATGAACTAAGGAGGAGAGGACTATGCTTTATCTGCAAGGGACCTTGGGCCCTTAACCATTCATGTCCAGGTGATAGGAAGGAGGCAACAAAGACAGAAAAAGAGGAGATTCCTTTGGATCATGGGGAGTCTTTTGTAGTTGGGTCTATTGATCTTTAGGATGGTGAGCAGCAACGTGATATTATTCAAGGAGACTTGCAGGATGACAAGCATTTGGAAGTGCATGAGGAAATTCTACCTAATGGTATTGATGAGGTAGATTCCTATACAACTGAGTCCATAGGTCTCCAGGGGGATGTCCATAAAGAATATGAACAATCAAGTATAGATAGCAGTCCACCAGTGCATCTATGTTTGACAATTGGAGAGGATGAACAACATATTGTCTTCACAGATGGAGGAAGCTAGGGAAATTTGAGTGAGGAGCCAACAATAATGAACCAACATGATGAGCATGATCATGAGGAGCATCATGATAGACATAATATGCAAAATGAACCATTCCCATAGAGTTAATCGAAGTCTCAAGTTGAACCTATGGCCATTGGGCATCTGGTGCAGACAAGTACAAAGACATTCAGTAGGGCACCAAAATTGTTAGTAGAGGAGTTTCGGGAAAAGATCATGCACTTCAAGATAGATCTTATGATGTTGAAACAGAGAATCTAGGAAGTGTGAGACACTTTCTTATAGGAGAATAGGAAAATTGAGGAGCTCATAGGGGTATGTGTTGAATCAACAACCAAGTTGTCTAGTGTTGAGGAACGACTCAAGTCCCTCACAAGGCAACAAGAGGAGTACAATTGGGAGTTCCATAACAACTCTTTATAGGAGTACATAGATAAGGCTTGCAACACTACCAACCCACCTTTATACATTGGGGACATCAGGGTAGAGTTATAAAAATGGATCATGTTGGGTGATTGAGTGGAGCAGCATGAGTTGAGCATCAGGCAACATCAACATGGTAGACTTATTCCATGTGCAGGAATTCATGCATTATATCCGTCCCACGAGATGGATTGGCGAGAGATTATGAGTTGGAACTCTATTGATGTGATACTCTTCACCAAGGGCATATTGCAGTTGGGGCCCTTAAGCATGAGCAATGATGGAGGAATGAGAAGGTGTCATAACCCATAGGTCCTAGGACTTAGGTGGCGTTGGGGTTCAGGAGAATTTATTGGGGGCAGGATTGACCGAAAGATTATTTGGGATCTAGGTCTCAAAGGATCCATTCAGGATAATTTAGCATGGAGGCATGGAATAACACACTGGGTCGTATGGGATCTTGGTATCAATATATAGATGCCTCTATTGTGGAGAGTAGTGGATTGCTTGAGGGCAAGCAATCTTTGGGTGGGAGGGTTTGTAATATTCCATTTTGTTGGATATGGTCAAAGTGGACAGAATCCACCCATGGTATTTTCCCATGGCATTGGCCCATGGTATTTGCCTTCATTTTTTGAGGGAAAACAATAAAATAAAGTCTCTAGAGAGTCCATCAAGCCTATAAAAGGGGATAGGATCCTAAGAGTGTGATCATCATAAGTTGTCTATCTATTTTGTCTTTATTGAGAACTTAACAAGGCTAGTTCCAGTTTGATCCCAGAGACGAAAACCCTGTGGGTGTAATTGTCTGGTGGATCCATCCAGAGTCCACGATTGTGGTTCAGAGTTTAGTTGGTCGATTTTTTGTTTAGCAGTCGTCTTGGAATACATTGTCCTATAGTTATTTATTAAATAAAGTGGCTATTATTTCTGGGTTAACCTGTATTCCATTCTTTTGTAATATGTTTTAATTGTAAATTCATGCATTATAACAAGATCTGATAATTGTTGTTGATTGGAACATTTTAGTGATCCAGATCCCTTCAAAATTCTCCTGTTGGGAATCTTACAATCATTCAACCTAAGGTACAATTTCCGTTGGAAAAAATGTTTGTTTTCTAGGAACTTTAACTAACACAATGTCCATAAATTATCTTGTAGCTCCTTAGCATTAACTTCTCCTAAGAAATCCAGCAACATTGAATCTAGAAGGCATATACAAATTGTACTCTTTGCCTTATTAACCAACTCTTTTTTTTGCTTCTTTTTTTTAATCGAATACAACAACTCGGTAACCTTTATCCACAACAAGATCTTCCATATTCAACTTCATAACTCAAAACTCTTGTCATCAAATTTATCTATCCCTATTCATGAACTTCTAATCATTTTCCTTCATACATGATAATTTAGCTTATGAAAAGGTCCAAAGACTATGTGTACAAAATCTAAAAATGGAAGAAAAATGGCACATCCACACATAGTATACACAAGGTTTACACTAGAAAATGATTAACCAAGAAAACCAACCTAACTTAGATTATTTTTCTACTTATTCATTTCATTGTATTTACTTAACCATTCATTGCATAATATTTTGGTATTCTACATCGTCAATTTAGATAATATGAAACCAAGATTAGATTACAACCCTAATCCCTTAACTGTGGGCTGAAAATGCCAAAAACAATCATACATATACCTATATTGGCCTCCAAAAAATAGGAAGCTAGAAGAAATTATCTAGGGTATTGACCTTAGACCCAACCAAACCTATCAAGTTGTAAAATCTATAACTACACAGAATGTAGCACATCCAACACCAAGCTAAGGTGATGACAACCCCAACTCATTGGGAAGAAACTATGCAAGTGAAGGAGAGGAGAGCTAAAAAGAAGGTGGTGATGATATGGAAAAACTAGCAAAGGTAAGAGACCAAAACCAACGACACTAGGGAACAACTAGTGAAGGTCAAAAGTCATGTGAGGGGAAATCTAGTGAAGGTAAGAGGTGAGAACCAAGGATACTAAGGTAAAGCTATCAAAGATAAGAGACAAGAGGTAGAAATGCATATGCAAAAATAGTGAAGGTATAGGTGAGAGGAGGAAGATGTTTAAAGCCTAGTTACACAAGTGGTCCCATGGATGAAATCTAAAGGATGTGATAATGATGACCAATGTCTAATGTAATAGCAGTAAGGAATAACTAGTGAAGGTTGTAGGTGAGAAAAATTGACATAAGGGGAAAACTGATGAAGGTAAGAGGTGAGAGGTCGAGATTCTAAGGTAAAAATAGAAAGAGTAAGAGGAAAGAGGGGAAATTCTTGTGAAAAGAAGAAAACATAGAGGTAAGAGGAAGAAGATGTTGAAGGGATAGTCAAACAATTGATCCCATAGTTGAAATATATAATATGTGGTAACCATGACCAATATCTAAGAGAATAGCTAGTGAAGGCAAAATGGGAATAGGGTTGACACAAAGGGAAAACTCGTGAAGGTAAGAGGTGAGAATTAGGGCTCCTAAGGTATATCTACCAAAAGGTAAGAGGCAATAGGTGGAAATGTTTGTATAAAACTAGCAAAGGTAGAGATGAGAGGAGGAATATTTTGAGGGCTAGCTAAACAAGTGATCCCATAGATGTACTCTATAAGATGTGATAACCATGACCATTGTTTAGGGGAATAACTAGTGAAGGTTGAAAAGGAGCAAAGATGTCACAAAGAGAAAACTAGTGAAGGTAAGAGGTGAAAGGTAAGGCCACTAAGGTAAATCTAGCAAAAGTAAGAGGCATGACATGGACACATTTAAGAAAAACTAGTGAAGGGAAAGGTGAGAGAAGGAATGACCAAAGAAGTGATCTCATAGATACAAACTATATAAAATGAAAAACTGTAGAAATTTTGAATAATTTAACACATATTCAATGGAGATTATCCTGATCATGTACTATTGCGGAATACATACACGATACATAAGCTCCTCTACGTTGATCATCAATATAGCAGCATCAATAACAATAAAACATCAAGAGCATTCACACATTAACACAGTATGTAACCCGGGGAAAGCATCTCGCTAAAAACCCCACACTATCTATATAATATATTGATTGAATCATGTAACATTACAAAGTACAATGCTTATCACAAGAAATCCAGTACCAGCTCAACCCGTTACACACAATACAGCTCAGATCTGATCTCCAAATCTATTCCACTGCTTTCCTGCCTCTCCAGCTCAATACCTGCTCAAGAACTGATGAGAATGGTTTACCAAACTCGTATTTCACCTGCAAAGAATCACTCACACTGTGTTGGACGTGAGCACAAGCTACAATTCTTGATATTGGCCAATTCATTGGCATACTCAATCCCTCTGATTGTGCAAATCATCATGCACAACTATAGTCGCAACTGATAGCACTCTGATCCTCTAACACATGTCCCTGCTGAACTGAACATGCACTGACATGCAACTGAGTTAACTGATGTATTCTATAGTTGCATTATGAGTTAATAACTTGTGAATTAATTAATAACTAATTCACTCAACTCATCTCTAGTCTATTTGCCAATTAGACTAAATACAACCAGTTTAACAAAGCTAAACTGAACACAACTCCATCAACTGCACCTCCAGTCCACTAAACTCAACTCACTTGAGTTTTAACTGAAGTCCTGCATGCAAATATTAGTCATCC
Source organism: Pinus tabuliformis (assembly GCA_031772625.1). Taxonomy (NCBI): domain Eukaryota; kingdom Viridiplantae; phylum Streptophyta; class Pinopsida; order Pinales; family Pinaceae; genus Pinus; species Pinus tabuliformis. The sequence goes on along the minus strand of CM062819.1, from coordinate 799,688,202 downwards.
CATAGGTAACCACGTATTTCCTTCTGGGATCTGCATGTACCACATCCGTAGCTCATCTTGAAGTGCTCCAAGAGAATAAGATCAAGTTTATAGTCCAAATATTATTATGAGACAATAATATTTGACTTTTCTATTTTTGACAGCCAGTCTAAAAATAGACTTTGATCACTCACACTGTGATCACTCACACTGTGGTCACCCACACTGTGATCACTCATACTGTGGTCACCCACATTGTGATCACCCACACTGTGATCACTCATACTGTGGTCACCCACACTGTGATCATCCCTGCCGGGATCAAAAATAGAACTTGCGCCATAATTTACCTGCGGGCCCACTTAGTGAAGGCGACTCTTTTCACTAAGCTCCATCATCTTGTTGCAATCTCAACACTCCCTCTCGACAAGATATGGATTATCAGCAACCCCTATCCTGCCTCGGTGGTACTCGAATTTGCTCTTGGTGAGAGCCTTCATCAGAATATCAGCATCCTGATCCTCCGTTAGAATGTATGAAAGCAACATGATCCTCCGCTGCACACAATCTCTGATATGATGGTACCTGATGTCCTTGCTGCCATATACTCGGCCTCTTGAGCTCCCTGCCCAATCTGCATCCTCCTGTATGTACCAAGATCCATATCCCGATGTGCCTCTCAAGTAGCGCAATACATGCTTGCCCGCCTTCCAGAAGAGCTTGGTAGGCTTAACCATAGCTTGTGAAAGCTGGTTAACTGCATAGCATATATCGAGTCGTGTATTGACCAAATACATCAGCGACCCCACCAATTGTTGATAAACAGTGGCATCCACTTCTTCTCCCGAAGTGGCATCCTCCTTCCTCCAACCTCCAGGAAGAGGAGTATCAACAGGCTTGCAGCCATGCATGTTGAACTTCTCCAGTATCTCCCGAGCATACTTGCCCTGAGAAACAAACAGTCCACCACTGCGCTGCCATATTTCCAATCCTAGGAAATAGTGAAGGAGGCCCAAGTCTTCATCTCAAACTCTGTAGCAAGATCCTTCTTGCATGACAGTATCAACAGCTCATCACCCGTTAGAATAAAATCATCAACATACAATACAATGATAAGCAACTTACCCTCCACCACAATCTGGTATAGGTTAGGATCTGCCTCGCTCTTGGAGAATCCAAGTCCTGTGAAATAGATGTCTATTCGTGTGTACCAAGCACGTGGTGCTTGCTTCAACCCATACAGTGCTCTCTTGGGCCTGCACACATGCGACTCGCTGCTGAAGACCTCAAAGCCTTCGGGCTGCTCAATGTACACCTCCTCCTCAATGACTCCGTTGAGGAACGCAGTCTTCACATCCATCTGATGAATGTGTCATCCCATCTGCGCTGAGAGAGCAAGAATCGTCCGTATGGAAGAATACCTTGCGACAGGTGCAAAGGTCTCCTCATAATCGATCCCCTCTATCTGTGAAAAGCCTCAGGCAACAAATCTTGCCTTGTACTTCTCCACACTCCCGTCAGCTGCCTGCTTGACCTTGTAGATCCATCTCGAACCCACCACTGATTTCCCTTCCGGTCTAGGAACAATCTCCCATGCACTGTTTCTGACAATAGAATCATACTCTTCCACCATGGTGTCTACCCATGCGGGATCCTCCACAGCTTCCTCGAAAGAGGATGGCTCAGTCACAACACACTTGCTCATCAGAGCCATGTATCCACTGTACCGATCAGGTGACTGTCTCTGCCTGCGTTGGGCTATAGGTGGTCCTACAACTTTCTCTGCATCTTGAGCCAGTCGCTCAGCTTTTGTCAAGCGCTTTCGCCCTTTGATGGTTGGCGCTGCATGAGTGGTCTCTTCCACTCCATGAACCTTGTCCTGTGGCTGATCCACATCCTGAAGCTCATCCTTAGGAACTAATAGCTCCTCATCTGCATGCAAGTGTAGCTCCCTCTCAAGCAAACACTTCATGGCTTTCTCCTCCTGAAATTTTATATCCCGTCGCATGACAGTTTTACCACTGTCTGGAAAATACACGATAGTTGTGGGGCATATCAGTGTACCCCACAAATATCCCAACCTCTGCGGTCGGCTCCAACTTCTTCCTGGCATCCTTCATCACATGCATGTAAACGTTAGCACCAAAAATCCTCAAATGAGAAAGATCAGGCATCTTACCAGAATAAGCCTCCTCGGGTGTACTCATGCCAAGTATCCTATGAGGACAATGGTTCTACACATAAACTGTTGTATTGCATGCTTCTGCCCACAAGTGAAGGGGTAGGCCCTGATCATGCAACATTGCCCGTGCAGCACCCACAATCGTTCTGTTCTTCCGCTCAGCTACCCCGTTCTGCTGTGGGTTATGGGGAGCTATGAGCTCTCTTCGAATCCCTTCTACCTTGCAGAAATCCTTGAACTCGTCCGAGATGTATTCACCACCATTATCGCTCCTAAGAGCCTTCACCTTCTTCCCTGACTCCTTCTCAACCAGTGCTTTGAATTCACAGAACTTTGAATATGTCTCGCTCTTCTTCTGCATGAAGAAGATCGAGCACTTACGAGAGAAATCATCAACAAAAATCACATAATACCTGTGTTTTGCTGTCGAAGCAACTGAGAGAGGTCCACACACGTCTGTGTGAATTCTCTCAAGGATTGTCGTGGTGCGACTATCCTTCTCGTGAAAGGTGGCTTTCACAAACTTCCCCAAAGTACACCCCTTGCACTGATCTGACTGCGCAAGTGTGCCTTTAGGAAGCCCTGTAGTGATCTGCTGCAGTATCTTCAAGGCTCCATGGTGAAGGTGACCCAATCTCCTGTACCACAACTCGCCATCATCCCGGCTCACCAATCCTTCTGCCTTGCCCGCCATTGCTGCGCATCCATCTACATGCAACTGATAAAGGTTCCTCACTCGAACCCCTATCTTCCGGGTCTCACCAGTTGTCTTGCTGTGCAGGAAAGCCTTTCCCTCACTGAAAACAACATCATACCCCTTGTCTTCTAACATCGCCACTGAGATAAGATTCTTCTTCAATCCTAGAACATGCATGACTTCCTTCAATACGAAGGGTTTACCAGACTCCCTCTCAAAGGAAATGGTACCGATACCGGTCGCACTGTATCTACCATCATCGCCCATCTCGATGTGCACTCCAAGATCTTTGTCCTCCAAATCAGAGAACAAATCTCTATCTCCCGTCATGTGAAAAGACGCACCACTATCCAAGAACCACACCGATCCCATCACACTTGAAACCAAGCATGCAATCAATGAAAAATCAAGCTCAAACTATGAGGCTAGAGCCTCTCCTGCTGAAGATCCAACACCCTGCTTGTTCTTCTTCTTCTGCGGACAATTAGTGGCATAGTGTCCATGCTGGTGACAGTGAAAACACTTCACCTTGGACATATCTTGCTTCTTACCTTTCGCACCAGACTAAGAAGCTTTCTTGCTCTTCCATTTCTTTGCTTTGGTAGTCAAAGCACAATTCTCTTCATCAGCTCCCTTTGACGAAGATTCGTCCCTGGTACTCCGCCTGATCTCCTCCTGCACAAGATCTGACCATAGTCTTTCCCATCCTGGCAATTTCTCCCGACCATTGACAGAGTCATGATAGGAATGCCAACTCTTCGGAAGACCAAGGAGAGCCAAGCTCACCAAGTCCTCATCATCGACAGTAACCCCCACACTTCCCAGCTCATCTCGACACTGAGTGAACTTCGTGAGATACTTGGGAATACTGTCACCCTTCTCGCATTTGATGTTTCTGAGTTTATCTTTGAGTGCCAGCTTCCTCTGATCGCTCTTGCTTTGGAATAATTCTGTTAATGATTTCCACATCAAATATGGAGTAGCCTTTCCATGGAGGCTGGACACAATGTGATCCTTCATGACCTCCAACAGAATCCTTCGACATTTTACGGTCTTCTTTTGCCAAGCATCAGCTTGAGTAGCATCAGTAGGCTTTGGGACATCCGTATCTATGAACTCCTTCAGCCCGTTATCATCCAATACTGCCTCCATCCTGTCCTTCCATGCAATATAGTTTGAGCTGCCCTCAAGAGCATACTCCAATCGCAATCCGTTGAAAGACATTGCTGCGTTGTCACCAAGAAAAACACTGCTGCAAATTCGAATTCCACCAGCAACCAACTCAACCGCCTCGGATCTAAGATTCGTGAGAACACAATATTTCTCATACAGAGATTGACTGTATGGGCATTCACCGGATATCTCACCATCCAAAGCAAGGATGAATCCAGAGGCTACCTAGCCTGATTACAGACTCTGCCTGAAGAAATAGAATGTAAACACTTCCTGAATAGTAGATCTGATGATCAACAGCTCTGATACCATGTAGAAATTTTGAATAATTTAACACATATTCAATGGAGATTATCCTGATCATGTACTATTGCGGAATACATACACAATACATAAGCTCCTCTACGTTGATCATCAATATAGCAGCATCAATAACAATAAAACATCAAGAGCATTCACACATTAACACAGTATGTAACCCGGGGAAAGCATCTCGCTAAAAACCCCACACTATCTGTATATTATATTAATTGAATCATGTAACATTACAAAGTACAATTCTTATCACAAGCAATCCAGTACCAGCTCCACCTATTACACACAATACAGCTCAGATTTGATCTCCAAATCTATTCCACTGCTTGCCTGCCTCTCCAGCTCAATACCTGCTCAAGAACTGATGAGAATGGTTTACCAAACTCGTATTTCACCTGCAAAGAATCACTCACACTGTGTTTGACGTGAGCACAAGCTACAATTCTTGATATTGGCCAATTCATTGGCATACTCAATCCCTCTGATTGTGCAAATCATCATGCACAACTATAGTCACAACTGATAGCAATCTGATCCTCTAACACCTGTCCCTGCTGAACTGAACATGCACTGACATGCAACTGAGTTAACTGATGTATTCTATAGTTGCATTATGAGTTAATAACTTGTGAATTAATTAATAACTAATTCACTCAACTCATCTCTAGTCTATTTTCCAATTAGACTAAATACAACCAGTTTAACAAAGCTAAACTGAACACAACTCCATCAACTGCATCTCCAATCCACTAAACTCAACTCACTTGAGTTCTAACTGAAATCCTGCATGCAAATATTAGTCATCCCATAGGTAACCACGTATTTCCTTCTGGGATCTACATGTACCACATCCGTAGCTCATCCTGAAGTGCTCCAAGAGAATAAGATCAAGTTTATAGTCCAAATATTATTATGAGACAATAATGTTTGACTTTTCTATTTTTGACAGCCAATCTAAAAATAGACTTTGATCACTCACACTGTGATCACTCACACTGTGGTCACCCACACTGTGATCACTCATATTGTGGTCACCCACACTGTGATCATCCACACTGTAATCACTCATACTGTGGTCACCCACACTGTGATCATCCCTGCTAGGATAAAAAATAGAACTTGCACCATAATTTGCCTGCGGACCCACTTAGTGAAGGTGACTCTTTTCACTAAGCTCCATCATCTTGTTGCAATCTCAACAAAAACTGTGACCAATGTATGAGGGAATACACGAGACGTGGTGATCAATCCCAACTATGGAGAAATCATCTCAAGTTGGGTCGTACTCAAGATAAGGACCTAGATGGAGCCAATCATCTGACATGGTGACTAATAAAGGAGGAGAGAGGAGATAAGATATGGGAGTGAAATGATTACACCAAGTGAATTAATGAAGGTGGGTTCGAGAAAAATGATATGGATGAGGCAAATAAAAAGGAGACGCAAATGAAATAATGACATCTTGAGGTGAATGATAATAATAAAAAAACTCCCAAGTTGGCCTTGCAAAGGTCCCACTCTTATATAGAAATTCATTTACCTTACAAAAACCTTATTAAAAAGTGAATACCTCCTAAGGTTAGCATAACCTCAATCCATTATCGAAAGGTTAGCAACAAAAGGTGAGACTTGTAGCAAGTGTCCAAGGAACAAGAGAAATATGAGAAGAAATGAAAGAAAAGGTGAAAATAAGGGCACAAGAAGATAAGTTAGAAGGAAGGGTGTACTTCTCTAAGAAGGTCAAGGTAGGATAATAAAGTAAAGAGGATCAAGAATATGAGAAACCCAGTAAGGTGAATAGAAGGATTCTCAAGACATTTAAGAAGAAAACACAAACTCATCTAGAAGAAAAAAATTTCCTACATAAGTGGAAGTTATAATTTAATGAAGAGCAAGAGTCTCAAAGAAGCCTACTTCTTCATGGAAGAAATCATTAATGGATGGTGTTGGTGAAGATTTCTACCATAGGGACCCAGGGTTCAACCACAACATGCCAAAAAAAGAGTTTGTCATAGCCCAATGTAGCGTCGACATTTTCATTCCTCTGCAAGGGAGAAAGTTATCACCCGAGGCATACCGAGACTTCAAGTGTTATGTGGGGAATTTAGACAGTAACGAGATTCATTTAATTAAGTAAATAGTACATAAACTCCATAATAATTCATATATCTTCAATTATCTCTTATGCAAGAATAATAGAAATACAATAGAGAATTAAAAAAGAACTTAAAAAAAAAAATAAAAGGCCACACAATACATTTTCAATCATATGTGCACACAAGTAGAAATCTGCAACATTCTTATTTTATTATTTATCATGGGGCTAATCCATTACAATATAAATCTACAAACGTTATGGAAGTTTTTATCAAGACTCCTTCAGGACCAACCGGATAAGGCAAAATTACATCAAAATACATAAAGGGGCTTCAGTCTGCATTCCAACAACATGTCGACTTGTTTCTCTCTATCTCCCTTACAACTCGATCTATGTGGATTTTGTTGTCATTTTGTATTTTTGAGGTTGAGGGAGTAAACACATAGGACAACATCAAAACCTCTTTGGAATTTGGGACCTAACCGTGCCAGCTTTAGAGAGGGATCTCTCTATTTAATTTAGCTTTGTTTTTAGTGTGAATTTTAGGTTAGTTATGATTGTACTTATTTCTTTTGTTTGAAAGGTTTGGTTGATTTGAGTGTTATAATTCCATTGGGCTATGGATTCTATAAATTAAACTGGAGTTTTGCATCAATTTTTAGAGGAGTTCTCACAGGGCAAGCTAGGTTTCACTAACTAGATCTTTTCATAAATTAAGTGAATTGTGGAATAACAGAAGTGTAAGGTTCAGTAGAGACCAAAGAGAAATTAAGAATTTCTTAATCTGACTTCAATAGGAAACATTAAAATTAACAACAGCCAAAATAGGTGCTCTAGATAGTCAATCCTATTTATCCCAATTTTTGTTGATTAATTCAGAAATTTAGAATAACAGAGAAGAGAAAAACGATGTTTAAACAAATAGACAGAAGAGATACATCACCATTTAGTACACCACATGAATCTTGTGAAAGGTCCTTGCATTATTTATTCTCCAGTACTTTTAAAATTACAATATGTAGAAGAAATTACATTCAGAAATCAATATCTCTTCAAATGAAGTATTTATACAAATTATAAACTAAAATATCTTGAAACAATATCAAGATTTGTTACAAATATCTCCAACTGTTTTAAACAAATAGAAATGAAATATAGGACATTCAAAACTAATGAATCTACTTGGTACTATCTTTGTGGATTTCTGGTGACAAATAAGAGAAATTCAAATTTGATTGCAACCCCTTTTGATGAGGTGGCATCCAAGTCACTAACTGTCTTTGAGCTTTTTCCTCTCGAAATTATGAAAAAAAGGGTCCTGTAATACCTTTGTATATCCCAAACCATAATAGACGTTAGAAAATGGATAGAGTATTTTGTATCTTATTATCCTAGGAAAAAAACCTCCTCCCATTTACCAAAATTCATTTTTGATTGTCCACACTTTGCTCTGCAAAAAGGTGACTAAAACAGGACAGTGCACAGTCGGAAAAATAGACTAAAATGATGAGAGTGTATCTCTCAATCCCTGATACCTGTGTGAAAAGTGAGATAGGATTTTTTATTTTGGAATCTTATGAACCAAAAATTCTTCCAGTTTCCCAATATTCATCTTTGATTATCCACAATATTCTCTGCAAAAAGGTGACTGAAACAGGAAATTTCTTGAAAATATGACTTCAAATAATCATTAGCATCTCCTAAACCATAATAGCTGTTATATAAATGAGAGAGGTTTTTGTACAAGAGGATGTTAGAAAAAAAAACCTCTTTCAGTATTTGAAAATACGTTCTCAGTTGTTTTTAAACCACATTTGAATGTACAGTGTTGTATAGGAAAAAACGTAGTTTTACTTGGCCATGAAATGGACATATGACGTGGAGGTGGGAGGTGACATGGAGGTGGGGGATGATGTGGAGACATGAAGTGGAGGTGAGTGGAGAGAAAATTTCGAGCAGTAGGCAGTGAGTGGCATGGGAGTGACAACGAGGTCGAAAGTTAATTACATAATGGACATGGCAAGGTGTCAGGATAGGAGTGGAAGGGAGCGTGCGGGAAGAGCTAGCGAGAAAGGGGGAGAAGTTTGGCAGATTTCGGAGGGGGTATAAGGTGGTAAGTTGTATCTAGGGGGGGGGGGTCTAAAATGTTGGGGAGTGGACACGTATGGATGGGGCCTGGCGGAAGAAACAATGTTTTCATCCCTGCCCCTTGGCAATAAAGGCAGGATGGAGAGGGGGGGCCAAAAGTGAGTGAGGGTCATGGATCATGCAGGTTGGACTATCCTGACATTCTGAAAGCAACATGGTTTAACTTTATACAACAAAACAACTTCCTCCATATGCGCCTTATTACACTTTTCCTTCGAACTTAGGATAAAAATGATGTATGAAATATATGAAAATACTTTATCGATTTCTTGCCTTTCTTCTTTGTTTTTTGGTGCAGACTTCAACTTGCTCTTGCCTTTGATCTAGGAATTGGATTTGAGTGCATTATATATTATTGGAAATCTTCTTCTGAGCTCTTTCTGATGAAAATACATGCAGTCTGGCCTCATCCAAATATTTACATGCAAAAATATCCTTAAATCTTGGTGCTTGGTGTCTCTTTGGAAATAATTTGCAGGAGGAAATATTATTTACAACATATCAAACATAATAATGATCATCTATAATCAAGCAACCCTATAAAAATTATAGGACCCTAACAAATTTATATATATATTTCCTTTTGCTTGGATACATGCTCGCTTAATTTGGCCTTGCTTAACTCCTTTGATGAGATCCAACTTCTTTGGTCACTTTCAGTTGATCTTTCAAAATTGGCATCTTGATCCTTCTTCCATGGCCTTGGTGAGTCCCAATGTAATTTCTCTTTTCATCACTTTCTAGTTTATTTTATTCTTTTGTCACTTTCTAGTTCATTTATCCATTTTACTTGCATTTCTTGTCTCTACGATGCTTTTCTAGAAAAAATGATCAAAACTTACTCAAAAAATGAAGGATCCAACAAATGGACCTTAAGAGTAGCCTCAGGGAGGAAAGATAAATAAGCATTATCTTGATAAAAAGAATATCGATGCCTTCATGGAAGAAAAGTAGCTCACCCATGAAGGGGTGATGGGATAGCCATTATTGCATCCAATCAAAGAAAACCGAGGAGGAATTTTTGCTCCAAGTCGAATGGAAGTAAAAAAAATGGATTTCCACTATTTTGGGGCCAACAATCAAAGGGGACGCAACAAGTTTACAAGGTCAAATCTAGGATTTTTTAAGTCCTTGAAGGGTTCATGGGGTAGGAAATAAGCATTTAGTACCAAGGGCATTATAGGGAAGAGTTGTTATGACATTAAGAGAATTTCGTAGATGGACAATGACTCGTTTCATTGTGAATTCATCATGATGAATAATGATAAATAATATGTTTACCATATGGGGTTCTAATCCTCTAAGGAAGGACTTTAGTAGAGATCATAAGAGAGAGTGAAGGGCCTTGATCTTGGGAAATTCTACGTGTAGAAATCTAATTGTAATATCCTAAAACAATTTACTTGAATCTACTCTACTCAGTGGAAATAATAAACGATCGATGAAATCACGAAGCATAAAAGTGAAAGAGTTCAATCACACATAACACAATTATTTTCTAGGGAAAGCCACAGATGAAAACCCCTACTATCTGTATATTGAATTAATAAGGAAATATGAGAAGATTGCAATTCTTTGCTTAATCCCGAGCAACCTCTACACTATCTCAATCTATCTCACTGCTTCCCTGACCAACTCAAGCCAATACTTAGCCAATTACGCTGCCTGCCAAGCTCCTCTTTCCTTAAGTTGTTCCCTTGGGAATTAGCCCATATTTAATTGGGAAATTCCTCAATTGTGAATTTCACAATCCTCATAGGCATTCCTTTGATTGCGTGCACCATTTATACAATTTGGATGATTACACAATTGATAGTACATTGTCCCTGAACTCCAATCTCAACTAGGTATTTCTCTGATTTGACATGCATGAGTTAATTATGAGTGAATACTCAGTTTACTGGTTTATCAGTGTTGGTTACACCCCACTACTATAGGTTACACCCCACTACTAGATCTCCCACTAATTCCTCATCAGTTGGAACTAATTTATCTGAATTTAACTCAGTTAAACTGAATTAAATAATTACAAGTCAAAATAAACTCAACCAGGCCTCCTAAAAAATAGGAATCACTCTACATGACTATAGTTAGACTCCCAAATCGAATTAACTGAGCCAACTAAGTCAAATTAACTTAGTTAACTATTACAAGTTGTTATGAGAATTGGAATTACAGTTTAATCCCTAATTTAATTCAAGGAAAAAAATTAAATTATGATTTTCTTGTTGCATTTTCAACACTCCCTCTCAACGATAAAGGGATTATCTGCTATCCTAATCCTACCTCTGTGAAACTCGAATTTTCATAGGAATGTACTCCAGCAACATGATTCTACTCTACACACAATCTCGTAGATGGTGATACTAGATATTGATACGCTTAGACCAATCGTGAAAACCTGGATTCTCAAAAATTTTGATACAACTCTCTTTGTCATAGTAAACCACTGTAGGATCAATCTACTAACCAAATAAGCCAACAAGGATCTTCCTCATCCAGATAGACTCACAAGATGCTTGGCTACCATCCATGTACTATGCTTCTATTAAATTGAGTGCAATTGATCTCTGCTTCTTGTTGTATCAAGAAGCTATTGTTGATGCATTACTGAAGATTCCCCCTGATATACTCTTCCTATCGGACATAATCCCTACCCAATTGGTATCTTCAAAGCCTTGAATCTTCACTCCCTTTTTTCATTTATACCAAAGACAAAATTGAGTGGTGCCTCTGACGTATCTCAACACATGTTTAGCTTCCTTATAATAGATTTTGGTTGGCTTAACCATGGCTTGACTAACCTGGTTAACTGCAAAACACATTTTCGGCCATGTGTTCACCAAATACATATGTGAACCCAAAAGTTGTCTATAAATAGTAGCCTCCACTACTTCACATGAAGTAGCATCTTCCTTCCTCCAATTACCTACTAGAGGAGTCTCCATGGGTTTGCTTCTCTCCATGTGGAACTTCTTAAGTATCTTGTTCGCATACTTTCCCAGAGAGAAAAACAGTTCCTCGTCTCCTTGCCATACTTCCATACCAAGAAAGTAATGCATGAGCCCAAGGTCCTTCATCTCTAATTCTCTTGCAAGATCCTCTTTTCACGATTTTATTAGCTTCTCATCACCTATTAGAATCAAATCATCGACATATAATACAATAATCAACAATTTACTTTCAACCACAATATGGTAAAGGTTTGCATTTGTTTCACTTTTGGTGAAGCCCAACGTAGTGAAATAGCTGTCAATCCTAGTGTACCAAGCATGGGGTGCTTGTTTTAGTCCATACAGCACTCGCTTGAGTCTACACAGATGTGACTCTCTTTTGAAGGTCTAAAATCCTTTCGGCTACTCAATATACACCTCTTCCTCAATCATATTGTTTAGGAATGTTGTCTTCACATCCATATGATGTATCTTCCATCCCATCTACACTGAAAGTGCTAGAATAGATTTGATTGATGAGTACCTTGCTACTGGAGCAAAGGTCTCATCATAATCAATTCTCTCCACTTGAGAGAATCCTCTGGCCACAAATCTAGCTGTGTGTTTCTCCACACTCCCATATGCTACTTGCTTTACCTTATAAATCCATCTGGAACTCACCATTGACTTTTCTTCTGGTCTTGGGACCACTTCCTAAACATAATGGAGTCATACTCCTCAACCATGGAATCAACCCATACTGGTTGTTGAATTGCTTCCTCGAATGAGGATGGATCAACCTCTACACTCTCACTCATCTGAGCCATGTATCCAGTGTATCGATCTTGTGACCTCCTCTTTCTATGTTGTGATGTGTGTGCTCCCACATTTTATCTAGCATCATGCATCAATCTGTCAGCCTCTCTGGTGTGCTTCCTTCCATCTTTGGATGTCTCTGCATGAGTGGGTGCTTCCACTCAATGCTTCTCTACATGTGGTTACTCCACATCATCCTGAGGTTCCTCCTTTGGAGCTAAAATCTCCTCATCTTCATGTGACTGAAGCTCCCTCTCAAGGGAACATCTCATGGGATTCTCTTCATCAAACTTCACATCTCTAGAAACCATTGTCATCTTGTTGGATGGCCGGTACAGTCGATAGTTGTGAGGTGTATTAGTGTACCCCACAAATATGCCCAACACAGTTGTTGGCTCTAAATGTTTCCATGCATCCTTGGTAACATGACAGTAGACTGATCAACCAAATATCTTGAAGTGTGCCACATCTAGTTTCTTACCTGAAAAAGCTTCTTCTGGCGTACTCATCCCGAGAGTTCAATGAGGCCTTCCGTTATGCAAATAAACAGTTGTGTTGCTTGCTTCAACACACAAGTGTAATGGTAGAACTTGATCATGCAACATCACTCATGCAGCTCTCACAATATTTTTGTTCTTCCTTTCATCCACCCCATTATGTTGTGGGTTATGAGGTGTTATTAACTCCCGTTGAATGCCTTCTGAAGCAAAGAAGTTCTTGAATTCATTCGACACATATTCTCCACCGTTATCACTTCTGAGAGCTTTAACTTTTCTGCAAGTATATTTGTCGACAAGTGCTTTAAATTCACAAAATTTAGCAAACCTATGATATTTCTTTTACATGAAGAAAATCCAACAATTATGAGAAAAATCATCAACAAATATTACATAATACCTTTGCTTGGTCGTGGATGTTGTGAAGAACCATCCACACACATATGAGTGAACTTTATCAAGGATCGCTTGTGCTCAAATATCTTTATCATGAAAGGAATATTTGGTGTACTTCCCCAATGTACACCCTTTTCATGTGTCTCTCAGCCCTAGTGTACTATTGTAGTAGCTACAACCACCCTCCAAATTTTTTCCTTTGCTTCATTTTGGAGCCTCCCTACTAAAATCTCAGCATTTACCTTACACTGCCTAGGTACTTGTGCTTTCATTTTATTTTATCTTTTTCTTTATATCTTATGTTTTATTACTTGCTTTGTTGATTAACCACAAGCTAACCTCCTTTGACTTAGTTACAATCTGGTTCTTGCACTACCTTAGAAATTTACGCAGTCCTAAAGGGAAGCCAACCTTGCTATTAGGAAATGCGTAGTTCAACACAGCATTGAGATTGGGCTCTGAAATGTGCAGACCCATATGGAAACTTGGCTTTAGCTGGGAAACTGCATAGATCATGAGAGGCAGCCAGAGCCACTCAACCCAAGAATTGCGCAAAAGCATTCCTTCAGTTGTTGTTCAATGCATGTTCTGAAAAGTTGACCAATTCCCCGTGGAACTCTACAGTTTCTCCATGCATGCATGGAAGACTTTCTCGAAAAAGAAAAATACAAAAAGTGAAAAGGCATCCCTAAAAAATAGGGATCTATTTTTAGCAATGGGAGTTACACTTAAGTCAATTTTAGAAACTGTTGCCACTTGCCGCTTTTACCTAGATTTTTGGCCTTCGCGTCATAAACCCTAAATCAATCAAATCTATTTCATGGATGCCGCCATATCTCATTTTCACATTCGATCTTGGAGATCTTGCATTATAGAGGCATCTAAGAACCTTTGGCACAGTCAGCACAACTTTTCCAAGTAAGTTTTTATTTTCAAGTCTTTTAGTGATTTTTCTGTTGCTTTTGTTTCCTTGGCTTGTGTAAGTGTTATTTTTCTTGTTTTATTGAATAACCACTGGAATTTTGATTTTTTTTAGCTTGTAGAAGTGTTGTTTTAAGTTTTGAATTTCCTTTCCTTAGCGTCGCATGCATAAACCAATTTTTGTGCTAACGATCATCGTTGTGTCGAATCTTCCCACGAGCTTCATTATTCTTCTATTTGACTGATTCTTGCATTTGTTTCCATTGCGTGCATCATTGTTCACTCAAATCTACACCATTCTTCACTCATGCATTCAGATCTACCCATTTTCAAGTTGTGCTTGGGAAGATTTGGGCTACCTTAGCCTGGATCTAGCTCTTCCTGGCATGCACTGTGCATTCCTAGATCTCAAGGCTCTGCCTTGGCTCCAAAAATTGGACATAGGTTGCTAGTGACCGGCTTCAGCTGCCCAATGTGTAATTCCAGGAGATAGTCTGGGAGTCTTTCCCACTGGGATTGCGCAATGTGCGGTCCCATCCAGGACAAAGCCAAACAGAATTGTGCATCGTGCAGTTCCAATCACTAGCAAGCCACATTGGACTGCACATTACGCAGTTCCAATAATCATCACCTCTCAATGGCATATGGGACTACGCAATGTGAAGATCCAGCTGATAATCCCTCACCTTTGAGACCCATATTTGTGAAATATTGCCCAGTAGTTGCCCAGTTTTTTTGCATGATTGGTCCTTGCAGTGCTTCTTTATTTTAAGCTAACATTCGCATGCCATGAGTTTCCTCTCTATCTCCAGGTACAATAGTTGTTGATCAACTCCTCAGCAATACAACCAACATGGTTTCCAAGAGAGTTGGATCAAAGGATACAATAGAAGTAGCATTGGAGATGTAGTTGAATAGGTGTAAATGAACTTGCCAGTCTATGCTGAAACTCAGTTTTTCATAGAGAAAGGCATGAAGATTACATGGTAGGAGATAAAGGACATATTTGCATGAAGTTTAAAGGAATATCTTGAAGATCGATAGGTCTATGTTAACATCCACAAGTCAGGCTTGTACAAGGTTGCATGCAGGTACCCCACCTTCCCATGTGTGGACATCATTCATTGGATTATCTCACATACCGATCCTGAGATAATGACATTGAGAAATGCCATTAGAACAAAAATTTCTACCTTTGGGACAGATAATTATCATCATATGTATCACTTACCATAGTCGGCGAATCGCATGGATGCACTCTTCTTTACTGCCAACAAAAATGTGAACACTAGAGGTATCATGAAGTGTTGGGTAAAAGAGCCATCGAAGTTCAAGTTGAAACCCAACCAGGTCTAAAAGAGTAAGTCACTTAGGAAGGCCTACCAACACTTGATCATTTTTTCATGCCTCTTGTATGGTAAAGAGAGTATCGAGACCTTTCGGCAGAGTTGGGTGGTTGTGTTGGATCAGTTGGAAAATGAAGGAAGGTTGTGCAACTGGTCATACATGTTGGCTCTTCATCTAAAATTGCATTTGTCTAATGCCCGAAATCCTCCTGAGGATGAGCAAGAAATATTTTATATGTTCGCGTACCTTCTTGATGCAATATGTGCCCAACAATAGCTTCCTGGCATGGGTTGGACATGGACACCATCAGATGATGTTGTGAACATCTATTGCAAGTTACTCTCTGAGTGCAACTACCAAGGATTCATGGCGAGGCTATCTAACCACTTCATCACCCCAGTTTACAAGATGATATTCAAACTGGATTCACCTTGCATGTGCCAAGAAGTGATGCAGGCATTGCTTCACATTGCAGATTGGTATGCCTCACCAGGTGGCAACTCTATCAAGATGTTTGGCAAAGAGAAGCCTCCGCATGTGCGACCAAGGTTTTCCATGGATAAGTTGGTCATGCAAGAGGTTGTATATCACATCTCCACAAGGTTATCAATAGGACTGCATAGGAGGAAGAAGGCAACATCGCCTTCTCTTCCTTTGCGGATTGGATTGTACGAGTTCTAGAGCCTGGAGGATGTGGATTGAGGCAGAGGACTTGAATAAGTTTGAGTTCGACACCAAGAGTTTCAATATGTCTGGTCCCCACTGCATATGCAAGATCCATTATGCGAAGGTGTATTGTCCATGGATCCACGAGTCATGTCATTAGCCAGAGGAAGACCCTTGGAGGTACTATTACAACTCCTATGGACTTAATGAACCGGTCAACATGGCTATAGAATGCAAAGAAGCTCCATAGGAAACAACATCATAGGAAGCAACAACAACAACAATAGTGAGAAACAAACTAGTGTAGGACAAAGGCAAGAGCAAGAATGTCGAGAGCACAGAGGCTGAGAAAAGCTACGAGTTTAGATAATATCCACTTATTGAGAAAGTGGCTTTGGAGATAGAGGAGAAGAGGTGATAGCGCAAAAGGAGACTAGAATGGAGGAAGAGAGAGAAGAAAAGGTTGGAGGATGCAGAGAGGAAGTTGCAAGAAATAGAAGAATCTAAAAGAAGAGCAAGATCTAAGAAGAAGAGAAAGGGAAGAGAAGTAGAAATAGGGATAGGAGGAAAGGCAAGGCACAATGACAGAGAAAATTGTGCTTATACAGGTTGAGGAGTCAGAGTAGCTAGGAGAAGAAGAAGAGGGTGAGTAAGTGCAGGTTCAGGAACTTTTTCAGTAGATTGAGCAAATAGTTGAAGCAACAGACATGGATTTGGGATAGGAGCCACACGATCAAGATATTGACATCATGTCAAGAGTATCTAAGATTTCCCCAAAGTCTCTGCCACCTCTAGAATCTGAACCAGTCTCGAGCGAGCAAGGAGTGCTTGTTCTCCATGATGATGATCTGGTGATGGATTTATACAATCTATCATTTGATGAGTCACAAAAAAGGTGTACAGGCACGAACAAAGCAACTCAAAGATGATCACGCATCACTAGAGGAAAGGGTGATTGCTACATATGTTAGAAGACATCCAACATACATGACCAATGCTTCTACAGCTTATGCAGACGCCATGAGTTAAACGGTCAAGTTCTTGATAATAGAGAATGATCAGATGGAAAAGGACTTGCAAGAGGCCAGTCAGAGAATAGAACAATCAACAAGATCCACTATGGGAGAGATGAGGAAAGCGATTATTGCTGAAGTATTGACTCTTAAGACGACCATGTGGAAACTGTATGGCAGATTTGTCACCATGTACAAGGTGGTTGTCCATCTATATGGTCTTTGTAGAGCTGTAACAAGGGTCTTTTTCACCTCTAGTTATCTCACATTACAAGTCAATCCGGGAGCGTTTTGTTATTGTAAAGGGTATCTCAATTTGAGGCTATTTGTCAGAGTAATGCTTAGTAGTATAGGTCTAAGAAATACAAGAGTAAACGGATGCTAAGCTATGGCTAAATTACTTTTGCATAAAGAAATTACACGCGGCAACTTTATCAGTCAAGGGTACGGAAATAGTAACCCATCCCTCTAGAAACTGATGAAGGAAAAGGAATTAGAGTATGGATCATGGATCTGGGAGCATAATAGCGTCTGTTGTGTCTCACGACAGCCTTGATCCTCCTCCCACACCAAACCAATGAATGCAAGTAAAAAGGAACAACAAGAAAGCAGAATGGAACGACAATTCAGAAATGGAACAGTAGTAAAAGGAACAGCAGTAAAGAAACTAAATCTCGCGAGTTCAACACTCTCAATTCTTGGCATCAACTTACATACAAAGAAAGAGCAATCTTTTGTACAAGTAGACAGCTTAATCAAATGGAACAACAAACCACCATAAACAGGAAACGTCAATCATATGTACACATAATCTGAAATGATCACCAGTAGTCCACACACAACGTTAATTCCATCTTCTTATGATCGTCACTCCAACCATATGTAGCTAAAACATTCCACTTATAAATTCTGTAACAGAAGTGAACAACTCAGAACAATGTTATGTGATCAATTCTGGAAATATGATGTAAACTTGTTACAAAGATTTACAAAAGGAAAACTACTGATGAACGAGTATGGAACAACATGTAAGTATATCAGATTATTAAGAACAATAAACAAACCACACAAAGCCAAACTGTAATGATATAATCAGCTAGTGTCCATTGGAGCCGAGCCCTTAGCTTCCAATGGCACACCGCCATAACTTACTTCAGATGCAGGGAGAAAGTAACACCAAATATATTATATTAACGCATCAATGATAGTACAACAAAACTAAGTCTCAAAGAGACTCGATAGTCTGAGTTTAACCAACTGTGAAGTCTGTAAACAGAAAGTAAAGATACAAGATAATCAAAAAGTCCCTGAAGTCTTCTATGCTGCCCCTTTTTATACAAGTAATGCCGGAGTTAACTAAACAACAAAATAATTGAAAGTAACGATCCCTCAGGATCAAAGATCCTGAGGGATCTGTTAAACGGTTAACTCCTCTCTTTTCTCTGCCTAGCCTTCCGAACTGACAGTCCTTCATCTCGTCCCGAATTGATCTGCCTTGATTTACTCGCCCTGGTCTGGATTTTATTTGGTTTTGGAGGGACAACCGTTATCTCCTCATGGAACTCTCGTTTTTCACCGCGCCTTCCTACTTTTGTCTTTTCCTGCATAGAGAAGATAACTATTAGTGATTGGGTCATTCGTGCTCATTCTCATTACATTCTCCTTATTTTATAACAAAGAAAAGGTTACAACTATTGCTTGAAACACCACTAAGTTATTCGTTAAAACATACCTTTCCAATGCTCTACACACCCCCCGACTTACTCTGTTTCATGGCCTCATGAAAACGTTATAATTAACATGGAGAGCGGTAAGAGAATAGGCGGGAGAGGGCACCTCGTGAGGAGGTCTGCAACCATGGTGAGCAACCAGATTATCAAAGAATTGATTCAATTGATCTGCAGGCATATTATACAAGGCCTGGTACCCAGGTGCAGGGTGCCAAATAATTGGGCTACGGAACCGGTATCCTAACCAAGACGGCCCAGCTTGCAGAATGCGCTGGCCATAAAGGCTCAACCATTCAGCAGCCAGCTCAAAATTCTCGTATTTGAATGGCTCCCTGAGCTGGATGCTTGGGGTAGAAATCCGATAGCGGAATTTGGCAGCATCCAGGGCAGAATCCTTAATAGCCAGAAAGTATTCCAAGCTATTTCGGATCAAATCCTCATGCATGGGTCCTAGCAGTTCTATGACGCCCGGGGTTCTCATAAGGCTTTTATGTGATTGCCATAGGTGAACTGGGTCTCTAGGCTCAGCCCTGACCCATAGATCTAGGTTGTTCTCCTGCCTCTGAAAGGCATTGTAAGCCCTGAGCCACTTTAACTGATTGACCCCAAATGAAACAAAGGCTTGTAGCTGTATATCTCCCACGAAAGGGCCAGGGTTTAAATCAGTTTCCTGCTCAAGCACCATATTGTGCAAATAGAATTCACATAGTAACCGTTGGACATTAACCCCATAATGTTTGCAACAATCAATAAAATCATTAACAGTATTAATCTGAATAGGGGCACCTGCCCTGACAGCTTTTATTTTCAATCTTAAGTATCTTTCAAGGAGAAATAAAGCATAATTCTTTGCAGGGGACCTGCAAGTCAAAACATCATTATACAGCGAACATACAGTGTCCAATTGTTTAATAACAGCATCTAGTCGACGTGTTACCTTGGCAACCTTTTCCTGTTCCTTCTGTCATCCTTCAAAGGCCTGACTCTCTGATTGACTCATGTTCCGCAGTTGCTGCTGCAGTTCTTCATGTTTTTCCCGAGGGATCATTTGTTCCTTTAACTGCTCAGCTTCCTGCTGCAACTCCTCGTATTTTTCCCGAGGGATCATTTGTTCCCTTAGCTGGTCAGCCTCCTGTCGGGCTTGCTTCATCTCGTGGTGCAAGGCCTTGGTTTTTGGATCCTTTTTCCATGATTTCTCAGAGGCAGGGAGTTTTACCTGGACCTTCACGTTTCGCTGCCTAGAATTCGTATCCCGAATTATCCCTAAAGGTGGTGCCTCAGTTTGGACTGCTTTGTTTTCCCTTTCTTTCTTAACATGAATAAAGGGGTACGATGGCCTCTCTGTAAATGGAATGTCGTCTTGCGGCTCGGTTTTGATTGGAACGGCAGTTGGTCCCAATGGGCTATTTGGAACAGCAGTCTGTTCCTCAGCGTCAATAGGAATGACATTCTGATGTTCCATATCAGATGGAACGACATTTTGTTCCTCAGTGCTGGTTGGAACAGTCGTAGGTCTATCAGCGGAGTATTGACCCACGAGACGCCTATAAGCCCCTTGCCTTCTCATCTGACAGGACCCTGCTGCATTTGTCCTTCTTTTTCTCCTTATGGTCCTTCTTATTCTCAGACTGGCTTTCAAACTTCGAATTTTCTGCCGAAGCTGGGCTATAATATTCAGCAGTCCCTGCTGTTTCTTTCTCAATTTCTTAATTTCTCTTGCCTCGGCAGTGGGCGCATGAGTGGCCCTCAGTTCTGCTCCTCTTTCATCGAGGGTTTCTTCTGGCATTCTGGGAACGAACTGTTCCCGACAAGCATTTTCATTCTCCACGTCATCAGCAGGTGGGTTTTCTTCTGGCGTCTTGGGAATGGATTGTTCCCAGTTGGTATTTACATTTTCTTTGTCAACAACAGGGAGGTTTTCTCCTCCTGCCATTTCTTCATGCAATTCTTCATGCGTCTCTTCCCCAGAGGGTCCTTCAGGAGGGTCTGCTGGACTGGAAGGTGAAGCATAATCTCCCAGGCTGGCCAAGATGGTGGCCAGCTCTTCTTCCTCCACGGGGACCTGTGGAGGGCTGTCCCCCAATTGTTCCATCTCCTCCTCCTGAATTGGCTGCTCAGTGGCTGCCTCCGGATAGTCGACCTCGGCCTCAGAGTCAGAATGTTCATTTCCTTCCTCGGCTTCTGCTTCGTTCTCAATTTGTTCCACATTTTCCCTCAAGGGTTCCTGTTCTGGCACTGGTGGCTCATCTGTTATTTCGATCGGCTGGTCAATGCTTAGCTGGATTTTCTCCAGCCTGCCTTTTATTCTTGCCAACCGAGCTGACTTCCTAGGCCTCTCGGGCTGTTCAGGTGTACTGGCCACCTGTTCTTCCACCACCACCTTTCTGCGTTTTTCAGATTGTTCTGGCGTGCCAGAGGAATGCCTACGTTTCGAGGCAGCACGCTCTTCTGTGGCCAGTTCCTTATGTTTTTCTGCATGTCCAGATGCTCTAGAGGAACGTTTTTGTTTTACTGACTCTGTGCGTTTCTTGGGTTGCTCGGGTGTATCCGAGGGATGCTTGGGTTTTGGTGATTCTCTGGGCTCCTTGGGTGCTTCAGAGGTACTAGCGGGATGCTTAGCCTTTGGGGATGGTGATGCCACTCCCCCTCCAATTGCTGTAATAAGCTCCCCCCAGCTACTCTGCTGCTGAGTGAGACTGTAGCTCACTATCAGGCGGATCAACCCATGGTGGCTAACCACTGTGTCTTCATGGTGTGCCTTTTCCAGGCTCCGAGAGGCATCATGCAGTAATGAATTTAACAATGCAGGGAGATTCACAGAACATTTTCCTTTTAACACAGCCAGGAGCTTAAGGTGACGCGGTCTTACCACATCTTTTCGCCCCTCGCAGGTGATGTAGCTCTGCACCACCTTTGCCAATTCGCTCCAGGGTTCTCCTAGCGTTGCCAGCAGCACTCCTTTTCCCTTCACTGTTAGATTCTGTCCTTCGTCTTGGAAAATTTCTATGATCTTTTGCAACCTCTGTTTCTTTATCGTCCATATTGGTCCTGAGGCTGGTAATCCTGTTACTTCCGCGATTATTTCCTTCGTGACCATTATCTGCTTCCCACCCACTACGAAGTGTTCTTCCTGCAAATTCTGCAGGAATTCCATGGCCACAGTTTCATTTGATTCACACAGGCGGCTAAAATAAGTTAGCCACCCCGCCCTTTCTAGGATCTCCTGAGCAGCTTCGGAGACTACTGGCTCACTAGGCTCGCTTCTGATAGCCTTGCCTCCCATGGTTCTGTTTCAGGATCCTAGATGGAACAGCAATTATCTGTCGCAAAGAACGTAATCGCAGCAAGAAAAAAAAACACAGAGCATGCATGAAAATTGATTGTAAATAACAACTTTTTGCAAAAATAGCATTGTCATGCCGTTAACCCATACCGTACCTTCGTACCATATCATTTCCGAATGATGTGCTAACACGTGGCCGACGGAGTAATGAGGTCACCTCCCCCCTCGCAATATGATAGGCTGTCCCAGCCGTCAAATGGAGGAGGAGCCGTCGTCCCATCACCAAGTCATAAAGGAACAACATATAGAGTTTTGCCATGTTTCAGATTAGACAAAGAAATACCGAGATCGAGGCAAAAGGTAGATCGCGTTTTGCATAAGCCTGCGTGATGTGATGCAAAACAGGAGGATAGGACGTCTGGCACTCATATAAGGTCTGAGGTAGTCATAGTCAATACCTTTGCCATGATTGGTGGTGATAGATATTCATGCGACGTATCCATCAAAGTGTAAGATATAATTATTACGAGGATAGAAAGAAGTATTTGATATGATCCAAATTGGTGTATATATTACGACTCTGATACCATTAACAGAGCTCTGCTGCCGACAGGTGTTCATAACCTTGGCAGAGTTGTTTATTTCACCCTGGAACCATGGTCCTTTGTGTATTTTTGAAGAGCAATTCTTGTCAAAATGCAGGCCATCATGCTGGCTTGGTAACCAGATAACCATGATGCCATTCACCAGAGAGGCGCGAAACGTGGGCAGGCCGGCTCGTAATGAGACCCCCTGTTCCAAGGTTTGTTTATGTAGTGAACCCGTTGGACCATATCCCTGGTGTGGTGGCCATGATGGGAATGCCACTTCGCTTCCAATCTTATGATCATAGTAGGCTGGTTCTTTAATGAAACCCCCTATCCTGCATTTGACAAATAATTTCTTTTTATTTTGCTTTTGCCCTTTTTTTTTTTTTTTTTTTTTTTTTTTTTGAAACAGACTTTGCTCTTGTGTAATTACACATAAGGGTGGTTCAACCCTCCTTAAGAGTGGGAATGGCGGAAGAAGTCTTGTCATCCCAATAGGAAGATATAAATCTTCTGTTCTTATTTCCAAGTAATAATAGAGAAAATTGTAGGAACTCAACATGATGAAATTTTCCAACAAGGCAGAGGAGGTGAGATCATGACAGCAAAAATGATGAGTGTGTGGATCCTTCCTTTGTTGTTGCATCAATACTAGGGCTGTTAAAGATAGCGATTTATGATATGCTGATCTTGATATATCCTGACTTTTATATTCATTGCATAAATGTATAGCTGCTACTTATGGCCTTGGAAAGAGGATGGACAACACATCCTTTATATGAAAGGGACAAGAGCATACTACTCCTTTTTGAAAGGTAGGGTGAGGAGGAGTTCATCTGATGCATTGCCTTAAAAAAAAAAGGGCAGCAAAAGCACACAAATGCTGTTTCCTTTGAAAAAGGAACAACCAAAAATACTCAAGTGCTGTTCCTTTTGAAAAGGAACAGCAAAAACACACAAGTGCTGTTCCTTTTGAAAAGGAACAGCAAAAACCCAAAAGTGTTGTTCCTTTTGAAAAGGAACAGCAAAACACACAAGTGTTGTTCCTTTTGAAAAGGAACAGCAAAAACACACAAGTGCTGTTCCTTTTGAAAAGGAACAGCAAAAACACACAAGTGTTGTTCCTTTTGAAAAGGAACAGCAAAAACCCACAAGTGCTGTTCCTTTTGAAAAGGCAAAAACCCACAAGTGTTGTTCCTTTTGAAAAGGAACAACAAAAACACACAAGTGTTGTTCCTTTTGAAAAGGAACAGCAAAAACACACAAGTGCTGTTCCTTTTGAAAAGGAACAACAAAAACACTCAAGTGCTGTTCCTTTTGAAAAGGAACAGCACGCACAAATACTAAAAACATATATACAAAATTTACAATCTTATATACAAGATGTGGTAATAAAAGATGAATTTCTTACTGATCTATAGGTGAGGAAGTTTTTGCTTCCTCGCCCATAATCTCAATGTTAGTATCTTGGCGTAGCTGCTGACAAAAAGATTCCCGAGTGAGCGGTTTGCGATACAGACGAACTCGGTGGCCGTTTACCTTAAATATATATCCAGACCCATCGATTGTGATCAGAGTAAGGGTCCCATTGTCATGGACTTTTTGAATCTCGTATGGTCCCAACCAACGAGTCTGAAGCTTCCCCGGGAAATCCTGAAATCTAGAATCATATAACAGAGCCCAATCTCCTTCATGAAATATCTTGTTTTTGATAAGCGCATCATGCCATTTGGCTCGCTGCTGTTGAATGAGTGCTGTATTCTGTAATGCAGAGAGTCTTATTTCATCTAATTCATTAATTTGCTGTAATCGATTTTTCTGTGCTTCACTTAAATCCAATCCGACTTCTTGGGCTGTTCGCAGCGTTTGGATCTCGAATTCTATAGGAAAAATGGGCTGCTTTCCAAACACTAAGTGATATGGTGAATAGCCGGTGGTGCTTCTCCATGTGGTTCGATAAGCCCACAGTGCCTCGGGTAGTCGGGCGGCCCAATCACGCCGATGTGAGGCAACGGTTTTTATCAAAATAGACTCTATTACCTTATTGCTGCTCTCCACTTGCCCATTTGCCTGAGGATGGTATGGGGTAGTAATTTTATGCTGGACACGATAGTTATTGAGTGTTGCAGCTAATTTATGCCCCACAAATTGTGGTCCTCCGTCTGTAACTACTTCCCTCGGAAGACCATAACGTACAAACAAATGGAACAAGAACTGTATTACCGAATCTTCTGTAGCTCTAGGCAATGCCTCCGCTTCAACCCATTTGGTAACATATTCAGTTGCCACCAAAATGTAGGTTCTTTGGTTTGATGGTGGGCTGATGGGTCCGACGAAGTCCAGAGCCCAGCGTTCGAAAGGTTCGATCACTAATTGAGGCCGCAAAGGCATTTCGTCGGCTGGACCAGGTCGTCCTGCACGCTGACAGCTATCACAGGCCTGGACAAATTTTTTCGCATCCTTGAAAATTGTAGGCCAGTAATATCCCATTTGTAGTACTTTATGTGTTGTTCTTCGTTCAGCAAAATGTCCTCCACATGGCCCGTCATGGCAGGCTTTCAAGATATCAAAGATTTCGTCCTCTCGAATACATCTTCTAATTTCCATATCTGCTCCTGTGTGAAACAAATAGCCCCCAACCCACGAAAATTGATTGCTTTTCTGAACAATCTGCTTCCGTTCATTGGGGGTTAAATGTTTTGGAAGCTTACCTACTGCAAGATAGTTAGCAACATCAGCGTACCAGGGAGTCTGAACAGCGACAGCAAATAAGTGTTCGTCTGGAAATTGGTCCTCGACTGCTGCTGCTTCAACTGATTTTGGTATTCGTAAGAGGAAATCAGCTACAGGGTTCTCCTTCCCCGGTCGATCTCTGATTGTAATATCAAACTCCTGCAAAAGGATCAACCACCTGGTTATTCTTCCATTTGTAACAGGCTTATTTTCTAAATACTTAATAGCAGAATGGTCTGTATACAAAATAACGGGATAGCCTGTAATATAGTGTCTAAATTTATTAACAGCGTGTATCACAGCTAAAAATTCTTTTTCGGTGACAATGTAATTTAATTCAGCCGGAGCCAAATTTTTGCTGATGTAATAGATGGCGTATGGTCTTTTATCCTCTTCTTGGCCCAGAACTGCACCGATTGCTGTGTCTGAGGTGTCAGTTGAAATTTGGAATGGTAAATTCCAATTAGGTCCTCGGAGAACTGGAGCTGTAGATACCAGCTTCTTTAATTCTTTGAAGACTCGATCACATTTCTCTGTCCATAAGAAGTCAACATTTCCAGTTAATGCATGTAAAGGTGCGGCAATATGTGAATAATGTTGTATGAATCGTCTATAATACCCAGAAAAACCAAGAAAACTGCGTACCTCTGTTTGATTAGTGGGGGTCGGAATAAGCAAAAGTATTTGAATTTTAGCCGGGTATACCTGAATACCAGCTGCTTAAATATAGTGTCCCAGAATGAGTCCTTCGGTCATCATCATGTAACACTTTTCGTGACTCAAGCAAAGTCTGGTAGCGATGCAGCGCTGTAGGACTTTTTTGAGAGTATCTAGAGCTGGATCAAAGTCATCTCCATATGGTGTGAAGTCATCCATGTAGACTTCCAATCCATCATTAATTAAATCTGCAAAGATGCTAAGAACAACCCTTTGGAATGTGGCTGGAGCATTACATAAACCAAAAGGTAAGACTCGATAAGCGAACGTTCCCCAGGGACAAGTAAAGGTAGTCTTATCCTGGTCTTCAGGGGCAATCTGAATCTGATTGTATCCGCTGAAGCCATCCAAGAAAGAAAAGAATTTCTTGCCTGCTAAGGTGTCCAGTACCTGATCTATGAATGGAAGAGGGAAGTGATCTTTTTGTGTGGCTTTGTTTAATTCTCTATAATCCACACAGATCCTCCATTTCCCGTTCTTTTTAGGTACTACCACAAGTGGAGAGACCCATTTGCTGTCAGAAATAGGATAAATAAAATCAACATCTAAAAGTTTCTGAAGCTCAGCTTTTACAACATCTTTTAAATGGGGGTTGAGTCTTCTTTGCGGTTGATGAACAGGTCTTGCATCTTTTTCGATATAAATATGATGTGTGCATAGCTGGGGATCAATCCCTTTCATATCGGGATAGTCCCATGCAAATGCCTCCTGATACTTTCGTAACAGCTGGATGAGTTTTGTCTCTTGATCTGGTGTCAGATTAGCGTTAATATTTAAAGTTTTCCCCGGTTCAATTTGCACTACTTTGCTATTAGCGACAGAAGTCACAGGTATAATTTGGTCATGTTCGTCTTTCAGAGGATCCTCCTCTAATTCGTTATCAAATGCCGCTTTTATCATAAAACATTGTGTATACGATGTGGATTCTGTTTGATTAATGAATTTATTGATGGCATCGTCTTCCGTTTGATCTTTGAAATCTAGCGCTTCCTGGACTGTTAATGGGGGTCTAATATTGTCAGTGATATATGAGGCAGGGCGCAGGTTGGTTCTCATCATCGTGATGCTTGGCTGCGCTGGAGGGTACAAGATTAAATTTTTGATATCCGGCCCTCTGGTTATGGTCATGTTTCCCTGCCGGCAACCAATGTAGGCGTCAGCAGTAGCGAGCCACGGTCTACCTAGAATTATCGGATGTCCATCTAGTCGGGTTTTCGGATTAATTATCAGGAAATCAGTCGGGTATTCCCAGGAATCCACTGAAACCATGACATCATACAAGGTGCCTTCTGGTCTAATTACTGATCGGTCAGCTAGTTCTAACAAAGTGGAAGTAGGTTCTACCGATGTAATTCCGAGCTTCTGGCAAGTCGATGTTGTCAGGATGTTAATTGCAGCCCCTAGATCAACTAAGACGTTGGTCAAGGTCTACCCATAGATTTGAACAGTGACAATTGGGTTTCCAGGGTCCTCGTATTTAACTGGTGTTTCTTTTCATGATAGGAGGTCGGATAAGGTGCCGACTACCTGGACTCTTGGGTTAGAGGTTACATTTCTTTTTGATTTTCTGCTACACAGGTCTTTTATGGTTTTTGCATATATGGGGATATCCTGTATAGCTTGAAGGAATGGAATTCTTATATACAAGTTTTGTAGTTCTCCCAGAATATCAAAATCTGGATATTGTGTTGGTCGTGGAATGGCCAATCGTTCTGGGAAAGGTGGAGGAGATGTAATTACTTGCTGATGAGCCTGGTCTTTATTTACATCTTCCTGTTGTGACGGCTGTTCTATAGGTAACTGATCTTCAATATGAGTTGTTCTATGTCCCTCAGTTTCTATTATTCGCCCAGATCTTAACTGAAGATCATTGCACTCCCGCAGATCAGATTCAATCTCTGAGGATTCTATAATTTGAAGAGATTGAACTGGTCTATTATTTGGATTGGGGTTGGGTTGGGCTGGGAGCTGCGGTCTCAGATTAGGCTGGGGATTTTGTTGTAAGGCTGGCAGAGTTGGTTGAGGGAGTGGAATTGATCCTGCTGGCTGATATGTCGATTTTGGCCAGCTTGTCTGCCAGGGTGAACCTTGCGAAGTAGAAGGGGTCCACTGCGGAGGATATGAATTATTCTGCCAATATGGTGGGGGATAAGGGAAGTTTGGCCAACCAAATTGGGTCATCCAAGGATTCGGAGTAGGAAACATTTGAGGTGACCAATTCGAAAACGGGGGCTGAGACTGGTTTTGCCACATATTTAGTTGCTGAACATTGAACTGCGGGGGTTGAAAAGAAGAGGAGGGGTCTGAAAACATACCAGATTGCCTAGGCTGCCATTGACGACGCTGGTTAATAAAATATGTTGATTCTGGCTCCTCTTCTGCTTCTTTGTATACTGCCTTCAAACCAGGAAGTGAGGGACAACTTTCAGTCAGGTGGTCCTTGGTACAGATAGCACATATTTGGACTGTATCCAGCGGGCATTCCTTGTGGCTATGTTTCTTCCTGCATCGAGGGTAGAAAACCGCTAGATTCTGTTCCGCCTCTGTTTGCTTCTGTTTAGCCTGCACAATATCAAGCTGTGTAGTTAATGTCCCCAGGATATCAGTTTTAAAATTTTCTAGAAAATTTCCAAGTTCCACACGTGTTACTCCCTCTGTTGATGTTCTGTTATCTCTGGTAAAGCGATCATATTCTGCTGGTTTTATCCTCGTGCTGCCTCTTGAGCTCCTGATACACAGATCAATGATATCAGCAAAATTTTCCTGATAAATGTCTCCTTTCCCCATAATATTCAACGTTTCAATCCATTGTGCTTTCATACCTCTAATTAATGCGGTTTTCAACACGTTATTAGGCAGAGGTAACGATGCATAGGGAGATCTTTGCAAGTTATATTGGAAACGTTCCACATATTCTTCTAGATTTTCGTTTGGTCTGGCTGACATTTGAAAAATTTCATCTTTTAGTTCTCTTGACCTACAGTAATCCTGATATTTCTTTAAAAAGGCTTCTTTCATTTGATCCCAATTGTTAATAACCCCACCACCTAAGCCCATAAACCATCTTAAAGCAGCCCCTTTTAATGTGGAGGGGAACAATTTTAATTTCTGGGGATCGGTGGTGTAATCGTATCCTCTACATAATACATCAAATTCGAACAAGAATGCATCCGGATATTCTGATGTAAGGCCATGAAATGTGGGGATATGCTGGAGAGGGATAGCTTTCATGGGCGCATTTGCTGCAGAATCTACTATAGGATATTGCAATGTGGAGGTCTGGGTGTTTGGCTGATTCTGCGCCATGGGATCGAATATATGCCAGTAATCTTCAGGAATTTCCAAGAGAGTGTTCCTTGGTTGAGAAGGGGTAGTCTTAACAGGGATTGTTTTGACAACACTCCCTTTATCAGGGATAATGATGGTCCCAACTGTCTGAGGTGAATGAATTCCTTCAACGAGGATTTTTGCAGCGCTTCCTTTATTCGGGCTATTTAAAGGCTGGTTTGGTTCAATAGGAGATCTAGGTTCCCCGATTTCCCCTGTTTCTCCTCCTCCTTCGCAAAGGTTACTAAGATTCCCTTCGTGCAATAGTCCAGGAGTCAAATTTTCAATTTCTTGAAAGTCCTGCTCCTCTGTTTGACTGTGCACTTCAGCAAAGGCTTCAGATGGTGATCCCGAGGCCTGAAGGGAACTAGTAGGCTGTTTAGAATTGATTTTCCTATAACCTACTGATGGCTGAGATTTGGCTTTCTTATAGATTTCGTCTATGAAGGTCGTTCGTCCAAGGGTCACCGACCCCTTGGCTTTGGATGGAGGCTTTTGATCTTTCTCTGGCTTTTTCTGCTTAGTCATGCACTCCAATTAAACTGCTAAATCCTATTTAACCAATCAATTCTGCTAGGAAAGCGGACGGTGGAGCAGGGCTTTTACATGCTCTGTACTCAGGTTCTTACCTTCCGTTTTTAAAATCCAACTCTCCCCTAACAGATTTGTACACTACCCTGTTTAAAAGACAAATGGCTATACCCTTTCCCCGGCAACGGCACCAAAATGTAGAGCTGTAACAAGGGTCTTTTTCACCTCTAGTTATCTCACATTACAAGTCAATCCGGGAGCGTTTTGTTATTGTAAAGGGTATCTCAATTTGAGGCTATTTGTCAGAGTAATGCTTAGTAGTATAGGTCTAAGAAATACAAGAGTAAACGGATGCTAAGCTATGGCTAAATTACTTTTGCATAAAGAAATTACACGCGGCAACTTTATCAGTCAAGGGTACGGAAATAGTAACCCATCCCTCTAGAAACTGATGAAGGAAAAGGAATTAGAGTATGGATCATGGATCTGGGAGCATAATAGCGTCTGCTGTGTCTCACGACAGCCTTGATCCTCCTCCCACACCAAACCAATGAATGCAAGTAAAAAGGAACAACAAGAAAGCAGAATGGAACGGTAATTCAGAAATGGAACAGCAGTAAAAGGAACGGCAGTAAAGAAAATAAATCTCGCGAGTTCAACACTCTCAATTCTTGGCATCAACTTACATACAAAGAAAGAGCAATCTTTTGTACAAGTAGACAGCTTAATCAAATGGAACAGCAAACCACCATAAACAGGAAACGTCAATCATATGTACACATAATCTGAAATGATCACCAGTAGTCCACACACAACGTTAATTCCATCTTCTTATGATCGTCACTCCAACCATATGTAGCTAAAACATTCCACTTATAAATTCTGTAACAGAAGTGAACAACTCAGAACAATGTTATGTGATCAATTCTGGAAATATGATGTAAACTTGTTACAAAGATTTACAAAAGGAAAACTACTGATGAACGAGTATGGAACAGCATGTAAGTATATCAGATTATTAAGAACAATAAACAAACCACACAAAGCCAAACTGTAATGATACAATCAGCCAGTGTCCGTTGGAGCCGGGCCCTTAGCTTCCAATGGCACACCGCCGTAACTTACTTCAGATGCAGGGAGAAAGTAACACCAAATATATTATATTAACGCATCAATGATAGTACAACAAAAATAAGTCTCAAAGAGACTCGATAGTCTGAGTTTAACCAACTGTGAAGTCTATAAACAGAAAGTAAAGATACAAGATAATCAAAAAGTCCCTGAAGTCTTCGATGCTGCCCCTTTTTATACAAGTAATGGCGGAGTTAACTAAACAACAAAATAATTGAAAGTAACGATCCCTCAGGATCAAAGATCCTGAGGGATCTGTTAAACGGTTAACTCCTCTCTTTTCTCTGCCTAGCCTTCCGAACTGACAGTCCTTCATCTCGTCCCGAATTGATCTGCCTTGATTTACTCGCCCTGGTCTGGATTTTATTTGGTTTTGGAGGGACAGCCGTTATCTCCTCATGGAACTCTCGTTTTGCACCGCGCCTTCCTACTTTTGTCTTTTCCTGCATAGAGAAGATAACTATTAGTGATTGGGTCATTCGTGCTCATTCTCATTACATTCTCCTTATTTTATAACAAAGAAAAGGTTACAACTATTGCTTGAAACACCACTAAGTTATTCGTTAAAACATACCTTTCCAATGCTCTACAGTCTTCAACAGTAGTGCGTGAAGATAGCCCAAACTCTCAAAGACATCCACGATGCTATTACACATGTACAAGAATAGAAAATGATGTACAAGGGAGCCCCACTTTACTTGCAGAAGATAATGAAGCCGCATGCAGAGCTAGACAAAGCACAGATTTAGATGTTGATATAGAATTATGAGCAGCTCCCTTTACTCATCACCAGCATTGAGGCTTCCTATGCGCGGTTGTTCAAGAGTTTAGATGTCATAGTGAGGACTCATAGGATCCCTTCAATCGAAACCCTCACTCAAGCCCTGAAGAAGAACAAAGTCCTGTTGGAGGTCGACAGGTACATAGAGCAGTTGATGTGAGAGGCCACCAATGCTGACTTGTAGCTCAGCACAGAAAACATGTAGAACTAGATCGGTGGTCCAGCCACACTCAGGAAAATGTTTCACATGCTTCAAGATGAGCTCAACAGAGGTTCTATAACCATATACTCGGAAGCCATGGAGGCAAGAGTGTATTTCGAGAATGGCATCACCAAATAGTATAGGGACACAATAGCGCAGTACCAAGATTGGTATCAGTTCGTGACCAAATACCATCAAGAGTATGTTTTTGAGTTGGTATTCCCCAAGGCCCCGAGTTTATGTGGGTATATGTGGAAAATGTATATTATTTTGTACTCTAGCCTATTTTTTCCCACATGGGTATATGTGGAAAATGTATATTATTTGCAAATATGTGTAAGTGAAATTCCAAGCGTCAGTAGTGGAATGTGAATAGTCACTATGTAATGTAATGAGTTTTGTAAAGAAGTTGAAGAGTCATGAAGGTAGTTGAAGATTCACAAAGGAGAATTTCAAGGGTCACCCCACCCTTTGTTATATATAGAACCTCATAAATCATAGTATAGGCTTTTGGGAGCCAAGATTTTGGCTAGGAATTTCTTAGAGAAGGTTTGGAGAGTACTGTGACGAGCCTTGGCTTCTCCACAACGTAGAGTGAGTACATCTCTTTGGAGGAGTAGGCGGTGTTAACTGTAATGTTCCACTATTAGGGCTAGTAGTTGTTAGTGGTGTATGTATGGATGGAACTTTCACTTAATAATATATATGAGCCAACACATTTTCATGCATATGTTGTTATTGTGGTTCTACTATTCTGGTTACTTTAGCAATGTATGTTATTTAACTTATGCATTTGTGTATGAACTATTTTGTAAGCAATTGTATGAATCTTGTTGAAGATGTGTTTTTGTGTTAACACATCACTTTGGATTGTGGACTATTTTTCTTCCAGCTTGTGATGTCATTCCACTCGTGTTCCTTTCAGGTTGCGTATTATTACAGGATTCTAAGGGACACACTTCCTTTTCCCCTCTGTGTGTTAGAATGCCCATGCATCTCACTTGACTCACTGCAAGGTCACACACTTTCTTCCAACAAAGTTATCATACTTACCTCCGTGCACTACTGCGATTAAGGCACATCTTTAATACCCACTACTGGGACTCCTACTCCTAACGGTCTGAGGTCTAGTTGGGACTTCTTACTAGGGAGATGCATTGACATGTTGATGGGTCTAGAACAGTCAACATTTCTGGCACTAGAAGGAGGGCCAGATGACAAGTTGAGTCCTCAAAGTTTGTTTTGAATCTCTGCACATCATTCACGACTTACATTAAAATCTCAACTCTAGCATGTTTTTCTCATGCACATGACTTCAAAGCATCGGAGGATGTCATCAATGACTTGTCACAAATCAAGTACAATGGTGAAGGCAGAGCAACCCCGCTGAGACACGCAGTTGTCTTCTTGGGCTTCTGTGAGAGGAATGAAGTCCCCTCAGATGACGTTGTCTGTGGGTTGTTCGCTTACATGCTTCAAGGGCATGTTGAGAAATGGTGTCACACATTCCCCGTAGCCTCTATTCACTCCTTTGATCACATGATCAGGGAATTAATCTGTGCTTTCTATCATTATGACAACAAGTAACTTAATAAAAAATCCTGAAATTGTGCAAAGCATCTGATGAATCTATTGCGCATTTTGGGACTGCTTCTATAATCTCGCTTTTCAAATCCCTGAAGATGAAATTGATTGGAAATTTATCAAGGAAATATTTTAGTATCTTCTTCACAAATCTAAAAACCCGAATGAGTTGGAATTATTTGAACCCATTCCATTATATCTCAGTGTTATAGCTTCCAAATCTAAGATGAGCAAGGTTGTTGTCACAAGTGATGCTACATCCACTTCTCATCAAATAGCTCTAGCTCCCTAGGATGAGGTGGGAGAAGTTGTGAACCCATCTATTGAACTGTCGCATCCTCCCACCTCACTTGCTCTGAACATCTGCACATATTTGGACTACAACCCTGATGATTGTCGCAAGGTCCTGTCTTCTCAACCTATGTCCTCTGGTTCCTTTGATCCTCTGGATTGTACTTTGTTGTGTTCATCCATTCTGGATTCCATCTCTGTTGTTCATGAGGATCATGATATCGACAAAGTTGGTGTTGACCATCGAACCTGCGCTGTCATTTTTTATAAGTATGTGTGGTAATATGAAGAAGAACCTATGGTGAAGGATGACCTCCTTCTATCCCCACCTCATACGCTTTTTCCTGACATCTTTTGTGATTCTGCCATTTCTGATTTTTCTTGTGAAAATTCATACCTAGATGTTTCTACTTCTGATCATTCATAGGACACACAGGATGTCAGTCTGTCATTTGATTGTGGAGAGGATCAATCTTTATTTTCAAATCCACCCAATCTATCAGTGTTTCTTTCTGGAAATTTAGAAGGTGAAAAATTATGTTTCTCATCAACCCCTCTGTATGATTCGTAAAATCATGAGGATGTCAATGTATATCTTGAATTTTCTAATCATGGTTGTCGTGATCTATTTACTTACTCATTTGATCATGATTTTGATTCACTTGTTGATATTTCTAAGCCACTAGTCTTTGATGAAACATCTGCTGATGAAGTGGAAACCCCTCAAGTTTTCGAGGCACTTTAGCCTGAGCTGATAGTTATGTCAGGTTCCCCTGAGGATAGTTCCACTTCCAATCAAAAATATGTTGAAACATCCCATGCTCCTCATCGCTCTCTTTTTTTCATTGAAAATTAATCTAGTCTATAGATTTCACATCCTCCACCAGAATCACACAATCCTATTGCTCATGCTGTGGAGGAGTCATATGTAGAAAGTCATGTTGCTAAGTGAAATTTTTCTTCTTTCTACATGTTTTCTCATTTGTCAAGATCAAAAGAGTGTGCATGTTTTTCATCTGTGCATAGTCTGATGCAACACCATGGTACGTCTGTATAGTGTTTGTCTTGCGCTTTTACTCTTTTCTTTTATGTGGACACATTCAAACTTCGAGCATGTTGGTTTTCAATGTTCTATCTTTCTTGCATGCTGGTTTTCTTGAATATCTTTCTTGTCAACCATGCCTTCACTTACATGGGCCAACCAATGTGTCAGTAGCTGCATCGGAAATATCACTTCTCTTGAGTAGGCCCATGCACTACTTAGCTTAGGAGTAGGAGTAGCGTTTTATTTCTTGCTTTCTTTCACTTGCTTTGCTTTCGTTTTACTTGTGTCCTTTGCTTGCTTGTTTTTTTTCTTCTTTACGAACCTGTAGGATTAGTTTCCCATGAAATCATGTTGGCTTCTTGAGACAAGTAGGATGAAATACAGGAGGACTTGTACAACTATCAAAATTTGGTTATCTGTCTATTTCTTCTCTTCGTGGAGATCTTACATTCTTTCAGTTGATGATACCCTCATGGAAAATACATTATGTTCATAGTGAGTCATGGTGAAAACACAACACTTGCACTTTTAACTAGTACCACATACTTTAATCGGTTTTCTATTTTCGGTTAACCCTTGTCAACTCAGTCAAGTAGACGAAGGTGAGGGGGAAAACCTTAACAAGTATGTTAGAGGTATATATAACATCCTTCTATGAAGGGACAAACTCTTCTTCTCTCAATAAGTCGGGATCCCTCTTCCACATCATGAAATAAATAAGTTCTTATGCATAGTTCTCTAAAAAATGAAAAAATAAAAATATAAAAATATAAAAGAAAGGAGAAAGAAGAGAAAGGCTTCCAATGTAGAGAGGTGAAGCAAGTAACTCCATCGGGGTGCTTTCTAGGCTCGTTGGTAGCAAAGTGATGCTTGTGTTCCCGAAGTGGCTCTGTTGGGGTACTTTCCAGGCCTTCTGGCAATGGAGAAACACTAGAGATGAAACTTAAACTATGACAGTCTATATTACTTGTGCATCAATATACCCCTCATCCCCAATCAAAAAAACTAAGTTTACTTGGCTTGGTATGTGCGTTGGTCGATCAAGACAATGGCAGGGACTACATCTTTAACTCATGCTAGTGAGGAAGCCATGACGATCAAATAATTGAACAATACTTTTGGAGGAGTTAGACTCGCTTTACATGAGGTCCATACAGAGAGATGGAGTTCTACCAGTGTGTCGCCAATGTTGTAGTGGCTAGAACCACCCTCCAAAATTTTTCCTTTGCTTTGTTTTGGAGCCTCCCTAGTAAAATCTCAATAGCTTGTCTTACACTACCTAGGTACCTGTGCATTCATTTGAGTTTATACTTTGCTTTATAGCTTGTGTAGTGTCCCAAATCAGAAATTTTTGGAACAAGCACTTCATATAAAACTATCATGCATTTACCAGAAGATTTCCATGTAAAACCCAAACCATAAATTTATAAATTGCACAAAATCTCCTTAAATATCACAACATGAGGAACAATGAGAAATGCAACAACAAAATCTAGCTTTATTATAGAAATATATGCTAATACAATAGTTGGGAATGGTCCTTCAACATATATAATAATACTAAAACTGGCCTCCAAACTAAACATGGAATCAATCACTACACCTGTGGATTTTGAATAAATCCACCAAAGGGAGATGGGTGCTCTCCCAATCTCTCTATATCACCCTAGGGTTTTCATCCTGGGGCTACTAATGGACTAGAGAACTGGGTTCTCAACCTCTCATACAAGAAACAATATCAAAACCAAGATGTCCCCCAATGGTCTGCTCCTCCTCCTTTATAGATCTGATGGACCCCTCTAGAATCTTCTATTTTACTATTATCCTAATCATGGAGCACTTTTCCCTCTTTTATTTTAATTAGAATATTCTTTTTAATGCGGGAAAAAGGTAAATTGGCCACCATTTCTCCTCAAGTCACTGAACTCCCATCCAAAATAACCATCATGTAGATCTTCTCATTCTAGTTCCAACGAGCTATTACACTAACGTGTTCCATTAATTAATCTCCCCAGAATGCCACCTCAAGCATAATAAATTAAGTTATGCCCAATAATAATGTTGATTTTTGAAAGTTGTCAGAATGCAACGGAACGAAAGGAAAACTATGCTGATGATGGAATATGTCAAGTGAATGCCATCAAATCCAATAAGAACTCCTTAAAACTCCGTTGGAACCGCTAATGACATAAACCTGCTCCACTGACATGGCCATCACCTGTCCTGGAAATCCACCCTGGTTGTACTATGAAGAAGAATAAAAATGGGGGTACGACAGTCTTACTGCCCCAAGATTGCTTGCACTCAAGCAATCCAAATCTATGAACCAATCTGGTGGCCCAATGCCATTAAGACCAAATGCCCATATTCCATATGAACCACTGGTCCACGTCATGTCTCTAAGCTATTGAAACATGATTGGATCCTCCAATACCTGGATCCCATGTCCATCTGTGACTCAACCTACTGCCACTAGATCCACGTAGATCCCAATGTCACCAGGAAGGAGAGTTAATGCTACATGGCTCATGTTGTGTTGTAGCTCTGGCTGTGAATGTTTCTCTACCAATAGTGTACCAGTTCATCACCTCTCTCCAATCCAATCCTTGGCATACCCCAAGGCCAGTCTCACCATACTAATGTTGCACTAAGATACTAATGGGTGGCCAAACCACATTCTGCTGCCGATTGGAGCATGTAATATCCCCCACCTCTAAGGGCTCCTGCAATACACTACTTCCGACTAAGAATGATACTCCATCAATCGGATACCAACTCATGATCTCTTGCCAATCTAAGTCATGGACTCCTGTGTAAGGAAAAAGTCTACTATGTTGATGTTGGTCCATGCTCATCTCATGCTGCCCTATCTAGTTGGTCAGCAATATCCATCGAGAAAATCCTACCTCTCTCCATGTAATGGGTACAAGTAGCCAAACTGTGCTACAAGCCCTATCTATGTACTCCTAGAGAGGGTTGCTGCCTAAAAATGTTGCAGCTCGGCTAGCTGCCACTACACCTATTTTCACCTCATCAATGGGTAGACCCAAAGATGTATGTACTACCATCTCCCTCGCCTGATAAGAATTTCCATGCTCTTCCAATCCACCAATCTCCTTCCAAATTGTCCTGTCATACTCCAACATCTCCTGAGTACAAGTGTCAACAAATACCTTGCCAACTATCTGTACATTTGTCTACTCCTAATCAATGGCTGAGCTTAAGGGTGGTTGCTCATCCTCCACCATCATAGGTTCAATATGAACCTCCAACTGGCCCTCCCTAGAAGGATCACCATGCATACTGCACATATCATCCTCCTCAACTAACTCATGATCCACCATATGCTACTCATGCCGAATCACCACTCATGACTCATCATACCAAATGTCTCTCCTAGGACCCAATTTCTGCTCATCATATGAATCTGACCTACTGTTAACGACTCTACATGACTCATGATCCTCTATGTGCTCTCTATGTTGAATCACCAGTCGCTTATCTTCTCTCAAATCTCCTACCCTCATAGGAACAATCGACTACTCATCATACTCCTCTACCACACATTGATGCATATCCAGGCTATTATCATCCACTCCACATGAATTCTCGTGCTCCTCAGAGGTATCATTGTATGAACCTATAGACTCATCCAAAGAAGAATCCTCACCCTAAAATTTAAAGGGAATATGCTCATGCTCTACCTCTGTCATCTCCTCGGTGTCAATCAAGGATGAGTGGTCACGTCTCCAAGGTCCCTTGCAGACAAAACAAAGTCCCTTCCTCCTCACCTCATTCTTGTTGCATGATCCCCTAATCTTGAGTTGCTCCTCCCTAGTCAACTGCCTCCTGAACAACCCAATGTTATGTAAAACCAACCTCTTGGCTATTTCACAAGCAGCAGGTGATACCAATTGCTCTCTCCTCTAAATAGACAACAGCCGAGACTGCAACTCCCAACAAATGGCATCATGACCTCTCATAAATGATGACAATATGGACTGCATGTGTTCTATGACTGTGTCAAGATGATGTTTCCTAATGATGAAGAAGAATTGGAACATATGTAGGATAAGATCTTCACACTTGAGATTGAACATGACTTCATAAGTCTTAGTCATGGACATACTTTTCAAAACCTAAAGCTTCTTCCCAAATGTAGGACCCATGGAGTTATCAAAGTCTTGTAGTATGTCTGCCATCAGTTTGAAGACTCTCCTCATAATATCATCCTTGTAGGTTGTTATAGGGGTGGTTAGTATCATAATGTTACTGAGACAAGATGCAACTGGAATTCTAACCCCTTCACAAGGTTCTTCAAAGAACTTGGTTTGTATGAGAGTAAACATAGCTAGTTTTAGATCCCAGATTAATTTCTTCCCTTTTAACTGACTCACTTTGGAAAGGAGTGTTGGGATAGGGTCCCTAGGGGCAGTTTTGGGGTTAGTTAATCCAAGTTTTGTATAATTTTTTGTAAAAGATGTAAAATATCCGTGAAATGTGGATGTGGAGCACACAGGTAGATAAGAGTCAAAGGGGTCTTAGCCCCTTGTTTAAGTTGATTTTGAGATTCACCCATGGTCTACGGACCATGGTATTGTATTGAGAATTCTATATATGTGAGTCATAGCGAGTCTAGAAGTAGTAGTTCATAACGAAGAATCAAGATAGAGACTATTTTGGACGAGTGCTAAGGCAGGGAGGCTCCTGCAGCTGAATGCATAGGAGTTCTTGGTAAGTCTGCAGCTGAGTGCACAAATCCCTACAACTAAGTGTGCAAGGTGAAAGAGTCTGTAATCAGAACATTGAAAATCAATAAAGACCGATTTTGAATAATTACTGTGCAATCTGAGCATTTCTGTTGATTCTATTTATGTTATATTATGTCGCTTAATGATATGTTTTCATGAAATAATATATGAATTCTACACGAAACTGTCAAATCTATCTATTTATGCATGTTTTAAGTAATTATCTATGTTCGCAGAGTTAAGGGTTGATTCTACTATGGTTTTTTATAAAATGAATAGATTTGCATGAAGTCAGATCTAGGGTTGTTTATTGATGCACGAAAGTGGATAAATTGTTTGTTTAAGGTTCGCAAAGACTCATCGTAGACCTTCATGAAGTTCTAGAAGCCATTTTACCCTAGTTATAGTAACAAGTCCTAGAAGGATACCGATCTACACGAAGGAAGTTCTAAACTGTCAGAGCTTGAGAACCACTTATCACATGTCCCTAGATGCAGAAACCTAGTTCTAGCATCCCCCAATACTACTTCGGGTGAGACTGTAGCCTGTGCTATGCAGGTTGTTGCTGAAAGGGCCAGCAATTAGGGTTTTGTTGGTTGGTGTGAACAACTTTGAACCTGGGCTAGGCCCCCTTAAGCCAACAAATGATTCTGTTGTCGGGACCAAGATCTGTTTGAGAGAAGTGTGATAAATGGTTTCCTATGAAGAAAGAGCTTGATAAGTGAATTGATCATAAATCACATGCATTCATGACTTACGAGAATAGGAGCCCTAAATTATCCAAGGAGCAGTGGTTACAAATATTTTTGTACACAAACGAGACCGACACATTCTTTTGTTTCTTCCCTAAAGAACTATACGAGTGGTTGTCTAAATTAGCTGATAGTCAAGGGACATGGAGGCTCGAAGGCCCTATAGTGTGGACTCCTGAACTGGTGTGACATTTGGAAGCATCAAAAATCAATATTATGCGGGTTTTGGATCACTGGGTTGATCGTACGTTGGGAAGTTTTATGACTTATTTCGTGATCGATAGAAATATCAGCTATAGTGAAGCGGAGCGAAGGATCTTTAAAGGATCGCGAGGTAAGTATTTTAACTCACTCAAGACTTGGATTAAAAAATTTTTATGTGAAAATAGGGTTATGTAGTTACCTTGATGTTTGGGGCTAAGAAAAGTGGGAGATTCTTTAGAAGAAACGGAGGATCTAGCCCAGAATATAGTCCACTCATTGAACCCCTTTTAAGCGACGACGAAGGGACAGTGCTGACTACGCTGCAAAGTGTAGTTCAGTTAATAACATAGGGTATTATGAGGATACCTCATCCATCCACTCCACCTCCACCTCCACCTCCGCCTCATACACCTTCACCTCCGCCTCCACCTCCACCCCCACCATTCAACATGGCAAACACGATGAAGATGCCGATTTTTAAAGGAATGGGGACCGAAGATCCAAAACAATTTTGGTTTGTCGCAGATGTTGTTTGGACAACACAGCTGATTACAGATGATAATATTAAGGAAGCGTAGTTTGTTACAGCCTTATAGGACCGTGCATTAACACGGCATATCAAATATTGTACTATTAACCCCAACGCGTTGTTGGAAAATACCTAGCTAGATTTGAACAAGGAGTTCAGTAAGCCTAAGTTAGAGGCACAGTCAATAATTGAATTTAAGGAAATCTAATAGAAGGTCGATGAGACACTTTGGAACTTTGATCAGAGGTTGAAATGTTTGATCAAGAAGGCTAATATGCAAATCTCAAATACCTAGCATCATGACTAGTTTATAGCATCACTCTTGCCTCATTTAAGAATACTTGTGTCACAACATAAAATAGTAATGCAAGCGCAAGCTTGGGAGATTACGATGAGGTTGCATGCATTGAATATTCAAGATACTAACCTTAGACTGCAATAGATTCATTCACAGTTGGAAAGCCTACACTTGGAATTGCAGAGCTTGAAGAAAGGAAGCGAATCTCAGTTGGAGGCACGCACTGATGTCTGGTGTCTAAAATGTAAGAGCCATGGGCATTATAAGGACCATTGACCTGTCTTTAAGTATTATATTATAGGGGGAGGGCCTGTGCCCTAGAAACCAGAGAATAATGTTGGGACGAGCACAGGCACTGCACTGTGGTGTGCTATTTGTTAGGTTACAGGACAACATCTTACTGATAACTGCCATCTATTGTAGAAGTTTGTACAGAACCCTCAGCAGTTATTTTGAAATTTCTGTAAGTCTGTAGGACACGATGAACACCATTGTAGGAGTTATGAGTTGATGATGGATAAAACCCTAACCTACAAAATGCATGCAGAGAACCAGCCTTAAGATCAAGGCGCAGGAGCAATGCGCGGAGGATTCCAAGGCCGAGGAAGGGGAAGAGGCATCGGATCAGGTCGAGGGCGTGGGTAGGTAATATGCTATAACTGTGGTGAAGCAGGGCACTTACCATAAGTTTGTACAAATCCCACGTAACCCTCATGTCAGTATTGTGGACAGTTTGACCATGTCATAGAGAAATGTCTGGTTCTTATGGAAAAGATGCAAGCGAAGAAGGCGTAGCCCCAGCAACCTACCCAAAACATTCATATGATGATGGTTGAACCCTGCGAAGAGGATCATAGCATCAATATTGTGTTGAGAAGTGGTATGATGATTAGTGTAGATAAAGGTAAGCATCCTGAGGAAGACAAATATGTACACAAGGATCCTGAGAAGGAAGTCAACTTTGATCTGAATCACATTAAACTTTCTTGGAAGCAAGGAAGAACTTAGCTAAGGCCTCCACCTCAGGAAGTCAGGAGAAAATGTTGGATACTATTGTGACACAAGAAGTATATCCTTCAATACTAGCTACTTTCTTGAAGAATTGTATGAAGTTTTTGTGTGATCAAAAAGCAGTCGAAGGATTGCAAGACTTAATAGATAAGTGCACTAATAATTAAAAAAATCCTACTGAGCAGCACATATTAAGGAAGATTGGTAAGAATAAGGCACGAACGAGGCATGAGATGAAGTTAACTGCGTAGATAGGTGAATATGAAATGGACCAGGTAATCTTGGATGTGGGGTACGATGCGAATGTCTTGCCTAAGCAGAAATGGGAGAGAATGGGGAGACCTGCACTATAGTGGTCTCCTATTTAGTTGTGCATGGAAAATCAACAGAATATTATTCCAATGGGGCACTTATATGGTGTAACAGTGGACATTGAAGGTGTGAGTGCATTGGCTCACTTTGAGGTCATTGAGATAGTGGATGATAATAACCCATAC
The DNA here is from genome assembly GCA_031772625.1 of Pinus tabuliformis. Lineage (NCBI taxonomy): Eukaryota > Viridiplantae > Streptophyta > Pinopsida > Pinales > Pinaceae > Pinus > Pinus tabuliformis. The sequence continues at coordinate 799,645,037 of CM062819.1, read as the reverse complement.
CTCGCGTTGTTAGGAATTGACTGGGATATTGATATGAATGGGGTAATCAACTTGAAGAAGTGGAAGATGTCGTTTGAGAAGAAGTCGCTCAGGGTTGTAGTGCCACTAGACCTTGCAGAAGGAGCGTGTTATACTGAACCTGTGCGCGACTATGTAGAAAGCGATGATGATCTAGATTAGATATACAAGATAACAGCGCGAGATAAGGATTGGATCAATCCTACATCCGATGGATGAATTGCATGGGATAGGGATAGCTCCTGCACCTCAGATTTAGATGAAGAGCTTGAACATTGGTAGAACAGGATGCATGAAGTATCTACGCTCTGCTATAATATGATGACCAAGTCACTGAGGTGTGTCTCGTTTGAGGTAAGAAATATTCTACATTATGATGGTTTGACTGATGTGGAAATGTTTTTGGATGAATTTGAAAGGGAAGTACCAGAAGAGCATCAATTCCAGGCACCAGAGTTGGCGTTGTGTGCTATGCCTGCCCGTTGGTGGAGTACGCATGAGGATAGCTTTGCAAGAAGGAAATAATACAAGAGAATGATGAAGTTAAGGTTTGGGTATGTTAATACTAGGGTGATAGAAAAAGATTGTGCCAAGGATGGTCCACGCGATCATTTAGCACGATGGACTAAGGCTTGGGGGACAGAACCACAACCGGAATGGGTTCATATATTCTTTCATACGCTAGATACAATCCTAATGAACTGGTATTTGGAGACAAAGCTTCACCATGGGACTCCAGAAGGGGATTTTTTAAGGGAAAATTTTCTATTAACCTTCAGCTTTGAAGATGGGTTTGATAGTGTTGATGAAGCACTGCAAGAAATAAAAGCATCCATATTCAGAATGCCAAAGGAACCGGTAGACTGGACTCAACCAGATTAGAGTACGCAATTGCGCCATGCGCTGGAACACTATAATGTGACTGCTGAAGAAGAGGATGATTCGCGGAATATTACCATTCCTGAAACTGGAGGATAACACGAGCTTGAAGGACTGAATATTGCGAACCAGGATATATCAGAGCCTTTGAAAACTCAATAGGTAGACATTGGATCTGAAGAAGAACCTAAGTTCACAAAGATAGGAGACTATTGGGATGAGGATACAATTGATAAGGTAGCTGAGTTGTTGCGCGAGTACCAGGACTTATTCCCAATGAATTTTTCAGATTTGAAAGGGATTGTCAATGATTTAGGTGTTATGAAGATCACATTGAAACCAAATGTGAAGCCTATTAAGCGGCGGCCTTATCAACTGAATCTGAAGTATAAGGAGAAGGTGCACCTAGAACTAGCTAAAATGTTGGAAGATGGTACCATTGAGCCTATAGAAGAATCAGATTGGGTAAGCCCAATAGTGGTCTAAGAAAAGAAATAGAAGGGCTAGATCTGCATATGCGTAGACCTGTGGAAGATGAATGATGCGTGTGTGCATGATCTGTTTCCAACACTGTTTACTAACGAAGTACTAGAGAATGTTGGCAGACAGGAGGCGTACTTGTTTACTGATGGGTTTTTAGATATCATCAAATAAAGAACACACCAGAAGATCAAAGCAAAACAACCTTCGCGACTGAGTGGGGTTGCTTTTAATATACGGTTATGTCGTTCGGATTAAAGAACGCGCCTGCAATATTTTCCTAGGTAGTGATCCCAGTGTTCAAAGAGTTTATTCATATATTTCTGGAAGTGTATTTTGATGATTGGACTGTGTTTGGGTTTGTAAAGCGACATGTTGCGAGTCTGCACCTAATTCTAGATACATGTCGAAGGTATCAGATCACGTTGAACTTAAAGAAATGTATATTCTATTGGTCTTTTAGAATTTTTCTTGGCCACATTTTTTGTAAGTAGGGATTGATGGTGGACCCTGCAAAGATCACTGTAATTGTGAATTTGGAAGCCCCCGGAATGTGAAACAGTGCCGTGCAACATTGGGACACACTAGGTACTACAGGAAGTTTATCAAGGAAAATGCCCAGATAACTGCGCCGATGGAGAAAGTTTTAAAGAAGGATGCTATGTTTTGCTGGGACGAATATTGTCGGTGCAGCTTGGATGTCTTGATCGAGAAAATGGTGAAAATTCTTATTTTGGTGTTTCCGAACTAGAAAAAGGAATTTCATGTGCATGTTGATGCTTCTTGTATTGCGTTAGGAGTAGTATTAACACAGGCAGGTGAGGGAGAGATCGATCATCTGATAGCTTTCGCGAGCAGAAAGTTATCCAAAGTTGAGAAGAATTACTCCACCATAAAAAGTGAAGGGTTGGTGATGGTCTACGCATTGTAGAAGTTTAGACATTATTTGTTAGGTGGACATTTTAAAATGTATACAGATCACTCCGCGCTGAAATACCTGGTCAATAAGCCTATGTTGGGGGGAAAGATATGTCAATGGTTACTATTGTTCCAGGAGTATAAATTTGAGGTGATTATGAAGCCTAGAAGGTTGAATGCAGGCCCGGACCATCTATCAAGGATTAAAATAGGGGAGGGACCAAGTAGTCTAGAGGAAGGACTACCCAACGCATAGCTCTTTGCGGTGTGCATCACAGACAATCATTTTGCCAATATTATTCAGTTATTAACAACAAGAACAACTCTGGAAGGTTATTTCCATTCAACAAAAGAAGGAGTTAGTAGTTCACGATGCAGACTTTTTGGTAATTGTGGGTCATTATATAATATGGGGCAGGATGAGATATTTCGAATGTATGTTCCAGAGTTTGAGTGTGCTAATATCCTAGCTGAAGCCCATGGAGGAGTGGCAGGAGGTCACTATGTAGGGAAAGCGATCGCGCAAAAGATTTTACATGCTAGGTTATGGTGGCCAACATTACACAATGATTCTATGGCATACTGCAAGGCATACGTTGATTGCCAAAGGACGGGGAAGCCTTCGCGAAGGGATGAATTTCCTTTAAATCCCAAGTTTTGTTACAAGTATTTGAGAAATGGGCCATTGACTTTATAGGTCCAATACAAGCACCAGGAAAGAAGACAGGCACATGGTATATCATTACTGCAACGGAGTATTTAACCAGGCAGGTGGAAGCACAACCAGTAAAGGATTGTACAGCAGCCACTGCTTCGAAGTTTTTATTTGACTATGTCTTAAAAAGGTTTGGGTGCCCTAAAATTTTGATGAGTGATAGGGGTATGCATTTCTTGAATGAAACGATTAGTGCGATGCTTGAAGAATTCTAGGTGTATCATCAGAAGAGCACACCCTATCACCCACAGGCGAATGGAACAGTGGAAGCTTTTAATAAAATTTTGGACCACACGTTTACAAAGGTATGCAATGCACAAAGGAATGACTAGGACATGTGTGTACCTACTGTATTATGGACTTATCGGATGACCTACAAGAAGTTGACAAGACAGACACCGTTCAGGTTGGTCTATGGAATTGAAGTAGTAATGTCGATGGAGTATATTGTGCCAAGTTTACGGATTACAACCTTGACTAATATGGTAGACCACGAGACATTGGAGGAACAACTTGCGCAGATCATGGAGTTAGAAGGAGACCACTTCCTTGCAGGGTTTCACCAGCAAGTGCAAAAGGAACGCACGAATGCATGGCATGATCGACATATTAAGTTACACATGTTCAAGGTAGATGATTTAGTGTTGTTATATGATAGAAAGTTCACAAAGTTTCCAGGAAAGTTTTAAATGCACTGGTTGGGGCCATATGTTATTAAGGAGATCACGGATGGTGACGTTGTTGAGCTCACGAAGCTGAACAGGGAACCATTCCCTAGAAAGGTGAACGGAAGTAGGCTGAAGTTGTACACAAGGGATCATGCCTCTGTGCAATGACTATATGGATGGAGGACAGTCTTAGTAATCCAGGAAGTTGCAAGGTATTGCGGGACTATAAACTACATTTCTTGACTGGATCAAGAACGGGGTAGAAAGGTTGTGTGACGAATGATAGGGGTGCGACAGGTGAAGCCGCGCTGGACGAGCTGCACCATGCAGGATGGTGCCACGTAGATGGGTACAAAAGTATCCGTTGTGGTTACTATTCATGATTTAATGGCCAAAAATGAGTTAAGAGGAGTAGGTATGCACTATTTATGGAAAAAATATTTGGAGATTGGCCGCCAAAGATGCATTTATTATCATAATTTGGGGGGAACAATCAGATTTGAATTCAAAATTTCCTATAAATTACATGTTTTGGTCCAACGAAGAACACTTTGCATTCTAAGAGTCGATTGGGCACTTTGTTATTGGACACTTATGAATCATGAGGTTTGGGAGGACTTGATTTCCAGTCCATTATTTTCAGTGCTTCCTAAAATTGACCAGAGACTTGTTCTCCAGCAAATGACTGCTACAAACACTATCGAAGCCGCAAGTTGAGGAGCTATTGTGTATGATGTGTCGGGCCCTAAGAGTTCAAGTATGGAAGCGATAACCCCTGTGCTTACCTCACCTCAGCTATTGAGGCCAAAGAAATCCACCGCAAAAGAGAAGCAACCAGCCACAAAGGAGAAGAAGAAGAAGCTGATGTTGGTGAGAATGTCACTAAGGAAGAATCCGAAGGTGTGACAAAAGGAGAAAAAAGACAAACAACCGGAGAAAGTGGCTGATTTAGAGGAGGAAAAATACCAAGCCATAGAGGAATTGGATGTCGAAGAGTTAGAGCCTATATCATAGCTCCTCAAGTATATCCCTCTCTGGAAGGGAAAGACCAAGTTTACCAAAGACCCTGATTCTCGGAAATTTTCAATTTCAATTCCCCTGTTGCCTGAACAAGTGGAATTTGAAGGCACACCATTAGCACAAATTTTGGTGCTGAAAATGGATGATTGGGACCTCGTAGACCATGAGAGGTTCCCACATTTGGAAACAAGCAAGTATATGACCAAAATTTACTATGAGGAGACTAGGGTTATGCGGTTGGAGCCCATGAAGTGGGTCTAAGGTGTTGAGCAGGTTGGATTGCTGCCCTTTCTCTGTGTGCCTCACTTTCATCGATCAACTATCAACACAAGGTGTGTGCGTCAGCTCCTTGCGCTGGTGCATGATGGGTGCCTATGGATTGGGAAGCCCATCCCAATTACAAACATGTTAATCCAAGGAATAACGAAGTTGCCTTACAAAGGAGCGGACCCTGCCAAGGAGTTTGGAGGGAAAACTTGGGAAAAAGAATTAGCAAACAAGATGAAGGTAAAGTATGGTCTTATTAAGAAGTCGCACGGATATTCTATCCGCTCTATTCAGGACCAAGCGGTGTAGTTCACCCCCTAGATTCTTGTGGGAAAAATTATGAGGAAGTGTCGTGCAGACGAAGTTCTGTCGTCGTTAGTATCACTAGCAGCACTGTGCATGAAGGGCATCCAATACAATTGGGCAAAGTATCTATGTAAGGAGTTCCTCGTGAACTGCCGAGAAGCCTAGGAGGAAAACAACTCATTTCATTATGCTTGCCTTTTATTATCTATTGTTTTAGTAGCTTGGAGATTGTGGGAGGACAATTAGTTTTCCCCGCATAAGGAATATTTACCCGAGAAAACGTGGTTCACCTTATTGTGGTCTACAAAGGATCCGACAAGGATTAAGGAGGCAAAATTTTTCTGGATTCTCATGGAAATGGACCTTCATATGGTTATCAACCAGAGGCCAATGTTGTCCCCAACCTTGTTTGCACAATTGAAGGCCTACGCGGAGTTCAAGGCCGATTTCCACAATGTGTCAATCAGATCATGAAAGGACCCAAAGCACACATGGCACAAGTTTCCCTATTTTGCATATGAGACGGATGTGCAGGAGATCGTGGGGTATTGGCCAACAGAGTGGCACGAACCCACGGGGCTTAATGTCGAAAGAAGGAACAGTGTAGAGGGATCTGTTGTGCAGAAGCGTAAGGAAGCTGCTTAGAAGGTTGTGTGAGCTCTTGCTAAGTAGAAGAAGAAGGAAGTTGCTGCTAAGGTAGCTACAGTGGAAGAACGCACTCCCAAAGAGTAGGCAGAAAAAGGAGAAAACTCATCTTCACAGCACACAGACAAGCAAGATCTATCATAATAGGGAGGAGGCGGTGGTGAGGAGAAGAGCACTCCTTTCACCTTGAAGAGATGTGGGTAGGAGCAGACAGGTGATCATCGAAAGAAGCATAAGTCTGATAAGAAGACACACATCGACCTAATGGTGCTAACAGAAGGCGATCTTGATGAGATCAGCGACAAGGTGAGAGACACAGCGAATGAGGTGTTGCAAAAGTTTTAGCAATAGTATATGCAGACACTGGGAAGCATCCAAAAGGATCTACATGAGCTACAGATCTAGGCTAACAGGATTCAAGCAAGTGTGGAGAAAAGCGAGGGGACTACAAGCGAGCCTAACATAGGGAAGTGGAACAATAGTGGAGCTGGAACAGACTCTGGACATTAGAGTCATCGGGGTGCCAGAAGCATCCCTTCGCATAGAGTCAGATGAGGATCACGTTGTGATCAGCAAAATGAAGGACATGGTACTAAATTTGGCCACGTGTTTTGGGAAGTTTTAGTGTCTATGGATAAATGCTTAAACCCCTAGACTAGTAGCTAAGTCTAGAACAACAGTGCAAAGCATTCTCTACTTTTTCTATGACCAATAGATTAAATAAGAGGTAAAGAAGCCTACCTGTAGCTTTTGCATACTCCTTATCTCCCTTAACCAACTCTGTCACTCCTCTCCGTACTTAATCCGCTTGAAGAGTACCTGCACACAAATAGAAGACAAAAACCGATCAAAGCATATGATAATGATCTATTGATTAAACACAACATGGAATCAAGTAAATGATACACATATGAAAGCATAAATGAAAAACACAAGCATTTGGAAAAAGCTTTGAACACTTAATTAGTAAAAGGAAGAGTTACAACCCAATTTGCTCGATTAAACATCACTCCTCCAGTTCAATCCCATCCTCTCCTCATAACAAGAAAGACATTTTGACATCATTACAATACTTGAAATCAACTCAAGTCTCATACTAACAGCATCTCCCTATAATTCAATGATTTCCAACCCTTGATCACTTAGATGAGTGGTCTTTTTATAGGTGAATGAAGGAAGTTATGCCATAAATGGTGATAATGAATGCCCTCCCAAACATAGGATTTAGTTCCATGGAGGAAGGGATAAAGGGATTGATGTTCCTTAACTCCCTACCTCATCCAAATACAAGCTCAAAGGAGTAGATAAACTTGGGAAACTTCTAGATGCATCCAATGGATAAGAATATTCCCAAACCCCAATGTAATTTCGCTCAAATTCGCCCAACGTAGGCGAAAGAGGGCTCAAGTGCACTGCATAGCACCCTATTAGTGTCTGGACTACATTGCAGCGCACCCTAATGAAGGCTTGCCTGCGCTGAGCTTCTTAGAGGCAGTTTCTGGATGATTTCAGTCATGGAACTTCTTGGGAAGCTAGGCATTTTGATGGTTGACTTATTTAGGGCATGTAACAACTGAATTAGGGTTTGATGGGCCCTAATAGTATTGATCTGTAGGTTGGGGTTGATGTGCCCAAATGGATCTGTAACAGTTGCCCCCTAAAGCATGAAGTCATAAATATGTATGTCAAGTGAAATGCTTTATCATGTGGAGAGGAGGTTTCGAAGTGGAAGGTGACCTGCATCAATTACAATACATATATCATGATAATTTGATTTTTTCTCATGAACTTGCTGAGGGAAGGCATACCCATGCTCAGCTTATAAACTTTCATTACATGTACAAATATAGTCGTCTACAGATATAGACCCATGAATGGATGACCATGAATGTAAGGCCATTTTACATTTGATTTAGTACTCCTGAAAATATCGCAGCTCGGATGGATGAAACTAGATCTGGGGTCTTCAATCTCGTTCAATATTTCGCTCAAGTACAAGTCTAACCATGTGAATAGATGATCTAAAGTCAAACATGGGAAGACATCATCTGATTACCAGCCAATGATGTAAGCTGTTAACAGACGTGAGAGGAATCACTGATAATGATAATGACCCTCAAGGTACTATAGTACATTTCGCATGGTGTGAATAAGTGATTTGACGTCGAACATCATACAAAGTCTTTCGGTCAAAGGACAATGATGTCAACCTATCACCGGAAGCAAGAAACCTGTCATTGATGTATGCAAGCCTCAAAGTACTAAAGGGGTGTTTCTAAATCAACTTCTTGGATGATGTGCTGATGTCAACAAGAAGCGACTCGTCGCAGGAGAGCCTTGATGTATCCCACATCAACGACACAAAATGAGGTAATTTATTTTGGAGATGAAAAAATCAACTGATGACAGAAGGTTTAGGAATGGCGGTCATGAAAATGAAGGTTTATGGTATTGCAAAGGATGAAGTTTGAACTGAATGACTTCTCTTGAACATGTCGGCGACACTAAGATGAATTGGTAGCATTGACCCAAAAAAAAGTAATGGATGGTATGATAGACCAACGATGTGATAACCATCAAGCTGAATGACCCAACCCACATAGTCACGGTGATGAGGTGAAAGTGTCATGTTTAAGAGCGACTTGCTACCATAAAGTGTTTTCCTCTTTTTCCAATTCTCCCCAGTCATTGCTGACCAGTACCTCTTTATTTTTATCAAGCTTGAGGAGGATAACATATGCTTGTTGTGTAATTTCACCTTTCGAGTGAATCCATCGCTATTTGATGCTTTAACGAGTCTAGCGAAGGTGAAACTCGACCTTGTCTAGATGGAGAAGTTTGTCTCTATTTGATGTTTTTAACGAGTTTAACGACAAAGATAACTCGGTCCTTTTCATGTTTAGAGAGTTTGAAAAGGGACAAAAAGGAAACTCCACAAGTTCTTTTTCGTAAAATAATCTCTCAAGCCCGAAAAGCATAAAATAATACAAGAGAGATATCGTTTCCAATCCTTTAACGAGCTGGAATGGACAAGTGCTCGACAAGCTTTTCGTGTTTAGAGAGTCTAAAAAGAGCTTAAAGAGGACTCCAAGGGGGTTCCTTTTTCGTTTTTAACAAAGCTCGAAAAAGAGATAAAAGTTTTCTTTGTGGTCAAAGATCAATTTCCATTTTGGGCACGTCAAATTTTGCATTTCAGTTGTTAAACCTACTCAAAACACCATCAAAATAGATTAAAAATACCTGTTTCATGGATAAAATGTTTACTCGATTAATGTGCAAGAAATAAACATAAAAACAAGTTTTACCATTCATTTTTACCATTTTACATTTACCCTTTGATTTTGGTGCTTTGGAGCAGTTTTTACCTCGAAGTTCACCAGCTGATTGCGGAGGATTCAGTGGACCATTCCTCGTGTCGTCCGGACCAGGTAGGAGCTATCTCTGTTCTCTTTCATTTCATTCCATTCATTTTCAATTTCAAGCAAAATTTTTGAGTTTTTGAGGCCCCTAGGGTTTCAATTTTGAACTCTGGGATCATCACACCCTTTCAACATCGAAAGGTGTGCTGCATTGCATACACATAGAAGGATACATGCACTGCAGGGCACTATCTCTAAGGCAGGGGTATGTTAGTCCCAAAACCCAAACTTACATAGCTATTTTCTCCCAAATTTTGTTCTATTTTTTGCAAGAAATGGATCCTAATTTGTCTAATGGTTGTATTGCAAACATTAATTGGATCAAAATGGTGATTATATGGAGAGAACGAGAGCACGAAGAACAAGATATGATTGTCCTAAATAATCAGGGTATGGTTTAGGCCCTAAGGAATTGCGGGTTACTCAATTATTTATGACTATCTAGCATGCGGCAGCAGATTGAGCTTTTACAGTTCCTTATTCGTTCATGGGATCCTATTGATCAGGCCTTTCACATTAGTGACATAGTGATCCCATTTACCATTGATGACATCTACTTTCTGACTGGACTGTTGAGGTGGGGTACCCCCATCTCACTATCTGGATTTACCAAAGGAGGTGAATCAGTGAGATACTACATATGATAGTTCTGCCGGGAAGGTGCACATTGACCTAGCAAAGACGAAAAGATTAACATCAGGGATGTTAGTGATTTACCATTGAGTTCGATCCTCTTTACCATTGCCAAATTGGCTGGTAGCGCGACACTACACTTGGCGAACAGATCATATATGTAGTATGCTTTAGAGTGTTTAGAGCCCAAAGTTTTCAACTAGTGCAAGGCAGTACTTTCATCCGCGAAAGAACAACTGATCAAGGTGAAAAGTGGAAAGACAAAGAAATTTGGCTATGGGTCGATCCTAATTTCTTTCACCTTAGAGAGAATTCCACTTATGCAGCCACAACTTGTTTCACTGGTTGTATCTGGACCTAGGGATCCACAGATGCAGAGATGGGTAGATCTTATGGCTAGGCATGCTAGTCAGTCATTGATCTCATTTACCCTTGCATTCTTTGAGTGGTTTGATCGACAAGATATGGCCATCATAGAGTATCCATATTCAAGAATGGATTTCCGTGGTGATCCAGACTTGATGTTACCAGTTGGAGCACAGTGGGGTGCTATAGGTAAATTGTTTGACCAAAGTGTTTTTGATTTTAAAGTTTCTACATTTTTTTGTGTTTTTTGATTAACTCCAAGACTAAACAAAATCATTTTTATGTATGCAGATGTTGGACCTGTTCGACCTGTGGGGCACCAACGAGAGGTAGGTGGGCCAGCACAGAGACCTATTGGGAGAGCAGTTCTCCGAGACTTAGATTTAGCCGAGACATTGGCTGAGCTACAGGACCACATAGAGGGTTTGACCCTAGGCATTCTAGATGTCTGGATCGAGGAGTTGCCTATGCGACTGCAGTGCCACACCATTGGTGTACCGAGTCATTGGATGAGACTTTTACGCATGATAGCATACGCTGTGACCTGTTATCATGAGAACCACTAGTATACTTAGATGTTTTTTGCATACATTTTGAGTTTTTGGGTCAAATGACGAATTTTTGTCTTTGACACAAACTGTTTGTAAAAACTTTTAAAACAACTAACTATTTTACTTTCAGAGTTTTATTATGGTTCAGTGATGCAATCCTATTCAACTGATGATGTGAATTGAAAATGTTTAATTTACATATGTCGCAAATGTCTATTTAAGACATAATTCGCTAGAGAATCAGTTAATGTGTTTAGATTTCTAGAAATATGCTGATATTGAATAAACTCAAAATACCTTTCCAAAATACGAACTCTAAGGAACTTGCGATGAATCACTGGGTTTCGGACAGTATAAATTCCAGTAAGTTGTAGTACAACGATTTGTGAGTCTAGCCTAATGATGATTCGGCGTATGCCAAGTGAAATGGCATCAGAGATAAGTTCAATCAATGTGCTATACTCAGTGATGTTGTTCGTTGATCGACCAATACAAATCCCTCTAAAACTCACTAACTCACCGCTTGGAGTGAAAATGGCCCATGCTGCAGAGGATAGATTCTGTGTACTACGACTAGCCCCATCGGCATAACCAACAAATGGTTCCGAAAAGTTCGACATCTGCAACAAATGCAAAGTGGATTACTTAACCAAATAAGAACTCTAAAAGAAACACACACACACACATGCAACCAAAGCATATATACAATGAGTTTTACTACACTTAAGCTAAGCATAGTAGCGTTTAAGGTACAACCCATTTCGGGGCTGCGAAAATGGAATCCCATCATATTCTACTAACTCGTAGGCACCTTTCGTTAAAACACGCTTAACAATATAAGGGCCCATCCAAAGCGGTTCAAATTTTCCCGCGCAAAGTTTATCAGACTCCTAATCGTAAAGCAAGACTAGGTCACCTTCTGAGAAGACATGAGACTTGACATTTTTATCATATTGCGCCTTAATATGTTTCTTGTGCGCTTCGTTAGCCAATGCAGCATCACGAAGCATTTCATCCAGATGGATTAACTCTAAGAAACACACTTCTGCCTCAGAAGTGTCGAGTAGCAGGTCAATCGCGAGTTTGAGAGACGAGATTTCACATTGGATTGGTAAGACTGCTTCCAAACCATACACCAATTGAAAGGGTGTAAATCCGGTTGCATTTATCACCGAGGTTTGATATGCCCACAGAACCGAGTATAGGATTAAATGCCAATTTATTTTATGAACTCCAATCATTCTTTGCAACATGCGCTTAAGGACTTTGTTGATAGCCTCAACTTGTCCATTAGCTTACGGGTAGTATGGAGTAGAACTATCATGTGACAGTCCTAACTTGGCAGTCAACTCAACCATCATGTGATTGCAAAAATGCGATCCATGATCTGTAACTATGGCTTGTGGTACACCAAACCTGGCAACCACATGGTTGAAGAAAAATAAAGCAGCTGTTTCGCCACTATTGTTCAATGTTGGCATCGCCTCGGCCCATTTGGTAAAATAGTCAATGATGACTATAATATACCCATGCCCCCCAACCAAGGTGGGGTTACATGTCATAAAGTCAATGCCCCATTCGACGAATGGGCCAACAACAACAACTGGATGCAGTGATGCATGTAGTAATCTGGTTTTTTGGTCAAATATCTAGCAAGCATGGCAACTTCTAATAGCAATAATGCAATCTTTGAATATGGTTGGCCAAAAGTAACCAGCACAGAGAATTCTTTGCGCAGTAGCGTAACCAGATAAATGACCACCACAAGCACCTGAATGACATTCATTCAAAGCTTTTTCAGCTTCCTTGTGAATGAGGCACCTACGTAAAATCGTATCGACACCACGATGATAAAGTGTATCACCAATGATCAGATAATCCTTGGGTTGGTATCGAGTACTTCATTGTGCAGAGCGAGAGGTATTAGGTCGAAAAGCTTGGGTCTAGAGATAGACCAATATATCTCCATACCATGGATCACTTGACGAAATAAGAAACAGAGACTCATCCAAGATTGATGCTTCTGATGTTGAATCATTGCAGGATGAGGGAAGATCGCAAAGTAACTCGACAAAGACAAGATTTCTTTGATTTAGATTTGATGAACTCCAAATCAAACTCCTGCAAAATAACTATCCATTTTGAATATTTTCCCCCCAGCAATTGACGTGACAAAATGTATGTCATAGGGTTGCAATCCGATATAATGGTAGTTTTACGAAGGAGGATGTAATGATGATCTTTGTACAGCTTGAACAGCTGCCAAAGCTAAATTTTCAACATAGGAATACTTACTTTCTTTATCGTTGAGATTACGACTCAAGTAATAAATAGGATGTTCAATTCCACTTTCTTCTTGGACTAAAACCATACCAATGGCTGTATCTACAATGGTGAGATACAAGTAATAGTCTTTTCGATAGTTTGGGGCATACATTAATAATGCTCTAATCAGGGATTCTATAAGAGTATCAAAAGAAGCTTACGCAACCTAATCCAAATGGAAGGGTACCCCTTTCTTCAATAGACGCGTAAAACCTTTAGCCAACTCAGCATAGTTTGGAATGAACCTCCTCAAAAAGTTTTCCTTCCCTTGAAGTCTCTGTAATTGTAACAAGTTTGAAGGTGGAGGCAAGTCAAGGATTGCCTGAACCTTAATTGGATCAAGTCAAATTCCATCCTTTGATACCAAGAATCCAAGCAATTGACCAGAGCCAACACAAAACACACACTTGTGTGGATTGAATCTTATCTTGTAGTGTAGGCACCGTAAAAATATTGCTCTCAAATGTTGCGGATGATTAGTCTGCTTTCATGAATGAGCAAGTAAATCATCAAGATAAGGTTGAACAATGTGCTTGATGTCATGGAAGGCATAATTCATTTCCATTTGAAATGTAGCCCCTGCATTCTTCAAACCAAAAGGTAACTTTCGATAGGCAAGTGTGTCCCATGGACAAATAAAAGCTGTTTTAGATTGGTCCTGTGGGCAAATATTGATTTGATTGTGGCCAAAAAATCCATCCATGAATGAGAAGATTTCACATCCGACACATTCGTCAATAATTTGGTCGATAAAGGGTGTAGGATAATTGTCTTTTGGACATGCTTGATTTACATCCCTATAATCGACACACACTCGGATTGTCCCTTGTTTTTTCATAACTGGAACAATGTTAGATACCCAATTGGTAAGAAGTACATGGGAAAATGAAGCCATCGTGCAAAAGTTTTTCAACCTCTACTTTAATGGCAACGTCTTTCTTAGGATGAATAGGTCAAAGCCGTTGTCGCACTGGTTTGACATCAGGGTACATTTTAATCTCATGTTCAACAATGATTGAGTCAATTCATGGCATCTCCTCGTAAGACCATGCAAAAATATCTATAAATTCACGAAAAAGAGCATGGTAATTATCAAGTTTCAATGGAGAATAAGATTTTCCAACATGAATGTTCTCTACAATGTTAGGCTTGGTTGAAATGTTTATAGAAATTGTTGCTTCTATGTTTGACAAATTACACTCAGAATCTATAGTATCTACTCTAATGGAATTCGACAAGAAATCAACAATTGATGGGTGGTTTAGTTCATTTGAATAATCTTCGATGTTATCTAGAAGATGGGAACGATGATGATAATCTCCCCATGGTTCCTTTCCTATCATCATTGAATGGATGATTCCTTCATCCATAGAATGTATACTTGAAAAAGGATCCAAAGATGTACCATATTCTAACAACCTATCTACCCATACAAAAGTTGAGTGCGGATTTGGGTTTGTCGTACAAGCCCGAAAGATTGATTGCTATGATGATTCAATGGGGCTTAACGGAAATACCTCAAGATTAATATCAACTTGAACTTGGTTGGAAATCCTCCTTAAATCATATGAGGTGGAGGAAATCATGCTGCAAGTCTCTACTCTTGCCACTTCCACCAAATCAGATGGTGACGGGAGAGTAAAAGTACCCATTAGGGAAGGATCTTTAAAGAGACCTACTCCAACACTTTGAAGTGACAGCGGGGGTCCGTGTACCAATAGAATGCTTCTCGTAGCCTGTGAACTATTGGCAAAGAAGGCTAGTTGATCAATGACTGTGATTCCACCCTTAAAATGGAATGCAATAGTACGAAAGTATGTGGAAACCACAGCAACCATAGCATATACCCAAGGCCTTTCCAGTAAAATGTTGTAATCGAGGGGTCCTTCAACTACCTCAACTTCAATAGTAATCGTCTTTCCCCCAAGTTCGATTTGCAAGCTACTCAAAATCCCACATGGAGCATATGTTCTTCCATCAAAATCTTTCAACATCGTTGGTGATCGTGATAACGGCAGTGAACCAAGTGTTTTCCAGCAGCTCATAGACATAATGTCAGTGGATTACCCCTCATCAATAATAGTTCGGTGAACATTCTTATTAAGAGATTTTACTTGGATTAGGAAAGCTAATTGCGCCGGTAATTGTGGTGAATATCCCGCATGGTTAAAAACCACAAGATTTGAATCCGTAGGATCTATTCCGCCTATTGCTAACAATAAAGCCTATTTCTTGGAGGGAAATTTTTGCAACACCTCGAGTATCGACATAGCAGAAGGTGATTGAGCAAGATCTTCTACTATGTTATAATTTTGAGCTGCTCGAGCTTGAGGGTTGAATGTCAATTTGTGCACAACTCCCTTTGGTGGTTTTATGGTCAATTCAGGTATAATGGGTGGAACAACTTCAGATGAAGTCGAAGTCGAAGGATTAGGTTGATCAATGGCCTGATTATTCGACGACGAAGGATTTCCATAACATTTGTTTCTTGTTGACACCAAAACTTCGGTTTGTGGCTTTGTGATGGATAACATGAGTACTTGGGATGTGGAAGCATCGTCTGTTGCAACCAAATGTGTCTCCGAGGTTGGAAACAGATCAATCAACACTGCGAATGTGTTTGAAGTCTTTAAAAGTTTAGAGACCTCAGAGCGATGTGGAAAATATCTTGTATAATGCTCATCATTACATATCAGACATGGATAACAAGGTTTCCTTGCCGAAGCAGAGGAATCAGATGATTTCTCTAGAGGGGAATTTTCTTATTTCTCTTTGTTCTTCCCCTTTTTCTTGCCTATGGGTTTCTTTGGATTTTTGCCTTTGTCAGATGACACAGCATTAATCTTGGACATAAGAGTATTTTCTGATGCATTGGTAGTTTGATTAGAAAAAACAAGAGTTTGACCAGATGGTCTTCCTGCTGACTGTGTGCTTGAAGAACCGATCACACCGTCGCTGGCATGAGAGTCCTTACTCGATTGTGGAGGAGGTGGAACAGTGAAAGCTGGTCGAGGTGCATTGGGAATTTTATCATAAAGCATGCCAAATTGTGTGTAAATCAAATCCAAGTATTGGGCACGAGCAATGACTTGCTCTTCTGTGACAACTCCACCTTTTGCCACATCCTCGGTGATTGAAGGCAACAAGGATTTTATGAACCACTCAGCTAAAAGTTGATCAGGAATATATGCCTTAACCATTTGACAATGGTGCCGCCACTCATGAATATGATCTGATATATGGGTAGCAGTAGTCTGTTTAAAGTTGGTTAGGAGTTCCGTTCCAGTCTCGTATCTGATAGGTAACTGGAAGTGGGTCAAAAAAGTAGTGGCTAAAGTGGTGAAGTTATCGAAAGAAGCTCTTGGTAATTCAATGTACCATTTAGCAGCTGGACCAATAAGTGTTCTTTGGAAAAGACAAAGTCTGACCGAATCTTCATTTACAAAGTTTGATGAACACCAAAAATGAAAGGTCATAACATGATTTGATGGATCTTCTCCAGGATTTCCGTTAAACTTCGGAATGTCAGATGGTAACTTATGCGGAATTACCGGCCACCAAGGTGCATATAAGATTGGATCATTAGTGAGCCGATTTAAATCTGGTAATTCTAAAGTTGCTACAAATGGCAACTATCGATTCAAGTCAAGTTGAACATACCCAGTATATGATGGAATTGCCTGAGCAATGGGTCTTTACATACTAACATAGGGCATCTGCATTTGGTAACCCTGGTATGGTTGTTGAACAAAACTAGTATAAGGTGGTTATTGATAACCAGGCTGAATGTGTGGTTGTCCATAACCTGCAAAGCCTTGTTGACCAGGACCTTGGTAAGCTTGAGATTGACCAAAACCAGGTTGAGCCTGTGAAACAAGTCCAAACTAGGGTTGGAATTGCTGGAATTGGGGTTGTTGAAATTGAGGCTGCCACGGTTGTTGAATCAACTATTGTTGTTGTTGGTACAACTGTTGTGGATTTAATAGTTGTTGTTGTCCAACAATGAAAGGTTGGCCAGGTTGTGAATAAACTATACCAATGTAAGCCTGGGTCAGTCCAGATAAGGGTACACTAACCTGAGGTTGTTGCTGAACTCCAGAAACAAGTGGTTGTTGTACAACAACTTGAGGAACTTGAACTTCTTGACTTGAAACTTGTGATTGCAAGGTAGAAGGATCAGTTTGAACAGGTTGAGATACAACAATTTGAACTTGTGACTGTGGTATAGTAGTAACAATAGGTGTAGTAGGAATAGCTGACATAGTTTGCATTGGTTGTGTTGGATACACAAGCCTTGGTTGAACTGGAATTGTTGGTTTCCATTGACAAACTCTAATTCCAAGTTGACCTGAATACTGTGGGATATTACCATATGGTAGTCCCCCGAAATAAGGAGGATACGGTGAATAAGCATATTGCTCTCCATATGGTGGCAATCCAGTATTTAATGGATACATAGGTCTTTGTTGACCAGATTTCCCAACTTGATACTGATATGTGGGATCAAACTGTTGAGTTCCCATTAGAGAAGAACCAGGTAAAATTCCGGTTGAGGACATGGGTGATGACCATGGTATAGAAGCAACCCCTGAGTGGGTTCAAGAAAATTATTGGTAACCAACCAGGACGGACGATTCACCATACAAGTGCGACTCAGGTGTGGTAGAAAACATCGAAGAAGTTACAACAGAAGATTCTATTGCAGCTGCATCAGATAATATAGTCTGATATGTTGACGGTCATTCAGCCATAGTTAACTGACCTAAAAGTTGTCCTAAAGATTCGACAGGTACTTGAAAAGAAGCAGGATCAAATGAAGCAAAGAAATCAGGAGTATTAGGGTAAAGATAAAGCCCAGTTCCAAAGTGAAACAGGGTTCCAGGTGTGGAATCTTCTTCCAATTCCTCCCCTATAGAAATTAAACCTGGTGGAAGAACTTCACCATCAAATCCGTAAAATATTTTTGGTATTGATGAAGTTGAAGTTTCAATAGTTACTGATGTCTAAGGGGTAACTGGTTGATCATCTTCCGATAAAGTAACAACTTCTAAATGTTCAAATTCGAAGTCCAGATGTTCGGGTAAATGAGCAAAAATTTCAGTAAGAGATTATTGAACAACTTCAAGTTCATATGTAACTTCTATTTGAACTGGGATAAATTCTGGATTAACTTCTGGTTGAACTGATTCAAGTTCAGAAGTACTTTCTTGTTGAGAAATTTCAAGTTGAGGATCAACTTGTGGTTGAACAACTTCAGTTACTGTTTCACTAGGATCAGTGCTAATGTCCTCAGGTAATTGTGAAACTTCCTCTTCAGGAATGGATGTACTAGAAATAGTTGGAGTAACTAGAGTCTCTGTACTTACCGAAATAGACAATTCAGGTAACTCTGATGAAGAACTAGGAGTTCTTGATGTACTAGACTCAGTTAAGTGAGACCGCTTTTCTCGAATTGGTGTCGCTTCAGGAGGAAAAGGCGGTTTTCTCGCTGTTCTCCACGAATGACGAGGTATGGGTTGATGTTCCTCCATGATTGCTGATTAATTTTATTATCAAAAAATAAATAAACAAAAAGGGGTATACTAGGCAAAAGGTTTACCAAGCAACTGTGAACTGCAGAATACCTCCTGGCAAACCAAGAAGTACAAGCAGGAAATCTCCCCGAATGCCGTGTTCGGTGTATCACAGTTTACAAGGCGGTTGACTCGGTTACTTAAGGATGGATAGCAACCTAGAGTTGTCCTCCCATATATTCCCAAAGGTATGTGGAGGCCTAGTCTGTATAAGCACTGTCTAATGCAAAACCGCACAGTGAGAGCATTCCCATATACTTTACGTATTGTAACACCACGCTATATACCCAAAGGTACGTGGACGGGCTATGATATACTCACATACGTGGAATGAGGTATCACACTCGAGATGTATTGCGGACATGATAGTGATAGCTTCTTTGCTTTACGATGCCAAAACACGTCTCTAGCCTAGAACCACTAAATGTTTGCGTTTATGACAATGCTCCATTAGGTAAATTGATGTTTATTTTAAGTTGATATTGCTTAGGAATTTTCCTTTCAAGTTCACCACATGATGTATTCTGATTCCTAGGAATGCAACTATCATGATAAGCATTCTTTTCATTCAATTTAACAATGAAAATCCTAGCTACTTAGGGATAGAGCAATCAGATTTCTTTTGATAAAAGAGAAAAGAGCACAATCTAAATTCAATTTCCCTACAATATTCCTATCAGCACACACAAAAATTTTCAATGCAACATGCATGTATTTCTTTTCTATTTCCCTTAATGTGAATGAACAAAAAAGGAAAACTAATGCACAATCAATCAATAAACTCTTTTCATAAAAATGACGATTTTGCGACAATTTCTTTTCAAGGAAAAGAAGACTTTATGACACTTTCGTTTTCAAAGAAATGATGAATTACGACACTTCAACGAAAAGACTAATCATTTGCACACATCAATCAACCGATCTTTCATGAATGAAGATTTGACGACAATTGAATTCTTGAAAGAAAAGATGATTTTATGACACTTTCTTTCGCTAAAGATGAATCGACCAAAAACTAACTTTCAATTATAGATTGAAAATAATAAAGTAAATACATAAGAAACATTTATCAATCCTAGTCTAAGTAGGGCCAGGTAAGGAGATGAAAAAACTATTTTCAGAGACAAGACATCATTGACATTCAACAAATCATTCAAACAGGAGAAAATTGGCAAAAAACTTCAACTCTTAGATGGGAAACCGGCCCTCAAGGGATCAACGCAGGAAATAGTGAGAGACGGTGCACTAAAGCGCATTGGATCTATGCGGGAAGTGCATTGCAATGCATTGTGTGCTTCATTGGGATGCGCTGGTGACAGTAAGCAATTTTGAAGGCAATTTGGCACAGTTTTGGCTCAATTTTCAATGAAAGAAGATTGAAATTCAATCAACGACCACAAGTACAGTATGTAAAAATGTCTTAAGAGGTTGATAAGATACCAAGATGGATGATCGCTCCCTAGTGGAGTCACAAATTCGTTTTAGGAATTTTTAGTGTCTACGGATAAATGCTTAAACTCCTAGACTATTAGCTAAATCTAGAACAACAGTGCAAAGCATTCTCTACTTTTTCTATGACCAATAGATTAAATAAAAGGTAAAGAAGCCTACCTGTAGATTTCGCTTACTCCTTATCTCCCTTGACAAACTTTGTCGCTCCTCTCCGTACTCAATCTGCTTGAAGAGTAATTGCACACAAACAAAAGACAGAAACCGATCAAAGCATATGATAATGATCTATTGATTAAGCATAGCATGGAATCAAGTACATGATACACATATGAAAGCATAAATGAATAATACAAGAATATGGAAAAAGCTTTGAACACTTTATTAGTAAAAGGAAGAGTTACAACCCAATTTGCTCGATTCAGCATCACTCCTCCAGTTCAATACCATCTTATCCTCATAACAAGCAAGACATTTTGACATCATTACAATACTTGAAATCAACTCAAGTCTCATACTAATAGCATCTCCCTATAATTTAATGATTTCCAGCCCCTGATCACATAGATGAGTGGTCTTTGTAAAGGTGAATGAAGGAAGTTATGCCATAAATAGTGATAATGAATGCCCTCCCAAACTTAGGATTTAGTTCCATGGAGGAAGGGATAAAGGGATTGATGTTCCTTAACTCCCTACCTCATCCAAATTCAAGCTCAAAGGAGTAGATAAACTTGGGAAACTTCTACATGCATCCAACGGATAAGAATATTCCCAAACCCTAATGCAATTTCGCTCAAATTCGCCTAGTGCAGGCCAAAGAGGGTTGAAGTGCACTGCATAGCACCCTATTAGTGTATGGATTACATTGTAGTGCACCCTCATGAAGGTCTGTCTGCGCTGATCTTCTTAGAGGTAGTTTCTGGATGATTTTAGTCATGGAACTTCTTGGGAAGCTAAGCATTCTGATGGTTGACTTCTTTAAGGCATGTAACAACTGACTTAGGGTTTGATGGGCCCTGATAGTACTGATCTATAGGTTGGGGTTGATGTGCCCAAATGGATCTATAACATTGTGCTGTCACTCCAGAGCCTCCATGCACTGCATTAGGGGGTTTCAGATGAGCTGAGGTTTCGAGAGAAGTGCACACTCACAGTGATAAGTGAGTTTAAGGTCAACAATGAATAGATGTTCATAGAGGAAACTTAGGCACTAAAGACAAAGGAAGAGATGCATCAATGAAGTCAAAATAGAGATAGCGATAGAGTAGGCCTGCAAAATAGTGGCAGAATTGAAAATCCTGGAGGATGCCGAAGCCTTAGCAAAAGCAAGGAAATTGGTTGATGCAGTATGCACAACCAAGGAGGAAGTCGTCAGGGTTCATTTTGATTTCCAGATGAAGATAGCAGAGCTGCAGTTGAAGTTGCAACCAACAACTCCGCTAAAGGTTCAAGAGCATGTAGAGCATAAATCAAGGATGGTATGAACACATTGGATAACGAAATCATAGACTGTACAATGATGTTTAATGTAGTAATGGAATTATGGACAAATCTACAAGAGGACCCAAACCTATAGAAGTTGAACATCGATGTCCGAGAGACATAGCGGCAATATGATGAGGTCCGAGCGACTGCGCACACTTTGGTGCTAGCGCAACGCTTTGCAAGGTTACAGGAGGGAAAGAAGCTGTAAGCATGTGTGGAAGAATTACAGAGGAAAGAAGCCCTGTTAAAGGCTAGATTATAGCCATGGATAGAGGAAGCTTGCCATCTTACTCTATCCCTTCAGGAGAAGCTAAATTTTCTACAGCAAACACAAAGGACAATGCACCTAGCAATGGAGGGGCCAACAACAGAGAAATTGGTTGAAGAGGTGTAGCAGGCAGTGGCACAGAGCGCTGCTGAATTTGTAATGTTGTAGGTTAAGCTAGGTGGTCTATGCGGCTGAGTGACTCAATGGCAAGTCATGATCTTTGTGTTGGGGGCCTGCTGGGATAAGGTCCCTGGGGGAAGTTTTGGGGTTAGTTAACCCAATTTTTGTATAAATTTTTGTAAATGATGTAAAGTCTCTGCGAAATGTGGATGCGGAGCACGTAGGTAGATAGGAATTAAATGGGTCTTAGCCCCTTGTTTAAGTCAGTTTTGAGATTCACCCATGGTCGACAAACCATGTTATTGATTGAGAAGGTTATATATTTGAGTCATAGCGAGTCTAGAAGTAGTAGTTGATAACGAAGAATCAAGATAAAGATTTTTTTGGGCCAGTGCTAAGGTAGAAAGGCTCTACTTCCTGTACTTAGGTGAGAAGGGGAATGCTCATGTAGCTAAGTGCGCAGGGTGAAAGAGTCTATAATCTAAACACTGAAGATCAATAAAGATTGGTTTTGAAGAATTACTCTGCAATCTGAGCATTTCTGTTGATTCTATTTATGTTATATTTTGTCGCCCAATAATATTTTTCATGAAATAATGTATGAATGTTGCGTGAAATTGTTAAATCTATCTATTTATGCATGCTTTAAGTAATTATCTGTGTTCGTGAAGTTAAGGGTTGATTCTACTATGTTTTCTAATAAAATGAATAGATCTTTGTGAAGTCAGATCTAGGGTTGTTTATTGATTCACAAAAGTGGATAAATTGTTTGTTTAAGGTCCGCAAAGACTGATTGTAGACCTTCGCAAAGGTCGAGAAGCCATTTTACCCTAGTTATAGTAACGAGTCCTAGAAGGATACTGATCTACGCGAAGGCAGTTTTGAACTATCAAAGCTTGAGAACCACTTATCACATGTCCCTAGATGCAAAAACCTGGTTCTAGCATCCCCCAATACTAATTCGGGTGAGACTGTAGCTTGTGCTATGAAGGTTGTTGCCAAAAGGGCTAGCAATTAGAGTTTTTTTGGTTGGCACGAAAAAACTCTAAACCTGGGTCAGGCCCTCTTAAGCCAATAAGGAGGGTATCTAGTTCATCAAGTTTGAAGAGAATCTTCCATGCGACCCTCATGCATTTCAAATCTATCCCAAGTGCAAGGATCTTGTGTCCAATCTCCAACTCCTTCTGCAAATCTCTTGGTTGTTCATGGGTAAGAATGGCATGGATCTCTTTTGAGAAAGGTCTACTGGCCAATTTTGTTTGCTGGTCTTTATTGCAGCTCATGGAGGTACCATTGTGCTGGTTCATGAGGCATTTCAAAAATCCCATTATTCAAAACCACACAATTTGATCCCATCTAGCATATATGAGAATATCCTTTATGACAGAAATACAAGGTGTAGAAAGATATGGTTTAGCAAGATGTTTTACTGGTAGGAGATAAATGAAAGTTTAACACCATCACAACTTAGCAACATGCAACCCCTAGCCAACCTTGGACTTCTGGTCATGGGTCCACAACTGTCCAAGTCAAACTCTAATGACTTCATTTCACATCCAATACTGGCAAGATAATTTGTTCTGGATGACAGCTACAACATAGTGTTAGCAATTATGCTAACAAGTGACAATATGATTCTCAACAATTCACCCACTCACTGATAAATTCTATGTTAACGCTTCACATATTTTGACCCAGCTTAGCCACACATTATTCTAGCTATCAACTTAACATAAGACTAACCAACAATTCAGCCCTATACACCAGTTAACACTTAAAACAATCTGCCCCTTGATTGACTTTGTTCAACAACTCTGATTGTGGTATACCCTTGTTTTACTAATGGTTTTCTAAGTGTTTTTGGTGTGTTGATATGGGGGATATTTTTTCAAACAGTAACACAAATGGAACACTAGAGCATCCCATTATTATTGCACTTCAGCATTGTTGTACAACTCATATATATGAACTAGCTCATACATATGGAACCTCTACAATCACAAAAACATTTGATAATTATGCAATACAGTGAAAGAAAATGGAACCTGGGAACCCTTCAACGCTAGGCTCACGTACTATCAGCTTATGTGACCGAGGCTATGAATTTGATAGTTTCCTCAAGGAATTATGACCCCTTCTTTCTTAATAGTTCGAGTCTTAGAATTTGATTGCTTCGTCTCTATCATTTGCCTAGATATAGAAGACGTGTGTCGATTCTACCCTTGCACAGCAACACGGCAGTGATACATCGAACACACTCGTTCACCACAGATTTGCTGACACAAGCACACACATTATAGGAGTTGTCTATAATGCGACTTTTTGGAGATTCCGGTGACGGAATCCGGCGGAAGAAATTGAGATTAAATCATGATTTGTTGCAGTTAAAATGGTTTTTTAACTGCATATTTGGATTCAACACCCTGAAAAACCCCTGGGACGCTTTGATTGTGCAGAAAGTAGCTATCAAACTTGCGATTCCAATAAATTGCTGCCGGATTTTCACCGGAAAAACCCGCCGGAAAGACTTTCAAAAAGTCGCGTTATAGACAATTGCCACATTATATGCTGGGGACACACCCTGCAAACCACGAACATGCAAAGTATGTGCTATTACAATACACACATTGTCGGGGAATTATATCATCTGGCCCGTCAATCAGCATAAAAATCAGTGCGATTGATCATTGTTTCATGACGTTGGCATCTGCTCTTAGCTCAGTCATGTACACATTGACAGTGGCCCAACTTAAGGTGTCGACTGGTCCAAAGAATGATCCTTCACAATGATTTGATTTTTGACAAAGTGGCCCCTATGGCAGTGATTTATAATTGGGTCCCAAATAGCGACGTGATCTTCCCAACAGTTGCAGAAACTGGTCTCGCTGATAAAGGAAATAATGATCTTCATGCCCATAATTTTTCAGTGGGATAGATTGTGCATTACACCAAATGTCGCAACATTAAAACCGTGCGCAAAAATTGTTTTACAATGTGTGCTAATCACCAACGCTATCATATAATAATTCTTCATGCGCATATCTCTGTACAATCCAAGTCAATAGTAATTACACGAAGATGTACTGAATTCAGTGCTGACCAATGAATGGTGTCATGGCTCCTGCACGTACAGCCAAACGATGGCCCACTCTTATCGAATCCATAACAGACTTATGACTGTCCAGCGATGTTGGTTTGAAGCAGAAACTTTGTTGCCCTCAAATGAATTTTCCAAGAGAAATAATACCCAGACTTTTGGCAGCCGGCAGCTCGGCCTTCGAACTTTTACGATGACAAATCTGCCTCGGTTGTGATGTCGTTCTCCCGGGCTCAGGAATTTCAGTCCTTCACTTTAGAATAATTTGGCATGGGAAGAACATATGAGCCCTCTCTTTCCAAAAATATTTCTCATAACACAGCGTTTTAATGTTGAGCAAAAATTTGTTGAATTATTATGCATGCAACCATTTCTCATAAATTTTGTCACATAGTGAGAAAATTTGTCGAATTCTCTTTTAATAAGCTCTTGAATTCTCTTTTAATAAGCTCTTGTTCTACGGTAGAAACTAGGTCTTTAACTTCTCCCACAAAACCCTCTGACAATAGTCATTACAACTAGAAACTGAAAACCCACAGGCTGAGCGAAGACCAAAGCTCTGATACCACTGTAGTGTCCCAAATCAGAGATTTTTGTAACAAGCACTTCATATAAAACTATCATGCGTTTACCAGAAGATTTCCATGTAAAACCCAAACCATAAATTTATAAATTGCACAAAATCTTATTAAAGATCACAACACAAGGAACAATGAGAAATGCAGAAACAAAATTCAACTTTATTATAGAAATATATGCCAATAAAATAGCTGGGAATTACCCTCCAAGATATACAATAATACTAAAACTGGACTCCAAACTGAACATGAAATCAATCAATACACCTGTGGATTCTAAATAAATCCACCAAGGAGAGATGGGTTCTTGCCCAATCTCTCTATATCACCCAAGGGTTTTCATCGTGGGGCTACCAATGAACTAGAGAACCGAGTTCTCAACCTCTCATACAAGAAACAATATCAAAATCAAAATGTTCTCCAATGGTATCCTCCTCCTCTTTTATAGATGTGATGGACCTTTCTAGAATCTTCTATTGTATTATCATCTTAATCATGGAGCACTTTTCCCTCTTTTATTTTAATTAAAACATTCTTTTTAATGTGGGAAAATGTTAAATTGGCCACCATGTCTCTTGAGGTCACTGAAACTCCCATCCAAAAGTCCCAACATGTAGATTTTCTCATTCGGGTTCCAACGAGCTATTACATTGAGGTGTTCCATCAATTAATCTCCCCAGAATGCTACCTTGAGCATAATTAATTAAGTTATGCCCAATAATAATGTCGATTTTTGAAAGTTTTCGGAATGCAATAGAACGAAAGGCAAATTGTGTTGATGATGGAATATTCCAAGCAAATTCCATCAAATCCCATAAAAACTCCTCAAAACTCCATCGGGACCCCTAATGACATAAACTTGCTCCACTGACCTGGCCATCCCCTATCTTGGAAATCCACTCTGGCTGTACTATGAAGAAGAATAAAAGTGGGAACATGAAAGCTTGTGTTTGCTTACTTTCTTTGTCGATTAACCACAAGTTGACCTCCTTTGACTTGGTTACAATCTGGTTCTTGCACTGCACTAGCAATCTACGTAGTCCTAGAAGGAAACCAACCTCGCTCTCAGGAAATGAGCAATTCAACCTAGTAGTGAGCTTTGGCTCTGAAATGTGTAGTCCCAGATGGAAGCTTGTCTTCAACTGTGAAACTGCAAAAAGCATGAGAGGCAGCCAGAGCCACTCAACCCAGGAATTGCGCAAAAGCATTCATTCAACTGTTTTCTCATGCATGTGTCAGAAAGTTGCCCGCTTCCCCCCAGAATTGTGCAATTTCTCGATGCATGCATGGCAACCTTTCCCGGAAAAGAAAATAAAGTAAAAAGTGAAAAGGCATCCCTAAAAAATATGAATCTATTTTTAGCAGTGGAAGTTACACTTGAGTTAATTTTAGAAACTATCGCCACTTGTTGCTTTTTCCTAGATTTTTGGCCTTCCCATCATAAACCCTAAATCGATAAAATCTATTTATTGGACATTGCCAAAGATCATTTTCACATTCAATAATGGATCTTTGGCATTCTCGAGGCATATAGGAACCTTCAGCACAGTCAACACAACTTTTCCAGGTAAGTTTGATTTTGAAGTCTTTTGTTGCTTTTTCAGTCGCTTTTGTTTCCTTAGCTTGTGTGAGTGTTGATTTGCCTATTTTATTGAACGACCGCTGGCGTTTTGATTTATCTTAGATTGTAGAAGTTTTGTTTAATTTTTTCATTTCCTTTTCTTAGCATCACATGCATAACCTAGTTTTTTCACTAATGATCATCGTCGCGGTGACTCTCCCCACAAGCTTTGTTGTTCTTCTGTTTGATTGATTCCTTCATTTTTTTTATTGCATGCATCACTATTCATTCATATATGCACCATCCTTCGCTCATGCATTCAGATCTACTCGTTTTCAAGTTGCCCTTAGGAAAATCTGGGTTGCCTTAGCCCAAATTTAACTCTTCCCGACATGCACTGTACATTTCTGAATCTCATGGCCTTTCTTGACTCCAGAAATTACGTAGAGCCTGTCAGTGACTGGCTCCAGCTACGCACTGCGTAGTTCCAGGAGACAATCCCAGAGTCTTCCCCCTTGGGATTTCGCAATTTGCAGTCCCAGCTAGCATCAAAGGCACACTGAACTGCACATTGCATAGTTCTAGTCACCAGCAAGCCACACTAGACTGCACATTGTGTAGTACAATTCATCATCACCTCTCACTCGTAGTTGGGACTGCACAATGCATAGATCTAGTTGATAGTCCCTCACCTCTAAGACCCAGATTTGCGCAATCTTTCCTAGAAGTTGCCTAGTTTGTTGTATGATTGATACTTGAAGTGCTTTTTAATTTTAAGCTAACGTTTGCATGTCATGAGTGTCCTCTCTGTCTCCATGTACAACAATTGTTGGTAAACTCCTCAGCAGTACAACCAACATGGTTTCCAAGAGAGCTGGATCAAAGGATATAGTAGAAAGCAACACTAGACATGTAGTTGAATAGGTATCAATGAACTTGCCAGTCTGTGCAGACACTCAGTTGTTCATAGAGAAAGAAATGAAGATGGCAGAAAATAAAGCACATATTTGCATGCATTTTCTAGGAAGATCTGGAAGATTGACAAGTCTATGTCAACATCCACAAGTTAGGCTTGTATAGGGTTGCATGCAGGTACCCCACCTTCCCATGTGCAGACATGATTTACTGGATTGTCTCACATATCAATGTTGAGACGATGACATTGAGAGGTGCCAGTAGAACATAACTTGCTACCTTTAGGATGGAAAATTATCATCAGATGTATCACTTACCACAACTGGTGAACTGCATGGACGCCCTCTTATTTATTCCCAACAGTAATGTCAAAACTAGAGATATCATGAAGAATTAGGTAAAAGAGCCATTGAAGTTCAGATCGACACCCATCCCAGTCTACAAGACTAAGTCATTCAGGAAAGCCTACCAACTCTTAATCACTTTTTCATGTCATTTGTATGGTCAAGAGAGCAAGGAGACCTTTCTGCAGAGTTGGGTGGTTGTGTTGGATCAGTTGGCAATTGAAGGAAGGTCATTCAATTGGTCAGACATGTTGGCTCTTTAGCTGAAATTGCATGTGTCTAATGCCCGAAATCCGCTTAAGGATGAGCAAGAAAGATTCTAAATGTCCGCGTACCTTCTTGATGCAATATGTGCCAAGCAACAATTTCATGGCATGGGTTGGACATGGACACCATCAGATGATGTTGTGAACATCTATTGAAAGTTTCTCTCTGAGTGTAGCTATTGAGGAGTGATGGTGAGGTTATCTGACCACTTCACCACCTTGGTTTATAAGATGATATTCAAATGAGATGCACCTTGAATGTCCCAAGAACCGATGTAGGCATTGCTTAACATTGCATATTGGTATGCCTCACCCAATGGCACCTTTATCAAGATGTTTGGTGGAGAGAAGCCTCCGCATGTGCTACCAAGGTTTTCCACAGATAAGTTGGTCGTGTAAGAGGTTGCATATCACATCTCCACAAGGTTGTCAGCAAGATTATACAAGAGGAAGAAGGAAACATGGCCTTCTCTTCCTTTGTGGATTGGATTGTACGAGATCTAGATCTTGAAGGATGCGGATGTCGAGGATGAGCACTTGAAGAACTTTGATGTCAAGGACGAGGACCAAGGACTTGAAGAAGTTGAAGGTGTATTATCCATGGATCCACAGGGCAAGCCATTGGCTAGAGGAAGACCCTTGGAGGTACCGTTACAACTCGTCTAGACTTAATGGTCACAATGGCTATAAAATGGAAAGTAGCTCTGCTGGAAGCAACACCACAAGAAGCAACAACAACAACAACAGTGAGAAGCAAACCTACGCAAGAAAAAGGCAAGAGGAAGAATGTCAAGAGTGCAGAGGTTCAAAAAATTTGCAAGTTCAAAGAAGATCCTCTTGTCGAGAAAGTAGATTTGGTCATAGAGGTGAAGAGGCGACAACTCGAAAGGAGAGTAGAACAGAGGAAGATAGAGAAGCAACAGTTGGAGGATGCAGAGAGGAAGTTGCAGGAAATAGAGAAGAAGGTGAAAGAAGAGTAGGAGCTAAGGAGGAGAGAAAGGGAAGAGAAGAAAAAGCAGGAACAGGGGGAAAGGAAACGCGCAATGACAAAGAAAATTATACCTATACAAGTTGAAGAGTTAAAGCAGTTACCATATGAAGAAGAGGGTGAGAAAGTGCAAGTTCGGGAACTTTCTCAGCAAATTGAGAAGATGGTTGAAAAAACATACATGGAGTTGGAACAAGAGCCACAGAACCAAGACACTGACCTCATGTCGAGAGCATATTAGGTCACCCCACAACCTCTGCCGCCTCCAGAACTAGAACCAGTCCTGAGCGAGCAAGGAGAGGTTGTTCTCCAGTGATGGATGTGTACAATATGTCATTCAATGAGTCATAAAAAAGGGTTGTACAGGCGCAAACAAAGCATCTCCCGGATGATCACACATCACCTACACATATAGAGGAAAGGGTGATTGTTGCAGATGTTAGAAGACATCCAGTTGCCATGGCCGATGCTTCTAAATCTTATGTAAAAGCCATGAGTTCAACGGTCAAGTTCTTGATAGCTGAGAATGATTGGATGGAAAATGACTTGAAATAGGCCATGCAGAGAACAGAACAATCCACAAGATCTGCTACGACAGAGATGAGAAAAGTGATGCTTGTTGAAGTATCGACTCTTGAGACCACCATGCAGAAATTGTATGGCAGATTTGTCACCGTGCACAAGGCGGTTTTCCATCTATATGGTTTTCAGTAGCAGTGCATGAAGGTAGCCCAAACTCTCAAAGACATCCATGTTGTTATTACACATGTACAAGAATGGAAAATCAGGTACAAGGGAGCCTCGTTTTACTTGCATAAGATAATGAAATCACAGGTAGAGCTAGACAAAGCACAGATTCAGATGTTGATTTTAAATTATGAGCAGCTCCCTCTATCATCACCAGCATTGAGGCTTCCTATGCATGGTTGTTTAAGAGTCTAGATTTCATAGTGAGGACACATAGGATCCCTTAAATCGGAACCCTCACTCGAGCCATGAAGAAGAACCAAGTCATGTTGTATGTCGACAAGTACATAGAGTAGTTGATGTGAGAGGCCACCAGTAATGACTTGCAGCTCAACACAGAAAACATGCAGAAGTACATCGGTGTTCTAGCCACACTCAGGACAATGTTGTGCATGCTTCAAGATGAGCTCGACAAATTTTCCAAAACCATATACCCGGAAGCCATGGAGGTAAGAGTCTGTTTCGAGAAATACGTCACCAAACAGTACGAGAACACAATAGTGCAATACCAAGCTTCGTATCAGTTCGTTAGCAAAGACCATCAATAAGATGTTGCCACGTTGGTCATTCCCAAAGACCCTAAGTGATGATGTTTATCTTGTTAGGCTAACTCTAGCCTATTTTGTCCCACATGGGTATATGTTGAAAATGTATATTATTTGTAGATTTTTGTAAGAGAAATTCTAAGAGTCGCTAGTGGAATGTGAACATTCACTGTGTAATGTAATGAGTTTTGTAAATAATTTGAAGATTCATGAGGGTAGTCGAAGAGTCACAAAGGGGAATGTCAAGGGCCACCCCACCCTTTGTTATATATAGAACCTCATAAATCATAGTACAGGCTTTTGAGAGCCAAGATATTGGCTAGGCACTGCTTAGAGAAGGTTTGGAGAGTACTGTGACGAGCCTTGGCTTCTCCACAACGTAGAGGGAGTACATCTCTTTGGAGGAGCAGGTGGTGTTAACTATAATGTTCCACTATTGGGGCTAGTAGTTTTTAATGGTGTATGTATGGATGGAACTTTCACTTAATAATATACATGAGCAAACACATTTTCATGCATATGTTGTTATTGTGGTTCTACTATTTTGGTTACTTTAGCAATGTATGTTATTTAACTTACACATTTTTGTATCAACTATTGTGTATGCAATTGTATCAATCTTGTTGAATACGTGTTGTTGTGTTAACCAATCACTTTGGATTATGAACTATTCCGCTTCCAGATTGTGATGTCGTTCCGCTCATGTGTTCCTTTTAGGATGCATACTATTACAGGCTTCTAAGGGACACACTTCCTTTTTCCCTCTGTGTGTTAGAACCCCCTTGCATCTCACTTGACTCGCTGCAAGGTCACACACTTGCTTCTGACAAAGTTATCATACTTACCTCTACATGCTACTGCGGTCAAGGCACAACTTTACTACCCACTATTAGGACTCGTACTCCAAACCGTCGAAGGTCTAGTTGGGACTTCTTACCGGGGAGATCCCTTGACATGTTGGCAGTTCCAACACTGTCAACATGTACCCTTGGGAAGTCATATAGAATTTTTTTGCATGATCTTCAAAGCTCCGTGGTGCAAGTAACCCAATCTTCTATGCCACAACTCACTGATGTCTTAGCTCTGCACCTTCTCTGCTTTTGTGCTCAAAGAAACGCAGTCTATATATTTTCCTATAAATTCACAAGCTCATGTAATCTACTAATACAAGAGACAAGAATATACTTCTACTTTCAGCTAGCATAAGCCAATAGATCGATGAGAATAATATGAACAAGAAGAAGACAAATCAATGCACATAAAAAAATAAGTTTTTCTCGGGAAAGTGACTACTCAAAACCCCGCTTATATGTATTGCATTAATCAGAAATATGAGTGAAGATACAAACCTTGTTCTCACTAGAACAATTCCGCACAATTATACTCAACTCTTTGCCTCACAATACCACTCTTAGCCAGCATTTATCCAATTTCCACTGCCTGCCAAGCCCCTATTTTCTTGTGTAATTCCTAGGCTGAATAGCCCATATTAATGGGAATCCAGTGCTTCCAAAACTACGCAATCCAATCTATGTCCTCTTCCTGATTGCATGCATGATCTATACAACTCAGTGAATCATACAAATGATAGTACACTGTCCCTGCACTCTAGTCTCAACTATGTCTTTCTCAAAACTGACATGCATGAGTTTCTGATGAGTGAATCTTTAGTTATTTGGAGTAGCATCTATGGTTGCACCAGTGCACTAACTGATTGTTAATCCTCTACTAGTTCAACAAATAGTTAGAACTATTTTAATTGTTTATAACTCAGTAAACTGAGTTATCTAATTACAGCTCAATCTAAACTCAAACTAGACCCCTAAAATTTAGGGAGAACACTTACATGACTTCCAATATACTTCCAACTTGAAATTCCTAAGCTAATTAAGCCAATTAAACTTAACTATTTACAAGTTTCTATGAGAATAGAATTCTATTTTAATTCTTAGTTTAAATTCAAGGACAAATTTAAACTGAAATTTCTTGTTGCCATTTCTCAACGCAGTCTTCTACATCCAATTTGTCGAGGTTCTTCACCTGAACCCCAATCCACTTCACCTGTCCTGAGGCTATGTGATGTAGGAAAGTCTTTCACTTACAAAATATCACATCATAGCCACGATCCTCCAACATGGAAATTGAAGCCAAATTCTTCTTCAAACTAGAACATAGATGACATATTTTAATGTGAGAGGAGAACTAGACTCCCTCTGAAAGGTAACATTACCGATGTTGGTCGTGCTATACCTCCCATCATCTCCCATCTTGATGTGTATCTGGAGTTCCTTTTCCTCCAAGTCACTTAAAAACTCTTTATTTTCGATCATATGTAATGAGGCTCCACTATCCAAGTACCACACACTGCCCATCATTGATGTAACCATGCAAGTGCTGAGGGTGAAATCTAGCTCGAATTGTGAAGCAAGAGCTTCACCTACCACTCCTCCTGAGAGCTTATTACCAGCCTTCTTGTGTGGACACTTTGTTGCATAATGTCTCAGCTTGTGATAGTGAAAACATTTAATCTTTGACGTGTCCTTCTTCTTTCCATCCTAATTGGAATCTGATTTGGAATGGGATGAATTCCCCTTCCCTTTCTTCAGTTTTCCAGCTAAGGCACAATTCTTCTCATCATCATTTTTGGATGAGGATCCATCTCTGGTTTTCCGTCAAATCTCTTCTTGTAATAGGTCGTACCACAATCGCTCCCACTCTTGTAGCTTCTCATTCCCATTAATTGAGTCCTAGTAGTTGTGCCAGCTCTTGGAAAGTCCTAGATGTGTTAGGCTCACCAGACTGTATTCAAAAACTATAACATTGACACTTCAAAGCTTATCCCTATAGTGGGTGAACTTGGTCAACTACTTCGATATTGTGTCGCCCTTCTCCATCTTGATCTTTTTGAGCTTTTCCTTCAGTGCCAGCTTCCTGTGGTCACTGTTGTTTTGAAATAGGTATGTCAAGACCATCCACATTACAAATCGATTTTCCTTGCCATGGAGGTTTGAGACAATCTGATCTCAAACTCCTTCTAGGATAATCCATCTCGCCTTTTCAACACACTTTCTCCACTCTACCAAATCCTGAGCATCAGCTGGCTTATGAATATCTTTATCTATGAATTCCTTAAGCCCGTTGTCTTCCAACATTGCCTCCATCCTGTCCTTCCAAGCAATATAGTTCGAACTACCCTCAAGGGCATATTCGAGTCTTAATTCGTAGAACAACATCCTGTTGGCTCTGAAGTATGATACTGCAAATTCAATTTCTCTTGCCAAAGACAAACTCGTATTCTCCTCTTCTATAGTGATTTCAGCTCTGATACCATGCAGAAATCCCTTGTAGATTAAAACTGTAGATTGTAATGTGCTAAAACAATTGACTTGAATCTATTCTACTCATCAGCGGAAACAATAAATTATCGATGAAATCACGAAGCATAAAAGAGAACGAATCAAATCACACATAACATAATGATTTTCTGGGGAAAGCCACAGCTAAAAACTCCTACTATTTGTATATTTAGTTAATCAGAAAATATGAAAATATTACAATGTTTTTCTCAAGCCCAAGCAACCTCTCCACTATCTTAATCTATCTCACTACTTCCCAGACCATCTCAATCCAATACTTAGCCAATTTTGTTGCCTGCCAAGCTCCTATTTCCTTGTGTTGTTCCCTTGGAAATTAGCCCATATTTAATTGGCAAATTCTTCAATTATGAATTGCGCAATCCTCATAGGCCTTCCTCTGATTTCATGCACCATTTTTTCAATTCGTATGATTATACAACTGATAGTACATTGTTCCTGAACTCCAATCTCAACTGGTTCTTTCTTTGATTTCACATGCATCAGTTAATTATGAGTGAATCTTCAATTTAATGGTTGATCAGTGTTGGTTACACCCCACTACTGGATCTCCCACTAATTCATCCATCAGATGGAATTAGTTTAACTGAATTTAACTTAGTTAAACTGAATTGAATAATTACAACTCAAAATAAATTCAACCAGGGCTCCTAAAAAATAGGAGACACTCTACATGACTGAAGTTAGATTCCCAACTCGAATTAACTCAACCAACTAAGTCAAATTAACTTAGTTAACTATTACAAGTTGTTATGAGAATTAGAATTACAATTTAATTCCTAATTTAATTCAAAGACAAAATTAAATTAGGATTTTCTTGTTGCATTTTCAACACTAAAAACAAATTCAAAAAACACCTTAATCATGATTTTGATCACTCTAGTTAAGATGTGCTCGAAAAAGTTCATGTAATACATCTACGAGACATGAGAGAATAAACACTAAATAGTGGAAGAGGAGGTAATTGACTTCCTAACGCAAGTGGGTGGGGATGAAAAAAAGATGAAAAAACGCTAAAAGACATGAAAGGATCTTCTTGCTACGTTTACCTAAAAAATAAACAGCTCTAATTATGAATATCTAACATTTATAAAATTAAAAAGAACATCAACATCAATCTTCAGGTTCAAAGATTAAAAAAAGCGTGTTGGAATGTCCTAATTTTAAAATAACTCATTTTCCTTTCATAAAAAGGCTAACCTAACTAGATTTTACACTAAATAACAAATGATGATAAATTAATTGTCTATATTAAAATGTTAATGTACCTCTCTTAATGTGTTGTTGCTTTAAACGAAGTAAAATTGAAATGTGATTTATAATGTTTGAAAATAAATAGAAGTTTATATTAAGTTTCTTTCCAGGCAGATAGATTTAATGTTTTAATGAAGTAAGATGTGAAAAATAATTTTAACAAGGTTAAAATTAATCTGAAATTTGATTAAAAATAATAAAATTTTATTTATGTTAATAATAGTGAGGATATTATTAATTTGACAGTAAAATAAAAATAATTACACTGCGTTTATTTAAATAAAATCATAATTTTGAAGATTATATTAATTTGAAGTGGTTGAGATTAAAACTGCGAATGGTGTTTATTTATATTTAAACCTTATAAAATTTAGGTATGTGGTTGTGGGTTTTGTAGGTAAAAAGTGGGTTAGTGTCATACATATAGCTTCCAAACATAGTATGAGACAACGATTAGAATAATCACCATTATTGTTTTATAGTCGGTGAAGTATTGTCTATGGAAATTAATAGTCAGCGACTGTAGAATCACCATTATTGTTTTATAGTCGGTGAAGTATTGTCTATGGAAATTGATAGTCAGCGACTGTAGGTAGAAAATAATTAAAAGTCCAACTTCAGTCACAAGTTCGAGAGTCATCATCCTTCTTGTAATAAAGTTGGTTGGTGAGTTTGGCTAAAATTCCAAATTCAATTTATTTTTTTTTGCAAAAGTGTGAGGTGATATTATTTAATAGAAATTTGTTGGGTTCTTTTCTAATGCTTTCCTAATGGTGAAAGATATTTATTTGAGCCTGTTTTTAAGGGAAGGTAAATTTTACGTGGGTTAAAGGAGAGATAAGGATTTTAAAATATTTTTGTTTGAGTGGTGAAAGGAGTTTAAGAAAAAAAAGTTATAGTAAAAAAATTATGGTGCAGTGGAGAGAAAGTATTTTGGATATGGGATTATTTGGTATTGGGTATTTGGTATTTATTTGAGATTTGGTGCATTTACGGAGACATTTAAAAATATTATTGATTCTTATTTGAATAAATCTAATAATGGAGGAAATTATGTGAATTAGAAATTCAAGTTGTTGACAATTCTAAAGGGTTATAATCTATGGCCAATTGTGAGTGGGGATGAGCCCAAATCCACTCTTGTAGCTTTTGTTCTAGATTGGGATAAGCGAGAGACGAAATCAAAGATATTGTTGTGTATGTCCATAAATGACAATATAATTCCTCACATTAGAGATTACAAAACATTAAAACAAACGTGGGATGTGCTCAAAGGTTTGTATGAAACCAAAAATACAAACCATATCTTATTTTTGAAGACTAAGCTTTTGTCTATAAAAATGGAAGCAAATGAAAATATAAGCAACTTCATGTCTTGTGTCAAAGATTTAAGTGATAAGTTAGGAGATATCTGATTTAGGTGGATATTGGTGGCCACCCGCATATTCCACTTGGAACCCCACTACTGTTTCTCTCAGTTTCCTTAATTGTAGCACAACTTACTATTTTTGGCAATTTTTTGGGTCCTAAATGTTTGGAGCCTTTTTGAGGGCCTAAAAGACATTTTTTTTTGGGAAAACAGAGAGACTGAAACAATGAAATATTAATTTACTAATATTCTTTTGGCCTTCTTTTGGATATCTTCAAAATGAGGTGTTATGATAGTCAAACAGAGATCATATGCCAAAGTTACGACCCCAAGAATTTGACGTTCCAACTAACCCCAACGTGGCCCACAAGCTTTTGACGCTTAATCTCCTAGGGTTATGTTTTTTGATGTGTAGGGTTTCCCATTGTTTCTTAATGATAAAAAGGCCTTAGAACTTCATTGTTACATAGTTCAGAAGGCATGTAGTCACCACATCTCTTCTCAGAGATAAGCTACCATCTCCCAAACTAGTTTATTTCCATTTTGCATGTAACAATTTTTAGTACTTTGTTATTAATGAATTAAAGTTTTATTTTCTTTTTAGCTCTGTGTTTCTATTTATATATGTATCCCATTTTGTTCCTGCACAAATTCGCATCAATAATGGTGAAAATGTGTCTAGTATTGACTTGGTCACCATCGCATCAAATGGCTTAGTGCAAGATTATCAAATTTTTGTTTCAAGTCTTTCAGCTAGGGAGAAGCCCCCTACATTTGATGAATTGACAAGAATTCTTCTGCAAGAGGAATAACTGAATTTAACTGAGTTTAACTTAGTTAAACAGAATTGAATAATTACAACTCAAAATAAATTCAAGACACTCTACATCACTGAAGTTAGACTCCCAACTTGAATTAACTCAACCAACTAAGTCAAATTAATTTAGTTAACTATTACAAGTTGTTATGAGTATTGGAATTACAATTTAATTCCTAATTTAATTCATTGACAAAATTAAATTAGGATTTTCTTGTTACATTTTCAACACTAAAAGCAAATTCAAAAAACACCTTAATCATGATTTTGATCACTCTAGTTAAGATGTGCTCGAAAAAGTCCATGTAATACATCCACGAGACATGAAAAGATAATCTTTAACTAAATAAGTGGAAAAAGAGGTAATTGACTTCCTAACGCAAGTGGGTGGGGATGAAAAAAGGATGAAAAAAAGGCTAAAAGACTTGAAAAGATCTTCTTGCTACGTTTACCTAAAAAATAAACAACTCTAATTATGAATATCAACATTTATAAAATTAAAAAGAACATCAACATCAATCTTCAAGTTCAAAGATAAAAAAAAAAGCGTGTTGGAATGTCCTAATTTTAAAATAACTCATTGAACAATACATAAAAAGGCTAACCTAACTAGATTTTACACTAAATAACAAATGATGATAAATTAATTCTCTCTGAATATATTAAAATGTTAATGTACCTCTCTTAATGTGTTGTTGCTTTAAATGAAGGAAAATTGAAATGTGATTTATAATGTTTGAAAATAAATAGAAGTTTATATTAAGTTTCTTTCAACGCAGATAGATTCTATGTTTTAATGAAGTAACGCAGATAGATTCTATGTTTTAATGAAGTAAGATGTGAAAAATAATTTTGCCAAGATTAAAATTAATCTGAAATTTGATTAAAAATAATAAAATTTTATTTATGTTAATAATAATAGTGAGGATATTATTAATTTGACAGTAAAATAAAAATAATTTTAAATTTGATTAAAAATAATAAAATTTTATTTAGGTTAATAATAATAGTGAGGATATTATTAATTTGACGCTAAAATAAAAATAATTACACTGCGTTTATTTAAATAAAATAATAATTTTGAAGATTATATTAATTTGAAGTGGTTGAGCTTAAAACTGCGAATGGTGTTTATTTATATTTAAACCTTATCTAATTTAGGTATGTGGTTTTATTTATATTTAAACCTTATCTAATTTAGGTATGTGGTTGTGGGTTTTGTAGGTAAAAAGTGGGTTAGTGTCATACATATAGCTTCCAAACATAGTATGAGACAACGATTCGAATAATCACCATTATTGTTTTACAGAAATTAATAGTCAGCGAATGTAGGTAGAAAATAATTAAAAGTCGGATTAGAATAATCACGATCATTGTTTTATAGTCGGTGAAGTATTGTCGATAGAAATTAATAGTCAACGATTGTAGTAGAAAATAATTAACAGTCGGTGGAATTATTGTACAATCTTCGGCTCTCTGTGTATAAATTGCAATGTCTGGAAACGAAATCTTCAAGCTTTTGTTGAGTGTTCATCTCTGATTTGGTATCAGAGCGAGTTGTGAGACTGAGTTAATTAGTCTGTTGTTGTCGAATTCAAGTTTGGGCGTGAGAAAGAGATGTCCAAGAGCTATCCAAGAGGTTGTGAGAGATATCAGTCTATTATGTGGAGTTGTCTGTTGTTAGAGTGCCATGAAGGAGCTCTCTGCACGGAGTTGTCACAAAGAAAACCAGTTGTATTGAATATTGTGCATTGCAAGAATGGGTTTTATTGCTGCAGTTGAATGTTGCAACCAGATCTAGTGTGGAATGACCCACATACACTAATGGTTGATTATGAAATTAAAACATCTGGTGAGAGAAAGAGGCATTGCAGCCGCGTCAAGTCTTTGCTGTTTTGAAAAGTCCAACTTCAGTCACAAGTTCGAGAGTCATCATCCTTCTTGTAATAAAGTTGGTTGGTGAGTTTGGCTAAAATTCCAAATTCAATTTTGGTTTTTTTTGCAAAAGTGTGAGGTGATATTATTTAATAGAAATTTGTTGGGTTCTTTTCTAATGCTTTCCTAATGGTGAAAAATTATTATTTGAGCCTGTTTTTAAGGGAAGGTAAATTGTACGTGGGTTAAAGGAGAGATAAGGATTTTAAAATATTTTTGTTTGAGTGGTGAAAGGAGTTTAAGAAAAAAAGTTATAGTAAAAGAAATTATGGTGCAGTGGAGAGAAAGTATCTTGGATATGGGATTATTTGGTATTGGGTATTTGGTATTTATTTGAGATTTGGTGCATTTTCGGAGACATTTAAAAATACTATTGATTCTTATTTGAATAAATTTATTAATGGAGGAAATTATGTGAATTAGAAATTCAAGTTGTTGATAATTCTAAAGGGTTATAATCTATGGCCAATTGTGAGTGGGGATGAGCCCAAATCCACTCTTGTAGCTTTTGTTCTAGATTGGGATAAGCGAGAGACGAAATCAAAGGTATTGTTGTGTATGTCCATAAATGGCAATATAATTCCTCACATTATAGATTACAAAACATTAAAAGAAACATGGGATGTGCTCAAAGGTTTGTATGAAACCAAAAATACAAACCATATCTTATTTTTGAAGACTAAGCTTTTGTCTATAAAAATGGAAGCAAATGAAAATATAAGCAATTTCATGTTTCGTGTCAAAGATTTAAGTGATAAGTTAGGAGATATTTGATTTAGGTAGATATTGGTGGCCACCCACCTATTCCACTTGGAACCCCACCACTGTTTCTCTCAGTTTCCTTAATTGTAGCACAACTTACTATTTTTGGCAATTTTTTGGGTCCTAAATGTTTGGAGCCGTTTTGAGGGCCTAAAAGACATTTTTTTTGGGAAAACAGAGAGACTAAAATAATGAAATATTAATTTACTAATCTTCTTTTGGCCTTCTTTTGGAGATCTTCAAAATGAGGTGTTATGATAGTCAAACGGAGATCATATGCCAAAGTTATGACCCCAGGAATTTAACATTCCAACTAAACCCAACATGGCCCACAAGCTTTTGATGCTTCATCTCCTAGGGTTATGTTTTTTGATGTGTAGGGTTTCCCATTGTTTCTTAATGATAAAAAGGCCTTCGAACTTCATTGTAACATAGTTCAGAAGGCATGTAGTCACCACATCTCTTCTCAGAGATAAGCTACCATCTCCCAAACTAGTTTATTTCGATTTTGCATGTAACAATTTTCAGTACTTTGTTATTAATGAATTAAAGTTTTATTTTATTTTTAGCTCTGTGTTTCTATTTATATATGTATCCCATTTTGTTCCTGCACAAATTCGGATCAATATTGGTGAAAAGGTGTCTAGTATTGACTTGGTCACCATCGCATCAAATGGCTTAGTGCAAGACTATCAAATTTTTGTTTCAAGTCTTTCAGCTAGGGAGAAGCCCCCTACATTTGATGAATTGACAAGAATTCTTCTGCAAGAGGAAGAGAGGGTGGAGAGCTTTAATTTGGGCTTTAATATTTTAGATTTGGCATTTTTAGCCAAGGGTAAACAACCATACAAAGGCAAGCCATGGGATAAGAACAAAGGAGGCAAGTTTCAAGAAAAACAAAAAGGTATGGCACAATCTAAATTTCCAACTCATGATAAGAGAAATGATGATTGTTATTATTGTGGAAAACTTGGGCATCACTCTAAAGATTGCTATAAAATAAAATATAATGAGTCTAAACAAAGAAACAAAAGGCATAATGGAAATTTTGTGGACAAAGACACCTCAATCAGTGATGGATTTAAAAATATTAGATTGTTTGTTTTTGATGTTGCATTGTCTACGGAAACTGATGATGTGAATGCTTGGTTCATTGATTTTGGTGCATCACTTCATATGGCTTGTAATAAGGATTGGTTTGATGAATATTATGAGAACATTGATGGAAGATATCTTTATCCAGGAGTTAAAAAATCACTTAAAGTTCAAGGTTATGGAGTAATAGGTGTGAATTTTCCCAATGGAAAAGAGAGACGAGTTCATAATGTAATGTATGCTCCTGCTATCAAAAAGAATTTATTTTATGTTTCTACTATTGCCGACCAATATTTGAAGGTGGAATTTGTTCAATCACAATGTGTTGTTAAAGACATTCATGATCACTACAATGTTATTGCCATAGGTACTAGAGTTGGAGGGTTGTATAAGTTGGATGTGACCGAGATATGTCATCAAGTGTTGGCATCTACAGTAATTTCAATATTAGAGTTATGGAATCAAAGGTATGGGATTTTAAATTGCAATGATTTAATGTTACTTCAAAAGAACACAATGGTTGAAGGTCTTCCTATTATGAAGAATAATCATGTTGAATATGAAGCATGTGTACTTGGAAAGCAACATAGAGAATAATTTCTTGTACATAAAGAGAAAACACAAAGGAAAATACTTGAATTGATTCATATTGATTTATGTGGACCTATTGAAACTAGATCTCTTGGTGGAGCATGGTATTTTATTTTCTTTTTTATGATAGATCTAGGTATACATGGGTCTATTTCATAAGAAAGAAGAGTGATGTTTTTGGGTACTTTAAAGGGTTTAAAAATATGGTGGAAAAACAAATTAGAATGTGCATCAAAATTCTCAGATCTAATCAGGGGGGAGAATATAAATCAAGAGAGTCTAATCAATATTGTAAAAGCAATGGGATTCTACAAAAATTTACAATGCCACATACACCTCGGCAAAATGGCGTTGTTGAGAGGAAAAACAGAACACTAGCAGAATGTGCACATAGTATGCTTCAAGATAAAAATGTTTATAATTGTTTTTGGGATGAAGCCATTAATACTATTATTTATTTAAAAAATAGGAGTCCAACCAAAAGTTTAGATCTCAAAACACCTTTTGAAGCATTTTATGGGTGTAAACCAAAAGTGAGTCATTTAAGAGTTTTATGATGCAAGGCATTTGTTCATATTCCAAAAGATGAAAGAATAAAACTTGATGCAAAGCCAATTAAGTGCACATTTATTGGTTATTGTGGTGATAAAAAAGAATACAAGTTGTTTGATCCTAGTTCCCATAGATTGCTTGCAAGTAGTGATTTGGTGTTTCATGAGAATGTAGATGAAGGTGATAAAATGAATAATATTGGTGTATGGCATAATATTGATGATTATGTAAAAATAGATACAAGTGTTGAACAACAACAACAAAAAACATAGGAACATGTACAGGTTCAAGAGAAAGGAGCATCAAGCAGTCATGACACTCTAATAAGAGGTGAAGACACTCTAATAAGAGGTGAAGAGACTCCACAAAGAAAAAAGAAAGATGAAAGCAATAAAACTCCAAGAAGGTCATCATGTCAAATTCAGGAACCTATAAGGTATAAAGATTATGCATTAATGTCTCTTGTAATGAATGTTGTAGAACCTTCAAGTTATGAAGAGGCTAAAGAATATAAAGAATGGAGAGATGCAATTAATGAAGAATATAACTCTATAATGAAGCATGACACATGGGAATTAACCGAATTGCCTAAAAATAAAGTTCCCATAGGATGCAAATGGTTGTATAAATCCAAGTTTAATGTTGATGGAAGTATTGATTAGTATAAAGTTAGGTTGGTTGCAAAAGGGATTTTACAAAAAGAGGGAATTGATTATGAAGATATTTTTGCACCTATAGCTAAGTTGAACATATTATAATCATGATTGCATTAGCTACAAAACATAATTGGAAAATGCATCAATTAGATGTCAATTCCATCTTTTTAAATGTCAGTTAAAAGAAGAAGTTTATTTGGTTCAACCTGAAGGGTTTGTAAAAGAGGAACATGCACATCTGATTTGCAGGTTAAAGAAAGCTTTATATGGTTTGAAATGAGCACCAAGATTGGTATGTGAACATTGATTCTTTCTTTTATGAGAAAGGCTTCATGAGAAGAAAAAATTATCCTAACCTATACATCAAGAAAGACGAATATGGGAATGTTGCTTTGATATAGTATATATGTTGATGATGTTCTCATAATAGGAAATGCATCCAAGTTGATTGGAGAAATTAAAAGTCAGTTGTCACAGGTATTTGAGATGAAATATCTCGGTGAATTCCATTATTGTTTAGGTCTTGAATTTTGGAGGGAATCTGGTAAGACACTAAGCACACAAAGCATATATATAAGGGAAATCCTTAAAAGGCTCAATATGATTGAATGCAAGGCAATATCTACTCCTTTAGAAAAAAATACTAAATTGTACAGTGATGATGGAACTAAAGAGGTGAAAGGAACCTTGTATCGCAAATTGGT
Source organism: Pinus tabuliformis (assembly GCA_031772625.1). NCBI lineage: Eukaryota > Viridiplantae > Streptophyta > Pinopsida > Pinales > Pinaceae > Pinus > Pinus tabuliformis. The sequence goes on along the minus strand of CM062819.1, from coordinate 799,600,782 downwards.
GGGAAGTTTGAACTACCTCATCACTACTAGGCTAGATATAGCATATTTTGTTAGCATACTTAGTCAGTTCATGATTAAGCCTTGTGAAAGCCACTGGAAAGTAGCAAAGAAATTCTTTCGATATCTAAAAGGAACACTTAATTTTTGTATTATGTATACTAATGAATTTGATGTTGAGTTGGCAGGTTATTCTGATTTTGATTGGGTTGGAAATCGATATGACAGGAAATCTAGCACTAGATAGTACATGTTCAATATAGGTTCAGGAGCGATATCATGGAGTAGTAAGAAACAACCAATTGTTTCCTTGTCATCCACTGAAGCTAAGTATAAAGCATTAAGAAGTGCTACCTGCGAAGCAATATGGTTTAGAAGGATACTTGAAGATGTTGGAGAAACACAACAAATGCCTACAGTAATAAGATGTGACAATCAAAGCATTATCAAATTGGAAAACAATCATGTGTATCATGCAAGGTCAAAGCATATAGAAACACAACATCATTTTGTAAGAGAAAAAGTGTAATCAAAAGAAATTGACTTAACATATTGTAATACAAATGAAAATGTGGTTGGCAAATTCACCAAGCCTCTTAAAAAGGCTAAATTTGAAATTTGTAGAAGTAAGTTGTCTGTTGTAGAATATTCAAATTATGTTGTAAGTCTAGCTGAGACTTAAACCAACAGGCAAGTTAATGTTTAGGTCGTGATTAAGGGAAGGTGTTAGAGTAATCACAATTATTGTTCTATAGTCGGCAAAGTATTTTTGGTAGAAATTAATAGTCGGTGATTGTAGGTAGAAAATAATTGACAGTGGGTGGAATCACTATAGACCCTTCGACGTCTTTGTGTATAAATTACAATGTCTAGAAATGAAATCTTCAAGCTTTTTCTTTGAGTATTCATCTTTGATTACGTCACCATCTTACCTAACTTAGGCATGTGATTTGTGGGCTGTATGTGTTAAAATTGGGCTTATCCACACTAGTGACATTGCACTTTTATCTGGCTTTGTCATATGATTTGTGGGATTTGTGTAAAAATTGGGGGTTATAGTACAAGCCTCTTATCTAACTTCGTCATGTGATTCTCTAACTTGGGCATGTGATTTGTAGGCTTTGTGTGCTAAAATTGGGGTTATCCATATTAGTGAGACATCACACTCTTATTTAACTTCATCATGTGATTTGTGGCTTTTGTGTGTAAAAATTTGGGATTAAAGTGCAAGCCATGCTCTTAATCTATAATCTCATGGTGTATCTAAATGCCCCCCACACGGGATTTCATGTGTGTAAAAACTAGAGCTATAATGGAGGTTGTGCTCATTAACCTCAAGCTGTATCCACATAGTACTAACATGAGCTACTGAGACAATGCAAAGAGTGCCTTAATAACACCCTATTGCAAAGGTGTCCCATGGCTTCAAGCTAGACCCTCCTAAAAATTAAATTTTACCCAAGGATAAAAAAATCTCCTCACTTTTCATTAGTAAAGCCAACCCATTTGTGCAGCCTTAAAAAAAATAATTATAAATAATATGTTGGCCAATCACTAATTCTCATTCATATATACAACCTAAAAAACACAAATCAACATTAAATTTAATATTAACTTCAACATTTTTAAACTAGTATTTAATTTGATTCTTATTTATTAATTTATTAAGGCCCATACTTAAATTTCTCTTTTCATATGTTAGGTGGGGATGAATACAAGTATCTATCCATCTTTTCATACGTTAGGTGGGGATGAATATAAGAACGGGGCATATATCCATCATACTAGGCTGTTGGTGGAAAAACTGGTTTATATGGGCCCACGGTAACGACAATATAAAGCGATTTTAAAAAACTTCGTTTTTAAGAAATTACTCTCTCAAACTTCATTCGCATCAGTTTTAAAAGAAAGTTTAATAAGAGAATGCATAAACTACAATTAAGAAAATTTCACAGCTTAAAATATAGAGAAATTGTTGGTGAACAGACCAAAATAAAAATACCTTTGGAAAAAAAGACATGATAAATGCCATCTTGAATTCTAAAACCGTTTCCAAATACACGACTAACCACTATAGCGACGTCCACAGTCAAAAAGTCCATCATGTGACCACATCATCTCATTCAAAGGATGTTGCTTTTACTCAGTCAAAAAACCCATCGTTTGACCATCTAAAGCATGTTGCTTTTCTCTGAAATAACTGGAACAAAGCTCTCTTCTCATCTCATTCAAAGGATGTTGCTTTTCTCTGTAATAACTGGAACAAAGCTCTCTTCTCATCTCATTCAAAGGATGTTGCTTTTACTAAGTCAAAAGGCCCATCGTTTGACCATCTTTCATCTAGAGCAGGTTGCTTTTCTCTGTAATAACTAGAACAAAACTCTTTTATCGATCATACTTAGCATCCATTAAAATCGGCCATGCTGACGGGATAAGAAAAAGATTTGTATTTTTTGTACGCGGTTAAAATTTAATGTAATTTAATTGTTAAATTGGTTAAAATTTAATGTAATTTAATTGTTAAATTGGTAATCAGGATAGTTATCATTAGTTTTTATTGGCTAATCAAATCTCGCTCATCACTGTTATTCAAGGAAAACCATCTCATCTGGTATTATTTGTTGGTGGTTGGTTAGAGAACAGAATTTGCTAGATGTCTCTGAGCCTTGAGTTGTTGCTTTGTTTCCTTATATCAGAGGAAAACAAACTCCTAGCCAAACAAATGTATGGTATTTTAATTCTTTTAAATTTTATAAATACTAGTACAACCACATTAAAAAATATTAATGTGGTTGATATAGCGGAATGCTTCATTTGTATTTACCATTGATAAATATATAACAAAAAAACTATTGCAACAAAAATATTATTATTAATTATTCTAACAAAATTATTATTATTAACTTTGATTGTACTTAACCATTAAGAATCTTTGATCTTGATAAAAAACAAAAGTGTTGAAGAGTTTCTATCGTTTACAACCAAGATATAAGACAATTTTCTTAAAATTAGGTATGCTTTGAAAATCTCTAAGAAATTGGTGAGCCCTTAGGAAATCAAAATTTTATATTTATTAAAAGTTAATGCAACCTAACAAACTCTCTAACATACTTCAGTCATTGATATTAATAAACATTAAGAGAAAATATATAATGAGCATATTTCATTGAGAATTAATCTAAACCATAAATTTAAAAGATTTTAAAAAATCAACAAATCCTCATTCACCTTAAGTTGAAATAGTAAACTTTTAACTAAATATAAATTTTTTTAAAATTTAATTATTTAATTATTTAAAATATATTTTTAAATATATAAAATTAATTCTTAACTTAATGAAAAAGCTAAACTATAAAAATAATGCTCAATATCCTCCGAGTGCCCATGCTACTCAATATCATCCCACTGCCCACAGCACCGGGCTGAGACCCGACTGGCAGCCGGTATCACAGCCCAGGACAGTTTTAAGTCCATATGGACCAGAATATTATATATCCAGCTCTAATAGTGTGAGATTCATAATCATCACAACATAATCTAACATAAAATTCTATGTTGCACGAGTTTCTGGAACTTGGGTACGGGTGTCTGGAACGGCTAGAGGTTTCCCCAAATTTTCCAGGACACGGCTAATTGGGAGAGGTAATATATATATATATTATAATAATAATCACAATATTTCAAATATTAAAATAAAGTGGAGTAAAATGTTTGATCGTACATGTAAATGTTTAAGCCATGAGCTCTGCGCCTAAATTTTTAAATGCTGCATTCCCAAATCACTCGAATATATACAAAAACAAAAATTAAAAAAAAAAAAATTATGCTTGATTTGTTTTTTTACCTGAACTTATGAAAACGAAACAAGTAGTTTATCGCTGAAGGGCAGCGCTGCAACTCTCAACACACTTAGCTCTCAACACAGTCAGCTCTACGCTCTCAACACACTTAGCTCTCCGCTCTCAACGCCAAACAACAACTAAAGCTCTCAGTGAAAAGAGGTGTAGCAACCAGCATTTATGGAAAAATTGAAGGGTTTTTTGGGTGCCAAAAACATTCCCGCCCATTCATATCCACAGAAACTAGTGGAAAGACGAATAGTGCATCGTCTATTAATAAGAAGTGCATATTGCCCTCTCTGATCATACAGTGTGTATCAGCAAGTGCGTCTTTCTCTGCCTAGGTCCTTTTCTTTGGGGTTTACAGTATTTTTGACTTACCATATTGTTAGTAATCCACTATACTGGGTGAATTCAATTACTAAATTCTGCAATTTCGTGGGTGAATTCAAAGTGAAAATTACTAAATTAGTGAATTCAAGTGGCCAATTTTCATATTGCGCTGGCAGTTTCCACCGAAACTGTCATGCCCATACACCTGCGGTAGTCTTCCAACCGCTTGTAGCAAGGTGCGGCACCACCGAACGCTTTCTTTTCACCAATACTAACATTCGTGGACTACGCCTACTTTCACATTAACATTACTTAGCTTGTGTTTCGCAACCAAGTAAACTTGCAATTATCCTTTATACTTAATGAAGCCCATACTCATTCATTATCATCATGCAATTATATCAAGAACAACAACAATTGCAACAAGTATAAAGGGGAGGGCCAACTCCCCGTAATGTGAGTCTGCCCGACAATATATTAAAAATATCAGTTTTACAATATACAAGTGTGCCTTGCCAAACCAAGTCTCACACTTAGCCAAATATTACAAAGAGAGGCAACCCTGCCTTTTACAATACATGTGCACCTCTTGCACGAAGGGTGGTGCTCACCCGAGCCACCTAGATACCCCTGCCAAGTCCTGCACAAATCTGCACATCCACCGCACCCCGGGCACACCTTGCCCACTCTTCGACCGACTCAAGATAACCTCCAAGTGCACCTTTAAGTGGAGCGCATGAGATATACGCAGCTCCCCTTATTTCTGTGCACTTTAGTTTACCCCTTGACTCTTATGCGTAGAAGAGATGAGAGAATGTGATGATGAGTTATGAGCTCTCATGCTCCACTCATATATACACTTCTTAACTTAGTTTACATGGGGTGTGCAGCCCCTTGGCCGACCCCCAAACCACATGTAATGTGCCCCATGAGGGCTCCTTCCAAGTCGGCTTGCACATGATACAAGTCTCCTTTCGCATCGTTATATATATCCCAACACTTAGCCGCATTTACCCAAGTGTCGTTCCATCGTTTCATGGTATCGTCGCATCCGGCTCGCACAAACGTCGCATTGTCGTTTCGTGCGCGCCCGCTCGCGCCCTCGTGCACGAAAACTCGCCGGCGCCCGTCGCACCAATAACTCGAAGGCCTTACATCCTCCTCCACCTGAAATCGTTGTCGTCCTCGACAACATATCATCCCGGTAGCCATCCACCAAGATCATCATCATCCGTGATGTCGACCTTTCTACACAAGGCAAACATCCCTGCAACATATGTAGAGTCTCATCTCCATCATATCTCGACTTAGTGACCAACTGCCACCAAGCCCACCATACTAAGGTATGCACCTCAACGGTATGCACTCCATCAGATATCATCTCGATCCATGATCATCGACCCCTCTGCCACAATCTCCACTGCAACATCTCGTGTCGACCTCATCATGTGTCCCTATGTGATCCTCTGCCATGATACTCCAGCACGATGCCAACATATCTCTGCACACTTCTGGACCTCATGTCTGAACTAGTTGGGTAGCTAATCCAACCATCACGCTCAATCCATGAGAGTGAACATCCTCATGCCATCATTAGTTGTTCCTCAAACATCTGCCACATCCTTGACTCCTCAAGAATCTATCTCCAATCCATGCTCAGGTCCATGGAAACTCCATCCATCTCATCTGCAACATGTCATGATGCTTGATGCCAAGCCATCCCTGCACCATCAATCATACCTGCTCAAACATGTTTTAAGGACTCACTGCCATGAGCAGCTAACAATGAGCCCCATCTTCTTCATCCATCTAAGAAGATGTAGAGGGAGTAGAGCCTGAAGGCTCTCCCTCACTAATCAACTCGATCCACCTATCAGGATCCTTAATCTCCATCCTTTGTAGATAAGCAACCCGGTCTTCCCTCTGGATATTCGGCCTCACATATACCTCATCATCATCATCATCATCCTCCACCAACTCTAGCCTTCTTGTCAAATCCAAGATGCTATCTGAAAGTGTCTTGATGACCAATGACTGCTCCACAAGCTTTGTCTCAACACTAGACAACCGCTTGTTCACCTTCTCCTTATCCTCCATTTGCATCACTCCCAATTTACAATCAGGCCTTGTCACACCAATGGTTGGAACACCAATGGGTACATCTTCCCTTCCATCATAAATGTAGAGCTTCTTCAAATGTGGAACGATCATAGCATCAAATTGTTTCATGAACTCCATCCCCAATACAGCTTCATAGTCATCAATCCGCACTATAGTGAAGTCTACCGTCCCAGTCCATTCACCAAGTGTAGTGTCCACCCTCTCATCTATACCAAGAATCTCAATAGGAGGAGAATTCACTATCTTCATTTGTGCCTTTGCTGGTACAAATTTCAGCCCAATTCTTCTCGCAGTATCTTCGCCCATGAAGTTGTGAGAAGCCCCACTATCCACCATAGTGAGCACATCAGCGCCTCCAACCTTCATCCGAACATACTCTAACTTGTTCCTTTCAGGATCCCTCCTAGAGGCCACTTCCGTAGTAGCAGAAGCACCAAGTATCTGCATCATCCCCACAGAAGCATCTTCATTCTTTCCATCAGACTGTGCAACAACGGCCACCTTCGGTTTAGAGGGACAATTCTTCACCATGTGTGGTCCTGCACATATCCAAAACTTCAAAGGTTTCTTCGTCTTCGAACCATCATCCGATTTCGAAGCATCATCCTTCTTCTTTTCTTTCGGCCTGTCGGACTTCTTTTTCTCATCAGAAGTCTCATCATAATGATCCACCAACCTATCAACCGCAGCAAAAGCCTCGTCAAGTGTCCTAATCTTCTGCCTCTTCACCTCATTGCGTGCCCAAGGCTTCAACCAAATAATGAAGTTGAACACCTTGTCCCTCTCCGCCATGTCGGGAAGTTCCAGAGCTGCACTTGCAAACTCTCGCTGATATGCTTGTAGGCTTCCGGTTTGCTTTATGTACTTAATCTTTGTCCTTGCTTCCCACGTTTCATCCTGAGGACTGAAATGGGTCTGCAAAGCATTCTTCATGTCATCCCACGAAGTTGTTATCACTAGAATCTATAGTTCATGTATATGTTAATTATCCATAAGTTTTTATAAAGTCTTGAGGTCTTGTAAATAAGTTTGTTAACTTATGTCAATTTCAAATTTTGAAATTCAAGAGTTATGAATGAAATTCGTGTAAAGGCAAGGGCATTAGTCATCTTCCATCATGGTTAGTTATGTCATGTCATGTCATTGGTACTTGCGCAGTTTCGCAGCGCGGGTATGATCTCTTAGGTACTTGCGCAGTTTCGTAGCGCGAGTGTGATTGGTCAGTTCTGCTGCTAAATAATGTTTGCGTGTTTTCGTAGCGGCCCGTTTGCCAGCGATTTCGTAGCGCATTCCTTTAAATTTGAACTGCCCGCGCTACGAAATCGGGGTTTCGGGCTGTTGTCTAGTTTTTTTTCCTGGAATGTCTAATCCGAGAAGTGGTGAGTCACGAGTCCGGTTATGACTGTTTCCTCACACCATTTACGTGTCATGATTAGCCATTACTTTGCCATTAGGTCTGATTTCATTGAGTTAGGTGTCAGTTTGGAGGACGTTATAGGAAGTGGTCATTCCATAATGTGTTTTTCATAACATATGAATGTCTTCTGCTCTATGAAAAGCGTGAGCTTTATTCTAAACAGACTACTGCAAGCGAGCCTGATTTCTACAGCCAAAGAGTGTTATCGTGCTGCAAACCACCGTCATTTCCTTGTGTAGAATTGTGCAAAGAAACATGGAAAGAAAGGAGCACCGTTCGGGTAGATGTGTGAGAACAGAGCCGGAGGGATTAGATGTAACCCTCAGGGATGAGGAAGTAGCAAAGGCGTTCAGAGGTGCTGGTTGTTGGCGGTTCTGTGAAAAACTCAAAGGTGGACATGCAGAAGTGACCAAGGCATTTGCAGTGAACTTCACGGGATTAAATTCAAAGGTGGCCATGCTGGAGTTTCCGGTTTCCCCTGAAGTCATTTCTACAGTCACAGAAATCCCAAGAGGTGGCCAAGAATGGTTCAAGAATTTCAAGTTTGATATGGGTCCGTGTAAGGAGTTCTTAAAGGCACCATATGTAGACGAAGATCTTGCTAAAGCTGTCCCAAGGAGCTATCTTAAGGAGAATTATGCTACATTATTGACATGCATCCAGAGGTACTTGACATGTGAAGGTCGGTACAACAAAGTCTACTCATATCATTTCAAGCTGCTACTACACTTCACTGGTAAGAGCTCAATAGACATCCCTTTTTACTTATTCAGGAGTATTTCTAAGATGTGTGACAAGATTCAGTTGAAAAAGGAAGCTTATGAAACATCTCTTTTTCATCATGGTCTGGTTAAATTATTGGTGTTGGATAGCCTACATAAAATTGGTAAAGACTGGGATTCGTTTGTATTCATGGCCGGTTTCCCTAGTAAAACGGGCCTCACTCCATTACCTGTAAGAGAAAGAGAAGATAGGAGTGAGGATACTACTTTGGCTGAGATTAGGAAAGAAATAACAGACCATAAGAAGCCCAAAGCTAAAACAAAGAAGCCAGAGAGGTCTGTAACAGTCAAAGAAACACCTGAAGCATCAACAAAGAAGACTCCTAAGTTAGCAGTTAAAGAAACTCCTGAGGCATCAGTAGTCAAAACTTCAAAATCATCCAAAGTATCTGAAAAAGAAGCTTCTAAGTTGCCGCTTAAAGAAACACCAGAATCATCTAAACAGAAGACTCACAAAAGAAAAGATGAAATTAAGTCTAGTGAAGTTGAAAGAGTTTCAAGAGCAAGAACTAGAGGCCAGCTGAACAAAGAAAAAGGAAAATCAGTTCATGTGGAAGAGAGTCCTGTTTCTAAGGGTAGTCTAAATGATTTGCTGGAAGCCATTGAATTAGAACAAGAACATCCAATCCAAGTTGAACCACTTGAAATAGAACCAGATCAATTGGTGTCACCTATGCATATTGATCTAACACAATCTTCACCTGAGAGTTCTAAGAAGTCAAAGGCTTCCAAAAGGTTAAAGTTTGAAGAACCAGGTGAAGAGTATGCCTTTAAACCTCGCAGACCAATGACTAGGAGGCAAATGAAGGAAGCAGAAAAGGCTCAAAAAGAGAAAGTCCCTTCAGACATGCCTAGGACAGAGGCACTTGAAATCTTCTCTGGAATAGTCCAAGCAGTTAAAAACAAGAATAAGGACAATAAGGTGGTTATTAGTCAAAGCGGAAATGTGGTTGCCATTAAAAAACAAGCTGGAGCAAGTAAGGAGATACCTCAGGTTCATAATATTTTTAAAGAGAAGGCAGTGAGATATACTAGTTATAAGAAAGCTGTGATGAAAGGTAAAACAAGTTTGATCAGTCAAGCTAGTTCGGTATCTGACGCCTATGTATGGACAGTACCAGCTCTAAAACAGGCAAAAACTATGAAACAAATGAATGCAAGTCTAAGAGCACAGAACAAGAAGTTGAAGGAGGAAGTCATCAGCCTGAAAGAAAAGCTAGACAAGCTAGCTAAATGATTCAAGGAGGAATGTGTTTTCTCAAATTTTGATATATTTTGGGCCATTGTCTTTTTAAAAATTTTTGAGACTTTTTTGTGTCTTCACACCTGTATGGAAAGACTAAAGGAATCATAGATTTGAAATATTGCTGTTTTGAGGTTCATATATTTAATTTTGATGACCTACAGCAGTTTCGTAGCGCGCTACGAAACTGCTGTAGATGACTGGTTAGGTTAAAGCTTGAGTTGGAATGCTGAGATCAGCATATATTTAAAGAGATGGTTTAATATCAGCATGTAGACTATAGAAGATCAGTCAGATATTTTGAAAAGGAGGCCAGGTGTAAATATTCAAAGAAAAAGCCGAAGTTTTGTCTTTTGCCTAAAAGTCACTTTATCTCCGAAATTTTAGGGTTTGGATAGAGCTGCTGAGGTGTTAAATGATACACTTGTCCAGTTGTGGGATGGCTGGGTTATGAGTTCTCTTCAGTCACACGGGACTATCCAAGGTTTAAATGGCTTAAAGATGGATCATTAATATATGAACACCGAGGGGAGGCAGCAACCAAGAATATAGGCTTCATTTTCTTTTCGGTTGTTGAGTCATCTATGCATCAAGTATCCGGAGCTGTATGTACATTGAATCTGTTTTAAGCTTGGATATGGTTACTATTGCAGTACTACAGGTGGCAAGCTCTAAGGACACAGCAGGGTATACAAGGAAGAAGACTTAAAGTGCCAATATGATGGAATCCTCTGTTTTCGTAGCATCATATCTCTTGTAATAAATTAGTTTGTTTATGTTATTGTTAAGGTCATTTATGTCAAAAGCCCGAGCTCCCTTCATGCTTGATGAGGAGTCTCGTACAGCAGTGTTTTGATAGGCTATATATAGGAATAACTTAGATGTAAAAAAGGTTGGATACTTAATAGAAAAAGTGTGTTGTTTTGGGCCACTGTAAGATCTTTTTTGACAGTAATAGTTAAACAGAGTTATTCTCTTCTCAAGATTCTCGAAGGATTGTCATGGTCAAATGAAGTGATGATGTGTTATACCTTATGTTATTTTATGGTTTTGTTGTATGCAATCACTCAGAATTCATACTTATATGCTCTGACTTCCTGTGTATACAGCAAGCTATGTGTGGTGGAATATGTTTGACTTGTAATGCTAAGAGCCTTGATTTCTATGAGTTCACTGTGTTTTTCTTGTTTACTTGATATTATAGACTCCATAGCCCAATGAGATATCTTTTGGTGTGTTTCCAACCAGTTATGCTTTCATTAAATCTATCGTACAAGAGTTAGCCCTCTTATCAACATTCAAAATCAATAACCTTTTTTTTTGAGAGAGCCCTCTCAGGCTAGGGAGGTTAATCCTTAGTCAAAAGCTTGGTCTACAATAGTTACACAGAGTCTACCTGATCAGCAGCCCTTCAGTGCTTGATTTTGTGATAACAGAAGTGATGTCATCAGCACTGCCATTGACAATCTGATGCACCCTCCTTTGCCACCACATCTTAGCATCCTTTGTTAAGAACTGAGCAGCCACCTTGACTTGTGTCTCACCATCAGATAGAATCAACCGTTCCAAGTACTGCTCCATGTCCAATAGAAAGTTGCCAAGAGTCTTTGCATTCCTTGTGCCATCATAAGATTCTGGTTCCTTGACCTTCACATGAGGCACTCCTCCACTTGAGTTATGCCTCACGACCTTCTTCAATACCGCGATCTAATCCTTGGCTTCATCAAGAGATTTGTTTACCTTGTCAAGAGATCCCTTCAAGTTCACGATCTCTGCAAGACCTTGATCTCTTGCTTCTTCAACCTCCTTGACCCTTATCTCAAGTTGTGTGCACATAAGATCAATGTACTCATGCTGTGTCCGAAGCTCATCAAATTCTTCCCTCAGCTTCGAGTTGGCCTCTCGCTCCTTAGTGAGCAAGTCCTCCCTCGTATCCCAAGAAGACTCCATGGCTTCCATCCTCAAAAGCATCTTTTCCATAAGTGATAAAGTCTCGGCTTCATGGCTAGACCCAACATGAGACCCAGCTGCCATCTCTAACAGCTTCTTCTTCCTTTGTGATCTAGTCTCCACCATCCAACAGCTTCAACACCCGAACCTGTTCGAGCTCTGATACCACCTGTCATGCCCCTACACTTGCGGTAGTCTTCCAACCGCTTGTCGCAAGGTGCGGCACCACCGAACGCTTTCTTTTCACCAATACTAACATTCGTGGACTATGCCTACTTTCACATTAACATTACTTAGCTTGTGTTTCGCAACCAAGTAAACTTGCAATTATCCTTTATACTTAATGAAGCCCATATTCATTCATTATCATCATGCAATTATACCAAGAACAACAACAATTGCAACAAGTATAAAGGGGAGGGCCAACTCCCCGTAATGTGAGCTTGCCCGACAATATATTAAGAATATCAGTTTTACAATATACAAGTGTGCCTTGCCAAACCAAGTCTCACACTTAGCCAAATATTACAAAGAGAGGCAACCCTGCCTTTTACAATACATGTGCACCTCTTGCACGAAGGGTGGTGCTCACCCGAGCCACCTAGATACCCCTGCCAAGTCCTGCACAAATCTGCACATCCACCGCACCCCGGGCACACCTTGCCCACTCTTCGACCGACTCAAGATAACCTCCAAGTGCACCTTTAAGTGGAGCGCATGAGATATGCGCAGCTCCCCTTATTTCTGCACACTTTAGTTTACCCCTTGACTCTTATGCGTAGAAGAGATGAGAGAATGTGATGATGAGTTATGAGCTCTCATGCTCCACTCATATATACACTTCTTAACTTAGTTTACATGGGGTGTGCAGCCCCTTGGCCGACCCCCAAACCACATGTAATGCGCCCCATGAGGGCTCCTTCCAAGTCGGCTTGCACATGATACAAGTCTCCTTTCGCATCGTTATATATATCCCAACAGTTAGCCGCATTTACCTAAGTGTCATTCCATCATTTCATGGTATCGTCGCATCCACGTCGCATTATCGTTTCGTGCGCGCGCCCGCCCGCGCCCTCGTGCACGAAAACTCACCGGCGCCCATCGCACCAATAACTCGAAGGCCTTACAGAAACCATACAGGAATGTTTGGTTCGAAACTAGCTGTCACAGCTAAAAGATCGCTGCCAATTCCAATTTCCACATGGGAACGCTGGAGCGTTGCAAATTTAAGTCTGACCAGTTCCGGAAACCGTCCGAAATTTCTTTTACCGTTCCCACAGAAAATGAAACGTACCTGTGCAGCTCCAAAGTTCCAAGGAGCGTGGAACCACCGGAACGGGTTTCCCAGCTGTCAGGAACGGTTCCCGTGCAACATAGATAAAATTCAATTTTAAATACATATAAAATCAATTTAAATAAATCTCAAATCTTTGACCGACAATGCTAGTCCCTTTCGGCGAACGATACATCCAAAGCCGTTGAGCCATAAATACGTGCATCGAAACAGCTAAAATATCCAGCAGTTGGCATCGCGTATTAATGGCTCGATGTCTTGGTAAATAAGCCTCCATTGACAGTACGGGTCCACTATGACACCGAACCGGGGAAAAAATCCTTGATTATTTCCATCGCATAGCTTCTGGATTGGTTTTGCATTGACCGGATGCGCCGACGCACAGGTGATCACTTGACTTTTTAGCAGAATACGTAGTCCATTGTTAGCAGTTTTGTGAGGTATATTATACCGTAAACTCTGCACAATGTTTCAAGGATAGTGTCATGTCGTTTCCAGTGAAAGGAATCATCATGGCTTTTGGATGGTGTTCAACTCATATAACATGGATTGCATTTGCATTTGCATTTCTTCAATGCACCAGTGCTCAGCTGAGCCCTACCTTTTACCAGAGTACATGCCCCAACGTTACCAATATAGTGGGGCAGGTCATCCAGCAAGCTCTGCAAAACGATTCAAGGAATCCGCTTAATGACCCTCAAGGTACTACAGTACATTTCGCATGGTGTGAATAAGTGATTTGATATCGAACATCATACAAAGTATTTTGGTCAAAGGACAATGATGTCAACCTATCACCGGAAGCAAGAAACCTGTCATTGATGTATGCAAGACTCAAGGTACTCAAGGGGTGTTTCTAAATAAACTTCTTGGATGATGTGCTAATGTCAACAAGAAGCGACTCGTCGCAGGAGAGCCTTGATGTATCCCACATCAACGACACAAAATGAGGTAACTGATTTTGGAGATGAAAAAATCAACTGACGACAGAAGGTTTAGGAATGGCAGTCATGAAAATGAAGGTTTATGGTATTGCAAAGGATGAAGTTTGAACTGAATGACTTCTCTTGAACATGTCGGCAACACTAAGATGAATTGGTAGCATTGACCCAAAACAAAGTAATGGATGGTATGATAGACCAACAGTGTGATAACCATCAAGATGAATGACCCAACCCACATAGTCACGGTGATGAGGTGAAAGTGTCATGTTTAAGAGCGACTTGCTACCATAAAGTGTTTTCCTCTTTTTCCAATTCTCCCCAGTCATTGCTGACCAGTACCTCTTTATTTTTATCAAGCTTGAGGAGGATAACATATGCTTGTTGTGTAATTTCACCCTTCGGGTGAATCCATCGCTATTTGATGCTTTAACGAGTCTGGCGAAGGTGAAACTTGGTCTTGTCTAGATGGATAAGTTTGTAGCTATTTGATGCTTTTAACGAGTTTAACGACAAAGATAACTCGGTCCTTTTCATGTTTAGAGAGTTTGAAAAGGGAAAAAAAGGAAACTCCACAAGTTCTTTTTCGTAAAATAATCTCTCAAGCCCGAAAAAGCGTAAAATAATACAAGAGAGATATCGTTTCCAATCCTTTAACAAGCTGGAATGGACAAGTGCTCGACAATATTTTCATGTTTAGAGAGTCTAAAAAGAGCTTAAAGAGGACTCCAAGGGGTTCCTTTTTCGTTTTTAACAAAGCTTGAAAAAGAGATAAAAGTTTTCTTTGTGGTCAAATATGTTCAATTTACATTTTGGGCACGTCAAATTTTGCATTTCAGTTGTTAAACCTACTCAAAACACCATCAAAATAGATTAAAAATACCTGTTTCATGGATAAAATGAATAAAAACTAATGTTTACTCAATTAATGTGCAAGAAATAAACATGAAAACAAGTTTTACCATTCATTTTTACCATTTTACATTTACCCTTTGATTTTTGTCCTTTGGAGCAGTTTTTACCTCAAAGTTCACCAGCTGATTGCGGAGGATTCAGTGGACCATTCCTCATGTCGTCCAGACTAGGTAGGAGCTATCTCTGTTCTCTTTCATTTCATTCCATTCATTTTCAATTCCAAGCAAAAATTTTGAGTTTTTGAGGCCCCTAGGGTTTCAATTTTGAACTCTGGGATCATCACACCCTTTCAACATCGAAAGGTGTGCTGCATTGCATACACATAGAAGGATACATGCATTGCAGCGCACTGTCTCTAAGGCAGGGGTACGTTAGGTGCAAAACCCAAACTTACATAGCTATTTTCTCCCAAATTTTGTTCTATTTTTTGCAAGAAATGGATCCTAATTTGTCTAATGGTTGTATTACAGACATTCATTGGATCAAAATGGTGATTATATGGAGAGAACGAGAGCACGAAGAACAAGATATGATTGTCCTAAATAATTAGGGTACGGTTGAGGCCCTAAGGAATTGCGGGTTACTCAATTATTTATGACTATCTAGCATGCAGCAGCAGATTGAGCTTTTACAGTTCCTTATTCGTTCATGGGATCCTATTGATTAGGCCTTTCACATTAGTGACATAGTGATCCCATTTACCATTGATGAAATCTACTTTCTGACTGGACTGTTGAGGTGGGGTACCCCCATCTCACTATCTGGATTTACCAAAGGAGGTGAATAAGTGAGAGACTACATATGATAGTTCTGTCGGGAAGGTGCACATTGACCTAGCAGAGACGGAAAGATTAACATCAGGGATCTGTTAGTGATTTACCATTGAGTTGATCCTCTTTACCATTGCCAAATTGGCTGGTAGCGTGAAACTACACTTGGCGAACATATCATATATGTAGTATGCTTTAGAGTGTTTAGAGCCCAAAGTTTTCAACTAGTGCAAGGCAGTACTTTCATCCGCAAAAGAACAACTAATCAAGGTGAAAAGTGGAAAGACAAAGAACTTTGGCTATGGGTTCATCCTGATTTTTTTCACCTTAAAGAGAATTCCACTTATGCAACCACAACTTGTTTCACTGGTTCTATCTGGACCTAGGGATCCACAGATGCAGAGATGGGTAGATCTTATGGCTAGGCATGCTAGTCAGTCATTGATCTCATTTACCCTTGCATTCTTTGAGTGGCTTGATCGACAAGATATGGCCATCGCAGAGTATCCATATTCAAGAATGGATTTCCATGGTGATCCAGACTTGATGTTACCAGTTGGAGCACAGTGGGGTGCTATAGGTAAATTGTTTGACCAAAGTGTTTTTGATTTTAAAGTTTCTACACTTTTTTGTGTTTTTTGATTAACTCCAAGACTAAACAAATTCATGTTTATGTATGCAGATGTTGGACCTGTTCGACCTGTGGGGCACCAACGAGAGGCAGGTGGGCCATCACAGAGGCCTATTGGGAGAGCAGTTCTCCGAGACTTAGATTTAGCCGAGACATAGGCTGAGCTACAGGACCACATAGAGGGTTTGACCCTAGGCATTCTAGATGTTTGGATCGAGGAGTTGCTTATGCGACTGCAGTGCCACACCATTGGTGCATCGAGTCGTTGGATGAGACTTTTACGCATGATAGCATAGGCTATGACATGTTATCATGAGCACCACTAGTATACTTAGATGTTTTATGCATACATTTTGAGTTTTTGGGTCAAATGACGAATTTTTGTCTTTGACACAGACTGTTTGTAAAAACTTTTAAAACAACTAACTATTTTACTTTCAGAGTTTTATTATGGTTAAGTGATGCAATCCTATTCAACTGATGATGTGAATTGAAAATGTTTACTTTACATATGTCTCAAATGTCTATTTCAGACATAATTCGCTAGAGAATCAGTTAATGTGTTTAGATTTCTAGAAATATGCTGATATTGAATAAAATCAAAATACCTTTCCACAATATGAACTCTAAGGAACTTGCGATGAATCACTGGGTTTCGGACAGTATAAATGCCAGTAAGTTGTAGTACAACGAGTTGTGAGTCTAGCCTAATGATGATTCGGCGTATGCCAAGTGAAATGGCATAAGAGATAAGTTCAATCAACGCGCTATACTCAGTGATGTTTTTCTTCGATCGATCAATACAAATCCCTCTAAAACTCACTAACTCACCTCTTGGAGTGAAAATGGCCCATGCTGCAGAGGATAGATTCTGCGTACTACGACTAGCCCCATCGGCATAACCAACAAATGGTTCCGAAAAGTTTGACATCTGCAACAAATGCAAAGTGGATTACTTAACCAAATAAGAACTCTAAAAGAAACACACACACACACATGCAACCAAATCATATATACAGTGAGTTTTACTACACTTAAACTAAGCATAGTAGCATTTAAGGTACAACCCATTTGGGGGATGTGAAAATGGAATCCCATCATATTCTACTAACTCGTAGGCACCTTTTGTCAAAACACGCTTAACAATATAAGGGCCCATCCAAAGCGGTTCAAATTTTCCTGCGCAAATTTTATCAGACTCCTAATCGTAAAGCAAGACCAGGCCACCTTCTGAGAAGACATGAGACTTGACATTTTTATCATATTGCGCCTTAATATGTTTCTTGTGCGCTTCGTTAGCCAATGCAACATCACGATGCATTTCATCCAGATGGATTAACTCTAAGAACACACTTCTGCTTCAGAAGTGTCGAGTAGCAGGTCAATCACGAGTTTGAGAGACGAGATTTCACATTGGATTGGTAATATTGCTTCCAAACCATACACCAATTGAAAGGGTGGAAATCTGGTTGCATTTCTCACCGAGGTTCGATATGCCCACAGAGCTGAGTATAGGATTAAATGCCAATTTCTTTTATGAACTCCAACCATTATTTGCAACATGCGCTTAAGGACTTTGTTGATAGCATCAACTTGTCCATTAGCTTACGGGTAGTATGGAGTAGAACTATCATGTGACAGTCCTAACTTGGCAGTCAACTCAACCATCATGTGATTGCAAAAATGCGATCCATGATCTGTAACTATGGCTTGTGGTATACCAAACCTGGAAACCACATGGTTGAAGAAAAATAAAGTAGTTGTTTCGCCACTATTGTTCAATGTTGGCATCGCCTCGGCCCATTTGGTAAAATAGTCAATGACGACTATAATATACCCATGCCCCCAAACCGAGGTGGGGTTACATGTCATAAAGTCAATGCCCCATTTGGCGAATGGGCCAACAACAATAACTGGATGCAGTGATGCACGTAGTAATCTGGTTTCTTGGTCAAATATCTGGCAAGCATGGCAACTTCTGATAGCAATAATGCAATCTTTGAATATGGTTGGCCAGAAGTAACCAGCATAGAGAATTCTTTGCACGATAGAGTAACCAGATAAATGACCACCACAAGCACCTGAATGACATTCATTCAAATATTTTTCAGCTTCCTCGTGAATGAGGCACCTACGTAAAATCGTATCGACACCAAGATGATAAAGTGTATCACCAATGATCAGATAATCCTTGGGTTGGTATCGAGTACTTCATTGTTCAGAGCGAGAGGTATTAGGTCGAAAAGCTTGGGTCTAGAGATAGACCAGTATATCTCCATACCATGGATCACTTGACGAAATAAGAAACAGAGACTCATCCAAGATTGATGCTTCTGATGTTGAATCATTGGAGGATGAGGGAAGATCACAAAGTAACTCGACGAAGACAAGATTTCTTTGATTTAGATTTGATGAACTCCAAATCAAACTCCTGCAAAATAACTATCCATTTTGAATATTTTCCCCCCAGCAATTGACGTGACAAAATGTATGTCATAGGGTTGCAATCCGATATAATGGTAGTTTTACGAAGGAGGATGTAATGACGAAATCTCTGTACAGCTTGAACAGCTGCCAAAGCTAACTTTTCGACATAGGAATACTTACTTTCTGTATCGTTGAGATTACGACTCAAGTAATAAATAGGATGTTCAACTCCACTTTCTTCTTGGACTAAAACCATACCAATGGCTGTATCTACAGCGGTGAGATACAGGTAATAGTCTTTTCGATAGTTTGGGGCATACATTAATAATGCTCTAATCAGGGAATCTATAAGAGTATCAAAAGAAGCTTACGCAACCTAATCCCAATGGAAGGGTACCCCTTTCTTCAATAGACGCGTAAAACCTTTAGCCAACTCAGCATAGTTTGGAATGAACCTCCTCAAAAAGTTTGCCTTCCCTTGAAGTCTCTGTAATTGTAACAAGTTTGAAGGTGGAGGCAAGTCAAGGATTGCCTGAACCTTAATTGGATCGAGTCAAATTCCATCCTTTGATACCACGAATCCAATCAATTGACCAAAGCCAACACAAAACACACACTTGTGTGGATTGAATCTTATCTTGTAGTGTAGGCACCATAAAAATATTGCTCTCAAATGTTGCGGATGATTAGTCCGCTTTCGTGAATGAGCAAGTAAATCATCAAGATAAGGTTGAAAAATGTGCTTGATGTCATGGAAGGTATAATTCATTTCCCTTTGAAATGTAGCCCCTGCATTCTTCAAACCAAAAGGTAACTTTTGATAGGCGAGTGTGCCCCATGGACAAATAAAAGTTGTTTTAGATTGGTCCTGTGGGCAGATATTGATTTGATTGTAGCCAAAAAATCCATCCATGAATGAGAAGATTTCACATCCAGCACATTCGTCAATAATTTGGTCGATAAAGGGTGTAGGATAATTGTCTTTTGGACATGCTTGATTTACATCCCTATAATCGACACACACTTGGATTGTCCCTTGTTTTTTCATAACTGGAACAATGTTAGATACCCAATTGGTAAGAAGTACAGGGAAAATGAAGCCATCGTGCAAAAGTTTTTCAACCTCTACTTTAATGGCAACATCTTTCTTAGGGTGAATAGGTCAAAGCCGTTGTTGCACTGGTTTGACATCAGGGTACATTTTAATCTCATGTTCAACAATGATTGAGTCAATTCATGGCATCTCCTCGTAAGACCATGCAAAAATATCTCTGAATTCACGAAACAGAGCATGGTAATTATCAAGTTTCAATGGAGAATAAGATTTTCCAACATGAATGTTCTCTACAATGTTAGGCTTGGTTGAAATGTTTATAGAAATTGTTGCTTCTATGTTTGACAAATTACACTCAGAATCTATAGTATCTACTCTAACGGAATTCGACAAGAAATCAACAATTGATGGGTGGTTTAGTTCATTTGAATAATATTCGATGTCATCTGGAAGATGGGAACGATGATGATAATCTCCCCATGGCTCCTTTCCTATCATCATTGAATGGATGATTCCTTCATCCGTAGAATGTATACTTGAAAAAGGATACGAAGATGTACCATATTCTAACGACCTATCTACCCATACAAAAGTTGAGTGCGGATTTGGGTTTGTCGTACAAGCCCGAAAGATTGATTGCTATGATGATTCAATGGGGCTTAACAGTAATACCTCAAGATTACTATCAACTTCAACTTGGTTGGAAATCCTCCTTAAATCATATGAGGTGGAGGAAATCATGTTGCAAGTCTCTACTCTTGCCACTTCCACCAAATCAGATGGTGACGGGAGAGTAAAAGTACCCATTAGGGAAGGATCTTTAAAGAGACCTACTCCAACACTTTGAAGTGACAGCGGGGGTCCGTGTACCAATAGAATGCTTCTCGTAGCCTGTGAACTATTGGCAAAGAAGGCTAGTTGATCAATGACTGTGATTCCAACCTTAAAAGGGAATGCAATAGTACAAAAGTATGTGGAAACCACAACATCCATAGCATATACCCAAGGCCTTTCCAGTAAAATGTTGTAATCGAGGGGTCCTTCAACTGATAGAAATAGCTAAAATAAACACAGTTACAGAAATACAATTATATATTATGCACAAATGGTGTATGTGTAAACACTCACACACCCGGATTTACATTCAGATTACTCTATTAAATAGAGTTTCTGAGATCCAACTTATTCCAAAATTAGATAGAGAGGTTGAGAGAATTTCTCAACCATTACAAACCAACTTCTTAAATATGGAATGTAAGCATTAACTCCAACATCCCCCCTTAATGATTACATTACATGAAAATAAAAAAATAATCAAGCTTATCATTAGATGCTCCATCAAGTTGCCTCATAACCCTCGGAAAGGTGTAGTTGGCACGTTGGATTCCCGAGTTCCCTTCCTGAACTCCCGAATCAAGGACCTCCTGAAGTCAATTACTGGACAACATCCCAATCTGTCGCATAACCTCATTAGGAAACCACTTCCACGTCTACCACTAATGAGGGATCCTTCCCTAGATCCGCAACTGCCATACTATTTGGACAACCATCCATATTGAGCCTTACTGCTACTTGATTTCTTCAAACACAATTGATTGCAATCACTGAAATTTTAGCAATTAACCCTCACAAACATTTCATAATAATGGAAATTAAACTAATATAATCACAAATGTATTTTCCAAAAACCGGTATAGTCATGGTAACAGTGACTGTCGCAACGTATTTTATCGCTGTCTCTCTGCGTGAATATTCGACACGGCTCTCTGTCTTCAAATGTTCATGCACTGTCCTCCCCGAATTTGAGACTGATTCGGGCGACGAACACCCCCAGCCATTAACACGGGCCATGAAATCCTCCAAAGCGCTGAAGTGTCCCCTTTAAATCTATGATGTTGTCCCACGCTGAGAGAAATTGTTGTAAGGGAGAAGCGAACAACACATTTTTCTCACACGGAACGATGCTTCTTTGTGCCTCCTTATGCACCTTCTTTGCACCACTCTGTCGGCCTCCTTTGATTAACAGCACGCCAGTCCAATCAATGGCTGCCTCCACGATTTTTGCGATAAAACCCACGTCGGCGATCCTCCAAGGTAGTCCTCCACAACGCGACCTCCGTGCAGATCTCAGCGCTTCTACCCACGGCCTTCACATGACAATCCGCAGCGATACCAAGAGGCTCTCAGCCATTTGTCAGAGAACAGGGACGAAATCCGGATCAAGCAGAAGACGGAAATCAAGAACTCTGATCGAACTTAAAAAAAAGGCCACCGCCACACCTCCTCACAGATGGCATGGCGACTCCACACCTCACAGCCTCCGTGTAAGTCTCGGCCTCCCATGGGCTCTCTGCACCAAGTGTTGCGCAGGTCAACAGATGCACTCTCCACGATCTCTTCACTGTAGAATGAGCCACACAACACACAACACACAGGCCTCTGACCTATAGCTCTGATACCATGATAGAAAATAGTTACAGAAATACAATTATATATTATGCAGAAATGGTGTATGTGTAAACACTCACACACCCGGATTTACATTCGGATTACTCTATTAAATAGATTTTCTGAGATCCAACTTATTCCTAAATTAGATAGAGAGGTTGAGAGAATTTCTCAACCATCACAAACCAACTTCTTAAATATGGAATGTAAGCATTAACTCCAACATCAACTACCTCAACTTCAATAGTAATCGTTTTTCCCCCAAGTTCGATTTGCAAGTTACTCAAAATCCCACATGGAGTATATGTTCTTCCATCAAAATCTTTCAACGTAGTTGGTGATCGTGATAACAGTAGTGAACCAAGTGTTTTCCAGCAGCTCATGGACATAATGCCAGTGGATTACCCCTCATCAATAATAGTTCGGTGAACATTCTTATTGAGAGATTTTACTTGGATTAGGAAAGCTAATTGCGCCAGTAATTGTGGTGAATATCCCGCATGGTTAAAAACCACAAGATTTGAATCCGTAGGATCTATTCCGCCTATTGCTGACAGTAAAGCCTATTTCTGGGAAGGACATTTTTGCAACACCTCGAGTATCGACATAGCAGAAGGTGATTGAGCAAGATCTTCTACTATGTTATAATTTTGAGCTGCTCCAGCTTGAGGGTTGAATGTCGATTTGTGCACAACTCCCTTTGGTGGTTTTATGGTCAATTCAGGTATAATGGATGGAACAACTTCAGATGAAGTCGAAGTCGAAGGATTAGGTTGATCAATGGCCTGATTATTCGACGACGATGGATTTCCATAATATTTGTTTCTTGTTGACACCAAAACTTCGGTTTGTGGCTTTGTGATGGATAACATGAGTACTTGGGATGTGGAAGCATGGTCTGTTGCAACCAAATGTGTCTCTGAGGTTGGAAACAGATCAATCAACACTGCCAATGTGTTTGAAGTCTTTAAAAGTTTAGAGACCTCAGAGCGATGTGGACAATCTCTTGTATAATGCTCGTCATTACATATCAGACATGGATAACGATGTTTCCTTGCCGAAGTAGAGGAATCAGATGATTTCTCTAGACGGGAATTTTCTTGTTTCTCTTTGTTCTTCCCCTTTTTCTTGCCTATGGGTTTCTTTGGATTTTTGCCTTTGTCAGATGACACATCATTAATCTTGGACACAAGAGTATTTTCTGATGCATTGGTAGTTTGATTGGAAAAAACAAGAGTTTGACCAGATTGTCTTCCTGCTGACTACGTGCTTGAAGATCCGATCACACCGTCGCTGGCATGAGAGTCCTTACTTGATTGTGGAGGAGGTGGAATAGTGAAAGCTGGTCGAGGTGCATTGGGAATTTTATCATAAAGCGTGCCAAATTGTGTGTAAATCAAATGCAAGTATTGGGCACGAGCAATGACTTGATCTTCTGTGACAACTCCACCTTTTGCCACATCCTTGGTGATTGATGGCAACAAGGATTTTATGAACCACTCAGCGAAAAGTTGATCAGGAAAATATGCCTTAACCATTCAACAATGACGCCGCCACTCATGAATATGATCTCATATATGGGTAGCAGTAGTCTATTTAAAGTTGGTTAGGAGTTCCGTTCCAGACTCGTATCTGATAGGTAACTGGAAGTGGGTCAAAAAAGTAGTGGCTAAAGTGGTGAAGTTATCAAAAGAAGCTCTTGGTAATTCAATGTACCATTTAGCAGTTGGACCAATAAGTTTTCTTTGGAAAAGACAAAGTCTGACCGAATCTTCATTTACAGAGTTTGATGAACACCACGAATGAAAGGTCATAAAATGATTTGATGGGTCTTCTCCAGAATTTCCGTTAAACTTCGGAATGTCATATGGTAACTTATGCGGAATTACCGGCCACCAAGGTGCATATAAGATTGGATCATTAGTGAGCTGATTTAAATATGGTAATTCTAAAGTTGCTACAAATGGCAACTGTCGATTCAAGTCAAGTTGAACATACCCAGGATATGATGGAATTGCCTAAGCAATGGGTCTTTGCATACCAACATAAGGCATCTGCATTTGGTAACCTGCAAAGCCTTGTTGACCAGGACCTTGGTAAGCTTGAGATTGACCAAAACCAGGTTGAGCCTATGAAACAAGTCCAAACTCGGGTTGGAATTGTTGGAATTGGGGTTGTTGAAATTGAGGCTGCCACGGTTGTTGAATCAACTACTGTTGTTGTTGGTACAACTGTTGTGGATTTAATAGTTGTTGTTGTTCAGCAATGAAAGGTTGGCCAGGTTGTGAATAAACTATACCAGTGTAAGCCTCGGTCAGTCCAGATAAGGGTACACTAACCTGAGGTTGTTGCTGAACTCTAGAAACAAGTGGTTGTTGTACAACAACTTGACGAACTTGAACTTCTTGACTTGAAACTTGTGATCGCAAGGTAGAAGGATCAATTTGAACAGGTTGAGATACAACAGTTTGAACTTGTGACTTTGGTATAGTAGTAACAATAGGTTTAGTAGGAATAGCTGACACATTTTGCATTGCTTGTGTTGGATACACAAGCCTTGGTTGAACTGGAATTGTTCGTTTCCATTGACAAACTCTAATTCCAAGTTGACCTAAATACTGTGGGATATTACCATATGGTAGTCCCCCGAAATAAGGAGGATACGGTGAAAAATCATATTTCTCTCCATATGGTGGAAATCCAGTATTTAATGGATACATGGGTCTTTGTTAACCAGACTTCCCAACTTGATACTGATATGCGGGATCAACCTGTTGAGTTCCCATTAGGGAAGAACCAGGTAAAATTCTGGTTGAGGACATGGGTGATGACCATGGTGTAGAAGCAACCCCTGAGTGGGTTCCAGAAAATTATTGGTAACCAACCGGGATGGACGATTCACCATAGAAGTGCGACTCAGGTGTGGTAGAAAACATCAAAGAAGTTACAACAGAAGATTTTGCTGCAGCTGCATCAGATAATACAGTCTGATATGTTGACAGTCATTCAGCCATAGTTAACTGACCTAAAAGTTGTCCTAAAGATTCAATAGGTACTTGAAAAGAAGCAGGATCAAATGAAGCAAAGAAATCAGGAGTATTAGGGTAAAGATAAAGCCCAGTTCCAAAGTGAAACGGGGTTCCAGGTGTGGAATCTTCTTCTAATTCCTCCCCTATAGCAATTAAACCTGGTGGAAGAACTTCACCATCAAATCCGTAAAATATTTTTGGTGTTGATGAAGTTGAAGTTTCAATAGTTACTGATGTCTAAGGGGTAACTGGTTGATCATCTTCTGATAAAGCAACAACTTCTGAATGTTCAAATTCGAAGTCCAGATGTTCGGGTAAATGAACAAAAATTTGAGTAAGAGATTATTGAACAACTTCAGGTTCAGATGTAACTTCTATTTGAACTGGGATAAATTCTGGATTAACTTCTGGTTGAACTGATTCAAGTTCATAAGTACTTTCTTGTTGAGAAATTTCAAGTTGAGCATCAACTTGTGGTTGAACAACCTCAGTTACTTTTTCACTAGGATCAGTGCTAATGTCCTCAGGTAATTGTGAAACTTCCTCTTCAGGAACGGATGTACCAGAAATAGTTGGAGTAACTAGAGTCTCTATACTTACCGAAATAGAAAATTCAGGTAACTCTGGTGAAGAACTAGGAGTTCTTGATGTATTGGACTCAGTTAAGTGAGACTGCTTTGCCCGAATTGGTGTCGCTTCAGGAGGAAAAGGTGGTTTGCTCACTGTTCTCCACGAAAGACGAGGTATGGCTTGATGTTCCTCCATGTTTGCTAATTAATTTTATTATCAAAAAAGAAATAAACAAAAAGGGGTATACTAGGAAAAAGGTTTACCAAGCAACTGTGAACTGCAGAATACCTCCTGGCAAACCAAGAAGTACGAGCAGGAAATCTCCCCGAATGCCGTGTTCGGTGTATCATAGTTTACAAGGTGGTTGACTCGGTTACTTAAGGATGGATAGCAACCTAGAGTTGTCCTCCCATATATTCCCAAAGGTATGTGGAGGCCTAGTCCGTATAAGCGTTGTCTAATGCAAAACCGCACAGTGAGAGCATTCCCATATACTTTACGTACTATAACACCATGTTATAAACCCGAAGGTATGTGGATGGGCTACGATATACTCACGTACGTGGAATGAGGTATCACACTCGAGATGTATTGCAAACACGTTAGTGACAACTTCTTTGCTTTACGATGCCGGAACACGTCTCTAGCCTAGAACCACTAAATGTTTGCGTTTATGACAATGCTCCATTAGGTAAATTGATGTTTATTTTAAGTTGATATTGCTTAGGAATTTTCCTTTCAAGTTCACCACGTGATGTATTCTGAAATTCCTAGGAATGCAACTATCATGATAAGCATTCTTTTCATTCAATTTAACAATGAAAATCCTAGCTACTTAGGGATAGAGAAATCACATTTCTTTTGATCAAAGAGAAAAGAGCACAATCTAAATGCAAATTCCCTACAATATTCCTATCAGCTCACACAAGCTTTTTCAATGCAACATGCATGTATTTCTTTTCTATTTCCCTTAATGTGAATGAACAAAAAAGGAAAACTAATGCACAATCGATCAATAAACTCTTTTCATAAAAATGACGATTTTGCGACAACTTCTTTTCAAGGAAAAGAAGACTTTATGACACTTTCGTTTTCAAAGAAATGATGAATTATGACACTTCAACGAAAAGACTAATCATTTGCACATATCAATCAACCGATCTTTCATGAATGAAGATTTGACGACAATTCAATTTTTGAAGGAAAAGACGATTTTATGACACTTTCTTTCGCTAAAGATCAATCGACCAAAAACTAACTTTCGACCATAGATTGAAAATAATAAAGTAAATACATAAGAAACATTTATCAATCCTAGTCTAAGTAGGGCCAGGTAAGGAGATGAAAAAACTATTTTCAGAGACAAGACATCATTGACATTCAGCAAATCATTCAAACAGGAGAAAATTGGCAAAAAACTTCAACAACTAGATGGGAAACTGGCCCTCAAGGGATCAGCGTAGGCAGTAGTGAGAGACGGTGCACTAAAGCGCATTGGATTTATGCGGGAAGTGCATTGCACTGCACTGTGTCCTTAATTGGGCTGCACCGGTGACAGTAAGCAATTTTGAAGGAAATTTGGCATAGTTTTGGCTCAATTTTCAATGAAAAAAGATTGAAATTCAATCAACGACCACAAGTACAGTATGTAGAAATGTCTTAAGAGGTTGATAAGATACCAATATGGATGATCACTCCCCAGTGGAGTCACAAATTTGTCTTAGGAATTTTTAGTGTCTACGGATAAATGCTTAAACTCCTAGACTAGTAGCTAAATCTAGAACAACAGTGCAAAGCATTCTCTACTTTTTCTATGACCAATAGATTAAATAAGAGGTAAAAAAGCCTACCTGTAGATTTCAGTTACTCCTTATCTCCCTTGACAAACTCTGTCGCTCCTCTCCGTACTCAATCTGCTTGAAGAGTACTTGCACACAAACAGAAGACAGAAATTGATCAAAGCATATGATAATGATCTATTGATTAAGCATAGCATGGAATCAAGTACATGATACACATATGAAATCATAAATGAATAACACAAGAATATGGAAAAAGCTTTGAACACTTTATTAGTAAAAGGAAGAGTTACAACCCAATTTGCTCGATTCAGCATCACTCCTCCAGTGCAATCCCATCCTATCCTCATAACAAGCAAGACATTTTGACATCATTGCAATACTTGAAATCAACTCAAGTCTCATACTAATAGCATCTCCCTATAATTCAATGATTTCCAGCCCCTGATCACATAGATGAGTGGTCTTCTTAAGGGTGAATGAAGGAAGTTATGCCATAAATGGTGATAATGAATGCCCTCCCAAACTTAGGATTTAGTTCCGTGGAGGAAGGGATAAAGGGATTGATGTTCCTTAACTCCCTACCTCATCCAAATTCAAGCTCAAAGGAGTAGATAAACTTGGGAAACTTCTAGATGCATCCAATGGATAAGAATATTCCCAAACCCCAATGCAATTTCGCTCAAATTCGCCTAGCGCAGGCCAAAGAGGGCTCAAGTGCACTGCATAGCACCCTATTAGTGTATGGACTACATTGCAGTGCACCCTAATGAAGGCCTGCCTGCGCTGATCTTCTTAGAGGTAGTTTCTGGATGATTTTAGTCATGGAACTTCTTGGGAAGCTAAGCATTCTGATGGTTGACTTCTTTAAGGCATGTAACAACTGAATTAGGGTTTGATGGGCCCTGATAGTACTGATCTATAGGTTGGGTTTGATGTGCCCAAATGGATCTATAACACTGCGCTATCACTCCAGAGCCTCCATGCGCTGCATTAGGGGGTTTCAGATGAGCTGAGGATTCGAGAGCAGTGCACACTCACAGTGATAAGTGAGTTTAAGGTCAACAATGAATAGATGTTCATAGAGGAAACTTAGGCACTAAAGGCAAAGGAAGAGATGCATCAATGAAGTCAAAGTCTAGAGACAGCGATAGAGAAGGCCTGTAAAATAGTGGCAGAATTGAAAACCCTGGAGAATGCCGAAGCCTTAGCAAAAGTAAGGAAATTGGTTGATGCAGTATGCACAACCAAGGAGGAAGTCGTCAGGGTTCCTTTTGATTTCCAGATGAAGATAGCAAAGCTGCAGTTGAAGTTGCAACCAACAACTCCGCTAGAGGTTCAAGAGCAACGCGGAGCATAAATCAAGGATGGTATGAACACATTGGATAACGAAATCATAGACTGTACAATGATGTTTAACGTAGTAATGGAATTATGGACAAATCTACAAGAGGACCCAAACCTGTAGAAGCTGAACACTGATGTCCGAGAGACATAGTGGCAATATGATGAAGTCCGAGCGACTATGCACACTTTGGTGCTAGCGCAACGCTTTGCAAGGTTACATGAGGGAAAGAAGCTGCAAGCACGTGTGGAAGAATTACAGAGGAAAGAAGCCCTGTTAAAGGCTAGATTATAGCCATGGATAGAGGAAGCTTGTCATCTTTCTTTGTCCCTTCAGGAGAAGCTAAATTTTCTACAGCAAACACAGAGGACAATGCGCCTAGCAATGGAGGGGCCAACAACAAAGAAATTGGTTGAAGAGGTGTAGCAGGCAGTGGCACAGAGCATTGCTGAATTTGTAATGTTGTAGGTTAAGCTAGGTGGTCTACGCGGCTGAGTGACTCAATGGAAAGTCACGATCTTTGTGTTGGGGGCCTGCTGGGATAAGGTCCCTAGGGGAAGTTTTGGGGTTAGTTAACCCAATTTTTGTATAAATTTTTGTAAATGATGTAAAGTCTCCACAAAATGTCGATGCGGAGCACGCAGGTAGATAGGAATTAAATGGGTCTTAGCCCCTTGTCTAAGTCAGTTTTGAGATTCACCCATGGTCGACAAACCATGTTATTGTATTGAGAAGGTTATATATTTGAGTCATAGCGAGTCTAGAAGTAGTAGTTGATAACGAAGAATCAAGATAAAGATTTTTTTGGGCGAGTGCTAAGGTAGAAAGGCTCTACTTCCTGTACTTAGGTGAGAAGGGGAATGCTCCTGTAGCTAAGTGCGCAGGGTGAAAGAGTCTGTAATCTAAACATTGAAGATCAATAAAGACTGGTTTTGAAGAATTGCTCTGCAATCTAAGCATTTCTGTTGATTCTATTTAGGTTATATTATGTCGCCCAATAATATTGTTCATGAAATAATGTATGAATGTTGCGTGAAATTGTTGAATCTATCTATTTATGCATGCTTTAAGTAATTATCTGTGTTCGTGAAGTTAAGGGTTGATTCTACTATGTTTTCTAATGAAATGAATAGATCTTTGTGAAGTCAGATCTAGGGTTGTTTATTGATTCACAAAAGTGGATAAATTGTTTGTTTAAGGTCCGCAAAGACTGATCGTAGACCTTCGCAAAGGTCGAGAAGCCATTTTACCCTAGTTATAGTAACGAGTCCTAGAAGGATACTGATCTGTGCGAAGGCAGTTCTGAACTATCAGAGCTTGAGAACAACTTATCACATGTCCCTGGATGCAAAAACCTGATTCTAGCATCCCCCAATACTAATTCGGGTGAGACTGTAGCTTGTGCTATGAAGGTTGTTGCCAAAAAGGCTAGCAATTAGGGTTTTTTTGGTTGGCACGAAAAAACTCTAAACCTGGGTCAGGCCCTCTTAAGCCAATAAGGAGGGTACCTAGTTCATCAAGTTTGAAGAGAATCTTCCATGCGACCCTCATGCATTTCAAATCTATCCCAAGCGCAAGGATCTTGTGTCCAATCTCCAACTCCTTCTGCGAATCTCTTGGTTGTTCATGGGTAAGAATGGCATGGATCTCTTTTGAGAAAGGTCTACTGGCCAATTTTGTTTGTTGGTCTGTATTGCAGCTCATGGAGGTACCGTTGTGCTGGTTCATGAGGCATTTCAAAAATCCCATTATTCAAAACCACACAATTTGATCCCATCTCGCATATATGAGAATATCCTTTATGACAAAAATACAAGGTGTAGAAAGATATGGTTTAGCAAGATGTTTCACTGGTAGGAGATAAATGAAAGTTTAACACCATCACAACTTAGCAACATGCAACCCCTAGCCAACCTTGGACTTCTAGTCATGGGTCCACAACTGTCCAAGTCAAACTCTAATGACTTCATTTCACATCCAATACTGGCAAGATAATTTGTCATCCAGCTACAACATAGTGTTAGCATTCTAACAAGTGACAATATGATTCTCAACAATTCACCCACTCACTGATAAATTCTATGTTAACGCTTCACATATTTTGACCCAGCTTAGCCACACATTATTCTAGCTATCAGCTTAACATAAGACTAACCAACAATTCAGCCCTATACACCAGTTAACACTTAAAACAATCTGCCCCTTGATTGACTTTCTTCAACAACTCTGATTGTGGTATACCCTTGTTTTACTAATGGTTTTCTAAGTGTTTTTGGTGTATTGATGTGGGGGATATTTTTTCAAACAGTAACACAAATGGAACACTAGAGCATCCCATTATTATTGCACTTCAACATTGTTGTACAACTCATATATAGGAACCAGCGCATACATATGGAACCTCTACAATCACAAAAAAAAATTGATAATTATGCAATACAGTGAAAGAAAATGGAACCTGGGAACCCTTCAACGCTAGGCTGACGTACTATCAGCTTATGTGACCGAGGCTATGAATCTGATAGTTTCCTCGAGGAATTATGACCCCTTCTTTCATAATAGTTCGAGTCTTAGAATTTGATTGCTCCGCCTCTATCATTTGCCTAGATATAGAAGACGTGTGTCGATTCTACCCTTGCACAGCAGCACGGCAGTGATACATCGAACACACTCGTTCACCACTGATTTGCTGACACAAGCACACACATTATATGCTGGGGACACACCCTGCAAACCACGAATATGCAAAGCATGTGCTATTACAATACACACATTGTCGGGGAATTATATCATCTGGCCCGTCAATCAGCATAAAAATCAGTGCGATTGATCATTGTTTTATGACGTTGGCATCTGCTCTTAGCTCAGTCATGTACACATTGACAGTGGCCCAACCTTAAGGTGTCGACTGGTCCAAAGAATGTGACTTAGCTCATATCCTTCACAATGATTTGATTTTTGACAAAGTGGCCCCTATAGCAGTGATTTATAATTGGGTCCCAAATAGCGACGTGATCTTCCGCAAGTTTAGAACGACTTCCCAACAGTTGCAGAAACTGGTCTCGCTGATAAAGGAAATAATGATCTTCATGCCCATAATTTTTCAGTGGGATAGATTGTGCATTACACCAAATGTCGCAACATTAAAACCGTGCGCAAAAATTGTTTTACAATGTGTGTTAATCACCAACGCTATCATATAATAATTCTTCATGCGCATATCTCTGTACAATCCAAGTCAATAGTAATTACACGAAGATGTACTGAATTCAGTGCTGACCAATGAATGGTGTCATGGCTCATGCACGTACAGCCAAACGATGGCCCACTCTTATCGAATCCATAACAGACTTATGTCTGTCCAGCGATGTTGGTTTGAAGCAGAAACTTTGTTGCCCTCAAATGAATTTTCCAAGAGAAATAATACCCAGACTTTTGGCAGCCGGCAGCTCGGCCTTCGAACTTTTGCGATGACAAATCTGACTCGGTTGTGATGTCGTTCTCCAGGGCTCCGGAATTTCAGTCCTTCACTTTAGAATAATTTGGCATGGGAAGAACATATGAGCCCTCTCTTTCCAAAAATATTTCTCATAACACAGCCTTTTAATGTTGAGCAAAAATTTGTTGAATTATTATGCATGCAACCATTTCTCATAAATTTTGTCACATAGTGAGAAAATTTGTCGAATTCTCTTTTAATAAGCTCTTGTTCTGCTGCAAAAACTAGGTCTTTAACTTCTCCCACAAAACCCTCAGGGTGTAGTCATTACAACTAGAAACTGAAAACTCACAGGCTGAGCGAAGACCAAAGCTCTGATACCACTGTAGTGTCCCAAATCAGAGATTTTTGTAACAAGCACTTCATATAAAACTATCATGCATTTACCAGAAGATTTCCATGTAAAACCCAAACCATAAATTTATAAATTGCACAAAATCTCATTAAAGATCACAACACGAGGAACAATGAGAAATGCAGAAACAAAATCCAGCTTTATTATAGAAATATATGCCAATACAATAGTTGGGAATTCCCCTCCAAGATATACAATAATACTAAAACTGGACTCCAAACTGAACATGAAATCAATCAATACACCTGTGGATTTTAAATAAATCCACCAAGGAGAGATGGGTTCTTGCCCAATCTCTCTATATCACCCAAGGGTTTTCATCGTGGGGCTACCAATGAACTAGACAACTGGGTTCTCAACCTCTCATACAAGAAACAATATCAAAATCAAGATGTCCTCCAATGGTATCCTCCTCCTCTTTTATAGATCTGATGGACCTTTCTAGAATCTTCTATTTTATTATCATCTTAATCATGGAGCACTTTTCCCTCTTTTATTTTAATTAAAACATTCTTTTTAATGTGGGAAAATGGTAAATTGGCCACCATGTCTCTTGAGGTCACTGAAACTCCCATCCAAAAGTCCCATCATGAAGATCTTCTCATTCGGGTTCCAACGAGCTATTACATTGAGGTGTTCCATCAATTAATCTCCCCAGAATGCTACCTTGAGCATAATTAATTAAGTTATGCCCAATAATAATGCTGATTTTTGAAAGTTTTCGGAATGCAACAGAACGAAAGGCAAATTGTGTTGATCATGGAATATTCCAAGCAAATTCCATCACATCCCATAAAAACTCCTCAAAACTCCATCGGGACCCCTAATCACATAAACCTGCTCCACTGACCTGGCCATCCCCTATCTTGGAAATCCACTCTGGCTGTACTATGAAGAAGAATAAAAATGGGAACATGAAAGCTTATGTTTGCTTACTTTCTTTGTCGATTAACCACAAGTTGACCTCCTTTGACTTGGTTACAATCTGGTTCTTGCACTGCACTAGCAATCTACGTAGTCCTAGAAGGAAACCAACCTCGCTCTCAGGAAATGAGCAATTCAACCTAGTAGTGAGCTTTGGCTCTGAAATGTGCAGTCCCAAATCGAATCTTGTCTTCAACTGTGAAACTGCAAAAAGCATGAGAGGCAGCCAGAGCCACTCAACCCAGGAATTGCGCAAAAGCATCCATTCAACTGTTTTCTCATGCATGTGTTAGAAAGTTGGCCGCTTCCCCCCAGAATTGTGCAATTTATCGATGCATGCATGACAGCCTTTCCCAGAAAAGAAAATAAAGTAAAAAGTGAAAAGGCATCCCTAAAAAATATGAATCTATTTTTAGCAGTGGAAGTTACACTTGAGTTAATTTTAGAAACTATCGCCACTTGTTGCTTTTTCCTAGATTTTTGGCCTTCCCATCATAAACCCTAAATCGATAAAATCTATTTATTGGGCGTTGCCAAAACTCATTTTCACATTCAATAATGGATCTTTGGCATTCTCGAGGCATCTAGGAACCTTCAGCACAGTCGACACAACTTTTCCAGGTAAGTTTGATTTTCAAGTCTTTTGTTGCTTTTTCAGTCGCTTTTGTTTCCTTAGCTTGTATGAGTGTTGATTTTCCTATTTTATTGAACAACCACTGGCGTTTTGATTTATCTTAGATTGTAGAAGTTTTGTTTTAATTTTTTCATTTCCTTTCCTTAGCGTCGCGTGCATAACCTAGTTTTTTCACTAATGATCATCGTCGCAGTGACTCTCCCCACAAGCTTTGTTGTTCTTCTGTTTGATTGATTCCTTCATTTTTTTTATTGCATGCATCACTATTCATTCATATATGCACCATCCTTCACTCATGCATTCAGATCTACTCGTTTTCAAGTTGCCCTTAGGAAAATCTGGGTTGCCTTAGCCCAAATTTAGCTCTTCCCGACATCCATTGTGCATTTTTAAATCTCATGGCTTTGCTTGACTCCAGAAATTATGTAGAGCCTGTCAGTGACTGGCTCTAGCTGCGCACTGCGTAGTTCCAGGAGACAATCCCAGAGTCTTTCCCCTTGGGATTTCGCAATTCGCAGTCCCAGCTAGCATCAAAGGCAGACTGAACTGCACATTGCACAGTACTAGTCACCAGCAAGCCACACTAGACTGCACATTGTGTAGTACAATTCATCATCACCTCTCACTCGTAGTTGGGACTGCATAATGCATAGATCCAGTTGATAGTCCCTCACCTCTAAGACCCAGATTTGCGCAATCTTTCCTAGAAGTTGCCTAGTTTGTTGTATGATTGATCTTTGAAGTGCTTTTTAATTTTAAGCTAACATTTTCATGTCATGAGTGTCCTCTCTGTCTCCATGTACAACAATTGTTGGTAAACTCCTTAGCAGTACAACCAACATGGTTTCCAAGAGAGCTGGATCAAAGGATATAGTAGAAAGCAACAGTAGACATGTGGTTGAATAGGTATCAATGAACTTGCCAGTCTGTGCAGACACTCAGTTGTTCATAGAGAAAGACATGAAGATGGCAGAAAATAAAGCACATATTTGCATGCATTTTCTAGGAAGATCTGGAAGATTGACAAGTCTATGTCAACATCCACAAGTTAGGCTTGTATAGGGTTGCATGCAGGTACCCCACCTTCCCATGTGCAGACTTGATTTACTGGATTGTCTCACATACCAATGTTGAGACGATGACATTGAGCGGTGCTAGTAGAACACAACTTGCTACCTTTAGGATGGAAAATTATCATCAGATGTATCACTTACCACAATTGGTGAACTGCATGGACGCCCTCTTCTTTATTCCCAACAGTAATGTCAAAACTAGAGATATCATGAAGCATTGGGTAAAAGAGCCATTGAAGTTCAGATCGACACCCATCCCAGTCTACAAGACTAAGTCATTCAGGAAAGCCTACCAACTCTTGATCACTTTTTCATGTCATTTGCATGGTCAAGAGAGCAAGGAGACCTTTCTGCAGAGTTGGGTGGTTGTGTTGGATCAGTTGGCAAATGAAGGAAGGTCATTCAATTGGTTGGACATGTTGGCTCTTTCGCTGAAATTGCATGTGTCTAATGCCCGAAATCCGCTTAATGATGAGCAAGAAAGATTCTAAATGTCCGCGTACCTTCTTGATGCAATATGTGCCTAGCAACAATTTCTTGGCATGGGTTGGACATGGACACCATCAGATGATGTTGTGAACATCTATTGAAAGTTTCTCTCTGAGTGTAGCTACCGAGGAGTGATGGTGAGGTTATCTGAACACTTCACCACCCTGGTTTATAAGATGATATGCGAATCGGATGCACCTTGAATGTCCCAAGAACCAATGTAGGCATTGCTTAACATTGCATATTGGTATGCCTCACCCAATGGCACCTTTATCAGGATGTTTGGTGGAGAGAAGCCTCCGCATGTACTACCAAGGTTTGCCACGGATAAGTTGGTCGTGCAAGAGGTTACATATCACATCTCCACAAGGTTGTCAGCAAGATTATACAAGAGGAAGAAGGAAACATGGCCTTCTCTTCCTTTGTGGATTGGATTATACGATATCCAGATCTTGAAGGATGCAGATGTCGAGGATGAGCACTTGAAGAACTTTGATGTCAAGGATGAGGACCAAGGACTTGAAGAAGTTGAAGGTGTATTATCCATGGATCCACAGGGCAAGCCATTGGCTAGAGGAAGACCCTTGGAGGTACCATTACAACTCGTCTAGACTTAATGGTCACCATGGCTATAAAATTGAAAGTAGCTCTGCAGGAAGCAACACCACAAGAAGCAACAACAACAACAACAATGAGAAGCAAACCGGCGTAGGAAAAAGGCAAGAAGAAGAATGTTAAGAGCGCAGAGGTTCAAAAAAGTTGCAAGTTCAAAGAAGATCCTCTTGTCGAGAAAGTAGATTTGGTGATACAGGTGAAGAGGCGACAACTCGAAAGGAGAGTAGAACAGAGGAAGATAGAGAAGCAACAGTTGGAGGATGCAGAGAGGAAGTTGCAGGAAATAGAGAAGAAGCTGAAAGAAGAGTAGGAGCTAAGGAGGAGAGAAAGGGAAGAGAAGAAAAAGCAGGAACAGGAGGAAAGGCAAGGCGCAATGACAAAGAAAATTATACCTATACAGGTTGAAGAGTTAGAGCAGTTACCATATGAAGAAGAGGGTGAGAAAGTGCAGGTTCAGGAACTTTCTCAGCAAATTGAGAAGATGGTTGAAAAAACATACATGGAGTTGGAACAAGAGCCACAGGACCAAGACATTGACCTCATGTCGAGAGCATATTAGGTCACCCCACAACCTCTGCCGCCTCCAGAACTAGAACCAGTCCCGAGCGAGCAAGGAGAGGTTGTTCTCCAGTGATGGATGTGTACAATATGTCATTCGATGAGTCATAACAAAGGGTTGTACAGGCACAAACAAAGCATCTCCCGGATGATCACACATCACCTACACATATAGAGGAAAGGGTGATTGTTGCAGATGTTAGAAGACATCCAGTTGCCATGGCCGATTCTTCTAAATCCTATGTAAAAGCCACGAGTTCAACGGTCAAGTTCTTGATAGCTGAGAATGATCGGATGGAAAATGACTTGAAATAGGCCATGCAGAGAACAGAACAATCCACAAGATCTGCTATGGCAGAGATGAGAAAAGTGATGCTTGTTAAAGTATCGACTCTTGAGACCACCATGCAGAAATTGTATGGCAGATTTGTCGCCGTGCACAAGGTGGTTTTGCATCTATATGGTTTTCAGTAGCAGTGCATGAAGATAGCCCAAACTCTCAAAGACATCCATGTTGTTATTACACATGTACAAGAATGGAAAATCAGGTACAAGGGAGCCTCGTTTCACTTGCATAAGATAATGAAATCACAGGTAGAGCTAGACAAAGCACAGATTTAGATGTTGATTTGAAATTATGAGCAGCTCCCTCCACTCATCACCAGCATTGAGGCTTCCTATGCATGGTTAGTTAAGAGTCTAGATTTCATAGTGAGGACACATAGGATCCCTTAAATCGGAACCCTCACTCGAGCCATGAAGAAGAACCAAGTCATGTTGGATGTCGAAAAGTACATAGAGTAGTTGATATGAGAGGCCACCAGCAATGACTTGTAGCTCAACACAGAAAACATGCAGAAGTACATTGGTGTTCTAGCCACACTCAGGACAATGTTGTGCATGCTTCAAGATGAGCTCGACAGATTTTCCAAAACCATATACCCGGAAGCCATGGAGGTAAGAGTCTGTTTCGAGAAATACGTCACCAAACAGTACAAGAACACAATAGTGCAGTACCAAGCTTGGTATCAGTTCGATAGCAAAGACCATCAATAGGATTTTGCCACGTTGGTCATTCCCCAAGACCCTAAGTGATGATGTTTATCTTGTTAGGCTAACTCTAGCCTATTTTGTCCCACATGGGTATATGTTGAAAATGTATATTATTTGTAGATTTTTGTAAGAGAAATTCTAAGTGTCGGTAGTGGAATGTGAACATGCACTATGTAATGTAAT
Organism: Pinus tabuliformis; assembly: GCA_031772625.1. Taxonomy (NCBI): domain Eukaryota; kingdom Viridiplantae; phylum Streptophyta; class Pinopsida; order Pinales; family Pinaceae; genus Pinus; species Pinus tabuliformis. The sequence goes on along the minus strand of CM062819.1, from coordinate 799,562,494 downwards.
GAGTTTTGTAAATAATTTGAAGATTCATGAGGGTAGTCGAAGAGTCATAAAGGGGAATGTCAAGGGTCACCCCATCCTTTGTTATATATAGAACCTCATAAATCATAGTACAGGATTTTGGGAGCCAAGATTTTGGCTAGGCATTGCTTAGAGAAGGTTTGGAGAGTACTGTGACGAGCCTTGGCTTCTCTACAACGTAGAGTGAGTACATCTCTTTGGAGGAGCAGGTGGTGTTAACTATAATGTTCCACTATTGGGGCTAGTAGTTTTTAATGGTGTATGTATGGATGGAACTTTCACTTAGTAATATATATGAGCCAACACATTTTCATGCATATGTTGTTATTGTGGTTCTACTATTCTGGTTACTTTAGCAATGTATGTTATTTAACTTACACATTTTTGTATCAACTATTTTGTATGCAATTGTATGAATCTTGTTGAATACGTGTTGTTGTGTTAACCAATCACTTTGGATTATGAACTATTCCGCTTCCAAATTGTGATGTCGTTCCGCTCATGTGTTCCTTTTAGGATGCATACTATTACAGGCTTCTAAGGGACACACTTCCTTTTCCCCTCTGTGTGTTAGAACCCCCATGCATCTCACTTGACTCGTTGCAAGGTCACACACTTGCTTCTGACAAAGTTATCATACTTACCTCTACGTGCTACTGCGGTCAAGGCACAACTTTACTACCCACTACTAGGACTCGTACTCCAAACCGTCTAAGGTCTAGTTGGGACTTCTTACCGGGGAGATCCCTTCACATGTTGGTAGTTCCAACACTGTCAACTTGTACCCTTGGGAAGTCCTATAGAATTTTTTTGCATGATCTTCAAAGCTCTGTGGTGCAAGTAACCCAATCTTCTATGCCACAACTCACTGATGTCTCAGCTCTGCACCTTCTCTGCTTTTGTGCTCAAAGAAACGCAGTCTATATATTTTCCTGTAGATTCACAAGCTCATGTAATCTACTAATACAAGAGACAAGAATATACTTCTACTTTCAACTAGCATAAGCCAATAGATCGATGATAACAATATGAACAAAAAGAAGACAAATCAATGCACATAACAAAATAAGTTTTTCTCGGGAAAGTGACTGCTCAAACCCCTGCTTATATGTATTGCATTAATCAAAAATATGAGTGAAGATACAAACCTTGTTCTCACTAAAATAATTCCGCACAATTATACTCAACTCTCTGCCTCACAATACCACTCCTTAGCCAACATTTATCCAATTTCCACTGTCTGCCAAGCCCCTATTTTCTTGTGTAATTCCTAGGCTGAATAGCCCATATTAATGGGAATCCAGTACTTCCAAAACTGCGCAATCCAATCTATGTCCTCTTCCTGATTGCATGCATGATCTATACAACTAAGTAAATCATACAAATGATAGTACTCTGTCCCTGCACTCTAGTCTCAACTATGTCTTTCTCAAAACTGACATGCATGAGTCTCTGATGAGTGAATCTTTAGTTATTTGGAGTAGCATCTATGGTTGCACCAGTGCACTAACTAATTGTTAATCCTCTACTAGTTCAACAATTAGTTAGAACTATTCTAATTGTTTATAACTCAGTAAACTGAGTTATCTAATTAAAACTCAATCTAAACTCAAACTATACCCCTAAAATTTAGGAAGAACACTTACATGACTTCCAAAATACTTCCAACTTGAAATTCCTAAGCTAATTAAGCCAATTAAACTTAATTAACTATTTACAAGTTTCTATGAGAATAGAATTCTATTTTAATTCTTATTTTAAATTCAAGGACAAATTTAAACTGAAATTTCTTGTTGCCATTTCTCAACGCAGTTTTCTACATCCAATTTGTAGAGGTTCTTCACCTGAACCCCAATCCACTTCACCTGTCCTGAGGCTATGTGATGTAGGAAAGTCTTTCACTTGCAAAATATCACATCATAGCCACGATCCTCCAACATGGAAACTGAAACCAAATTCTTCTTCAAACCAGAACATACATGACATATTTTAATTTGAGAGGAGAACTAGAGTCCCTCTGAAAGGTAACATTACCGATGCCGGTCATGCTATACCTCCCATCATCTCCCATCTTGATGTGTATCTGGAGTTCCTTTTCCTCCAAGTCACTCAATAACTCTTTATTTTCGATCATATGTAATGAGGCTCCACTATCCAAGTACCACACACTGCCCATCATTGATGTAACCATGCAAGTGCTGAGGGTGAAATCTAGCTCGAATTGTGAAGCAAGAGCTTCACCTGCCACTCCTCCTGAGAGCTTATTACTAGCCTTCTTGTGTGGACACTTTGTTGCATAATGTCCCAGCTTGTGATAGTGAAAACATTTAATCTTTGACGTGTCCTTCTTCTTTCCGTCGTAATTGGAATCTGATTTGGAATGGGATGAATTCCCCTTCCCTTTCTTCACCTTTCCAGCTAAGGCACAATTCTTCTCATCATCATGTTTGGATGAGGATCCATCTTTGGTTTTTCGTCAAATCTCTTCTTGTAATAGGTCGTACCACAATCGCTCCCACTCTTGTAGCTTCTCACTCCCATTAACTGAGTCTTGGTAGTTGTGCCAGCGCTTGGAAAGTCCTAGATGTGCTAGGCTCACCAAACCGTATTCAAAAACTATAACATTGACACTTCCAAGCTTATCCCTATAGTGGGTGAACTTGGTCAAGTACTTCAATATTGTGTCGCCCTTCTCCATCTTGATCTTTTTTAGCTTTTCCTTCAGTGCCAGCTTCATGTGGTCACTGTTGTTTTGAAAAAGGTATGTCAAGACCTTCCACATTACAATTCGATTTTCCTTGCCATGGAGGTTTGAGACAATATGATCTCAAACTCCTTCTAGGATAATCCATCTCGCCTTTTCAACACACTTTCTCCACTCTACCAAATCCTGAGCATCAGCTGGCTTATGAATATCTTTGTCTCTGAATTCCTTAAGCCCGTTGTCTTCCAACATTGCCTCCATCCTGTCCTTCCAAGCAATATAGTTCGAACTACCCTCAAGGGCATATTCGAGTCTTAATTCGTAGAACGACATCTTGTTGGCTCTGAAGTATGATACTGCAAATTCAATTTCTCCTGCAAAAGACAAACTCGTATTCTCCTCTTCCATAGTGATTTCAGCTCTGATCCGATATCCCTTGTAGATTAAAACTGTAGATTGTAATGTGCTAAAACAATTGACTTGAATCTATTCTACTCATCAGCGGAAACAATAAATTATCGATGAAATCATGAAGCATAAAAGAGAACGAATCCAATCACACATAACATAATGATTTTCTGTGGAAAGCCACAGCTAAAAACTCCTACTATTTGTATATTTAGTTAATCAGAAAATATGAAAATATTACAATGTTTTTCTCAAGCCCAAGCAACCTCTCCACTATCCTAATCTATCTCACTGCTTCCCAGACCATCTCAATCCAATACTTAGCCAATTTTGTTGCCTGCCAAGCTCCTATTTCCTTGTGTTGTTCCCTTGGAAATTAGCCCATATTTAATTGGCAAATTCTTCAATTATGAATTGTGCAATCCTCATAGGCTTTCTTCTGATTGCATGCACCATTTTTTTAATTCGTATGATTATACAACTGATAGTACATTGTTCCTGAACTCTAATCTCAACTGAGTCTTTCTCTGATCTCACATGCATCAGTTAATTATGAGTGAATCTTCAATTTAATAGTTGATCAGTGTTGGTTACACCCCACTACTGGATCTCCCACTAATTCATCCATCAGATGGAATTAGTTTAACTGAATTTAACTTAGTTAAACTGAATTGAATAATTACAACTCAAAATAAATTCAACCAGGGCTCCTAAAAAATAGGAGACACTCTAAATGACTGAAGTTAGACTCCCAACTCGAATTAACTCAACCAACTAAGTCAAATTAACTTAGTTAACTATTACAAGTTGTTATGAGAATTGGAATTACAATTTAATTCCTAATTTAATTCAAAGACAAAATTAAATTAGGATTTTCTTATTGCATTTTCAACACTAAAAACAAATTCAAAAAACACCTTAATCACGATTTTGATCGCTCTAGTTAAGATGTGCTCAAAGAAATTCATGCAATACATCCACGAGACATGAGAGGATAATCTCTAACTAAATAAGTGGAAGAGGAGGTAATTGACTTCCTAACGCAAGTGGGTGGGGATGAAAGAAGGATGAAAAAAGGCTAAAGGACTTGAAAGGATCTTCTTGCTACGTTTACCAAAAAACAAACAACTCTAATTATGAATATCAACATTTATAAAATTAAAAAGAACATCAACATCAATCTTCAAGTTCAAAGATTAAAAAAAAGCGTGTTGGAATGTCCTAATTTTAAAATAGCTCATTGAACAATACATAAAAAGGCTAACCTAACTAGATTTTACACTAAATAACAAATGATGATAAATTAATTGTCTCTCAATATATTAAAATGTTAATGTACCTCTCTTAATGTGTTGTTGCTTTAAAGGAAGTAAAATTGAAATGTGATTTATAATGTTTGAAAATAAATAGAAGTTTATATTAAGTTTCTTTCAAGGCAGATAGATTCAATGTTTTAATGAAGTAAGATGTGAAAAATAATCTTAACAAGGTTAAAATTAATCTGAAATTTGATTAAAAATAATAAAATTTTATTTATGTTAATAATAATGGTGAGGATATTATTAATTTGACAGTAAAATAAAAATAATTTTAAATTTGATTAAAAATAATAAAATTTTATTTAGGTTAATAATAACAGTGAGGATATTATTAATTTGACGATAAAATAAAAATAATTACACTGCGTTTATTTAAATAAAATCATAATTTTGAAGATTATATTAATTTGAAGTGGTTGAGATTAAAACTGCGAATGGTGTTTATTTATATTTAAACCTTATAAAATTTAGGTATGTGGTTGTGGGTTTTGTAGGTAAAAAGTGGGTTAGTGTCATACATATAGCTTCCAAACATACTATGAGACAACGATTAGAATAATCACGATTATTGTTTTATAGTCCGTGAAGTATTGTCTATAGAAATTAATAGTCAGCGACTGTAGGTAGAAAATAATTAAAAGTCCAACTTCAGTCACAAGTTCGAGAGTCATCATCCTTCTTGTAATAAAGTTGGTTGGTGAGTTTGGCTAAAATTCCAAATTCATTTTTTTTTTTTTTTTGTGCCAAAGTGTGAGGTGATATTATTTAATAGAAATTTGTTGGGTTCTTTTCTAATGCTTTCCCAATGGTGAAAAATATTTATTTGAGCCTGCTTTTAAGGGAAGGTAAATTGTACGTGGGTTAAAGGAGAGATAAGGATTTTAAAATATTTTTGTTTTGAGTGGTGAAAGGAGTTTAAGAAAAAAAAGTTATAGTAAAAAAATTATGGTGCAGTGGAGAGAAAGTATTTTGGATATGGGATTATTTGGTATTGGGTATTTGGTATTTATTTGAGATTTGGTGTATTTTCGGAGACATTTAAAAATATCATTGATTCTTATTTGAATAAATTTACTAATGGAGGAAATTATGTGAATTAGAAATTCAAGTTGTTGACAATTCTAAAGGGTTATAATCTATGGCCAATTGTGAGTGGGGATGAGCCCAAATCCACTTTGGTAATTTGTTCTAGATTGGGATAAGTGAGAGATGAAATCAAAGGTATTGTTGTGTATGTCCATAAATGACAATATAATTCCTCACATTAGAGATTACAAAACATTAAAAGAAATGTGGGATGTGCTCAAAGGTTTGTATGAAACCAAAAATACAAACCATATCTTATTTTTGAAGACTAAGCTTTTGTCTATAAAAATGGAAGCAAATGAAAATATAAGGAATTTCATGTCTCATGTCAAAGGTTTAAGTGATAAGTTAGGAGATATTTGATTTAGGTGGATATTGGTGGCCACCCGCCGATTCCACTTGGAACCCCACCACTGTTTCTCTCAGTTTCCTTAATTGTAGCACAACTTACTATTTTTGGCAATTTTTTGGGTCCTAAATGTTTGGAGCCGTTTTGAGGGCCTAAAAGACATTTTTTTTTTTGGGAAAACAGAGAGACTAAAACAATGAAATATTAATTTACTAATCTTCTTTTGGCCTTCTTTTGGAGATCTTCAAAATGAGGTGTTATGATAGTCAAATGGAGATCATATGCCAAAGTTACGACCCCAGGAATTTGATGTTCCAACTAACCCCAACGTGGCCCACAAGCTTTTGATGCTTCATCTCCTAGGGTTATGTTTTTTGATGTATAGGGTTTCCCATTGTTTCTTAATGATAAAAAGGCCTTCGAACTTCATTGTAACATAGTTCAGAAGGCATGTAGTCACCACATATCTTCTCAGAGATAAGCTACCATCTCCCAAACTAGTTTATTTCCATTTTGCATGTAACAATTTTCAGTACTCTGTTATCAATGAATTAAAGTTTTATTTTCTTTTTAGCTCTGTGTTTCTATTTATATATGTATCCCATTTTGTTCCTGCACAAATTTGGATCAATATTGGTGAAAAGGTGTCCAGTATTGACTTGGTCACCATTGCATCAAATGGCTTAGTGTAAGATTATCAAATTTTTGTTTCAAGTCTTTCAGCTAGGGAGAAGCCCCCTACATTTGATGAATTGACAAGAATTCTTCTGCAAGAGGAAGAGAGGGTGGAGAGCTTTAATTTGGGCTTTAATATTTTAGGTTTGGCATTTTTAGCCAAGGGTAAACGACCATACAAAGGCAAGCCATGGGATAGGAACAAAGGAGGCAAGTTTCAAGAAAAACAGAAAGGAATGGCACAATCTAAATTTCCAACTCATGATAAGAGAAATGATGATTGTTATTATTGTAGAAAACTTGCGCATCACTCTAAAGATTGCTATAAAATAAAATATAATGAGTATAAACAAAGAAACAAAAGGCGTAGTGGAAATTTTGTTGACAAAGACACCTCAATCAGTGATGGATTTAGAAATCTTAGATTGTTTGCTTTTGATGTTGCATTGTCTACGGAAACTGATGATGTGAATGCTTGGTTCATTGATTTTGATGCATCACTTCATATGGCTTGTAATAAGGATTGGTTTGATGAATATTATGAGAACATTGATGGAAGATATCTTTATCCAGGAGTTAAAAAATCACTTAAAGTTCAAGGTTATGGAGTAATAGGTGTGAATTTTCCCAATGGAAAAGAGAGACGGGTCCATAATGTAATGTATGCTCCTGCTATCAAAAAGAATTTATTTTATGTTTCTACTATTGACGACCAATATTTGAAGGTGGAATTTTTTCAATCACAATGTGTTGTTAAAGACATTCATGATCACTACAAGGTTATTGCCATAGGTACCAGAGTTGGAGGGTTGTATAAGTTGGATGTGACCGAGATACGTCATTAAGTGTTGGCATCTACAGTAATGTCAATATTAGAGTTATGGAATCAAAGGTATGGGAATTTAAATCGCAATGATTTAATGTTACTTCAAAAGAACACAATGGTTGAAGGTCTTCCTATTATGAAGAATAATCATGTTGAATATGAAGCATGTGTACTTGGAAAAATACTTGAATTGATTCATATTGATGTATGTGGACCTATTGAAACTAGATCTCTTGGTGGAGCGTGGTATTTTATTTTCTTTTTTATGATAGATCTAGGTATACATGGGTCTATTTCATAAGAAAGAAGAGTGATGTTTTTGAGTACTTTAAAGAGTTGAAAAATATGGTGGAAAAACAAATTAGAAAGTGCATCAAAATTCTCAGATCTAATCAGGGGGGAGAATATAAATCAAGAGAATTTAATCAATATTGTAAAAGCAATGGGATTCTACAAAAATTTACAATGCCACATACACCTCGGCAAAATGGCATTGTTGAGAGGAAAAACAGAACACTAGCAGAATGTGCACATAGTATGCTTCAAGATAAAATGTTTATAATTGTTTTTGGGATGAAGCCATTAATACTATTATTTATTTAAAAAATAGGAGTCCAACCAAAAGTTTAGATCTCAAAACACCTTTTGAAGCATTTTATGGGTGTAAACCAAAAGTGAGTCATTTAAGAGTTTTACGATGCAAGGCATTTGTTCATATTCCAAAAGATGAAAGAATAAAACTTGATGCAAAGTCAATTAAGTGCACATTTATTGGTTATTGTGGTGATAAAAAAGAATACAAGTTGTTTGATCCTAGTTCCCATAGATTGCTTGCAAGTAGGGATTTGGTGTTTCATGAGAATGTAGATGAAGGTGATAAAATGAATAGTATTGGTGTATGGCATAATATTGATGATTATGTAAAAATAGATACAAGTGTTGAACAACAACAACAAAAAACATATGAACATGTATAGGTTCAAGAGAAAGGAACATCAAGCAGTCATGACACTCTAATAAGAGGTGAAGACACTCTAATAAGAGGTGAAGAGACTCCACAAAGCAAAAAGAAAGATGAAAGAAATAAAACTCCAAGAAGGTCATCATGTCAAATTCAGGAACCTATAAGCTATAAAGATTATGCATTAATGTCTCTTGTAATGAATGTTGTAGAGCCTTCACATTATGAAGAGGCTAAAGAATATATAGAATGGAGAGATGTAATTAATGAAGAATATAACTCTATAATGAAGCATGACACATGGGAATTAACCGAATTACCTAAAAATAAAGTTCCCATAGGATGCAAATGGTTGTATAAATCCAAGTTTAATGTTGATGGAAGTATTGATTAGTATAAAGTTAGGTTGGTTGCAAAAGGGATTTTACAAAAAGAAGGAATTGATTATGAAGATATTTTTGCACCTATAGCTAAGTTGAACATATTATAATCATGAATGCGTTAGCTACAAAACATAATTGGAAAATGCATCAATTAGATGTCAAATCCATCTTTTTAAATGGTGAGTTAAAAGAAGAAGTTTATTTGGTTCAACCAGAAGGGTTTGTAAAAGAGGAACATGCACATCCGATTTGCAGGTTAAAGAAAGCTTTATATGGTTTGAAATGAGCACCAAGATCTTGGTATGTGAAAATTGATTCTTTCTTTTATGAGAAAGGTTTCATGAGAAGAAAAAATTATCCTAAACTATACATCAAGAAAGACGAATATGGGAATGTTGCTTTGATATAGTATATATGTTGATGATGTTCTCATAATAGGAAATGCATCCAAGTTGATTGGAGAAATTAAAAGTCAATTGTCACAGGTATTTGAGATGAAATATCTCGGTGAATTGCATTATTGTTTAGGTCTTGAATTTTGGAGGGAATTTGGTAAGCACTAAGCACACAAAGCATATATATAAGGGAAATCCTTAAAAGGTTCAATATTATTGAATGCAAGGCAATATCTACTCCTTTAGAACAAAATATTAAATTGTACAGTGATGATGGAACTAAAGAGGTGAAAGGAACCTTGTATCGCAAATTGGTGGGAAGTTTGAACTACCTCACCACTACCAGGCTAGATATAGCATATTTTGTTAGCATACTTAGTCAGTTCATGATTAAGCCTTGTGAAAGCCACTGGAAAGTAGCAAAGAAATTCTTTCGATATCTAAAAGGAACACTTAATTTTTGTATTATGTATACTAATGAATTTGATGTTGAGTTGGCAGGTTATTCTGATTCTAATTGGGTTGGAAATCGATATGACAGGAAATCTAGCACTAGATAGTACATGTTCAATATAGGTTCAGGAGCGATATCATGGAGCAGTAAGAAACAACCAATCATTTCCTTGTCATCCACTGAAGCTAAGTATAAAGCATTAAGAAGTGCTACCTGCGAAGCAATATGGTTTAGAAGGATACTTGAAGATGTTGGAGAAACACAACAAATGCCTATAGTAATAAGATGTGACAATCAAAGCACTATCAAATTGGAAAACAATCATGTATATCATGCAAGGTCAAAGCATATAGAAACACAACATCATTTTGTAAGAGAAAAAGTGTAATCAAAAGAAATTGACTTAACATATTGTAATACAAATGAAAATGTGGTTGGCATATTCACCAAGCCTCTTAGAAAGGCTAAATTTGAAATTTGTAGAAGTAAGTTGTGTGTTGTAGAATATTCAAATTATGTTGTAAGTCTAGCTGAGACTTAAACCAACAGGCAAGTTAACATTTAGGTCGTGATTAAGGGGAGGTGTTAGAATAATCACAATCATTGTTATATAGTCGGCAAAGTATTTTTGGTAGAAATTAATAGTCGGTGATTGTAGGCAGAAAATAATTGACAGTGGGTGGAATCACTATAGACCCTTCGACGTCTTTGTGTATAAATTGCAATGTCTAGAAATGAAATCTTCAAGCTTTTTCTTTGAGTATTCATCTTTGATTATGTCACCATCTTACCTAACTTAGGCATGTGATTTGTGGGCTATATGTGTTAAAATTGGGCTTATCCACACTAGTGACATTGCACTTTTATCTGGCTTTGTCATATGATTTGTGGGATTTGTGTAAAAATTGGGGGTTATAGTACAAGCCTCTTATCTAACTTTGTCATGTGATTCTCTAACTTGGGCATGTGATTTGTAGGCTTTGTGTGCTAAAATTGGGGTTATCCATATTAGTGAGACATCACACTCTTATTTAACTTCATCATGTGGTTTGTGGCTTTTCTGTGTAAAAATTTGGGATTAAAGTGCAAGCCATGCTCTTAATATATAATCTCATGGTGTATCTAAATGCCCCCCACACGGGATTTCATGTGTGTAAAAACTAGAGCTATAATGGAGGTTGTGCTCATTAACCTCAAGCTGTATCCACATAGTACTAACATGAGCTACTGAGACAATGCAAAGAGTGCCTTAATAACACCCTATTGCAAAGGTGTCCCATGGCTCCAAGCTAGACCCTCCTAAAAATTAAACTTTACCCAAAGATGAAAAATTCTCCTCTCTTTTCACTAGTAAATCCAACCCATTTGTGCAGCCTTAAAAAAAAAATTATAAATAATATGTTGGCCAATCACTAATTCTCATTCATATATACAACCTAAAAAACACAAATCAACATTAAATTTAATATTAACTTCAACATTTTTAAACTAGTATTTAATTTGATTCTTATTTATTAATTTATTAAGGCCCATACTTAAATTTCTCTTTTCATATGTTAGGTGGGGATGAATACAAGCATATATCCATCTTTTCATACGTTAGGTGGGGATGAATATAAGAAGGGGGCATATATCCATCATACTAGGCTGTGGGTGGAAAAACTGGTTTTTATGGGCCCACGGTAACGACAATATAAAGCGATTTTAAAAAACTTCGTTTTTAAGAAATTACTCTCTCAAACTTCATTCGCATCAGTTTTAAAAGAAAGTTTAATAAGAGAATGCATAAACTACAGTTAAGAAAATTTCACAGCTTAAAATATAGAGAAATTGTTGGTGAACAGACCAAAATAAAAATACCTTTGGAAAAAAAGACATGATAAATGCCATCTTGAATTCTAAAACCGTTTCCAAATACACGACTAACCACTATAGCGACGTCCACAGTCAAAAAGTCCATCATGTGACCACATCATCTCATTCAAAGGATGTTGCTTTTACTCAGTCAAAAAACCCATCGTTTGACCATCTAAAGCATGTTGCTTTTCTCTGAAATAACTGGAACAAAGCTCTCTTCTCATCTCATTCAAAGGATGTTGCTTTTCTCTGTAATAACTGGAACAAAGCTCTCTTCTCATCTCATTCAAAGGATGTTGCTTTTACTAAGTCAAAAGGCCCATCGTTTGACCATCTTTCATCTAAAGCAGGTTGCTTTTCTCTGTAATAACTAGAACAAAACTCTTTTATCGATCATACTTAGCATCCATTAAAATCGGCCATGCTGACGGGATAAGAAAAAGATTTGTATTTTTTTTTGTAGGCGGTTAAAATTTAATGTAATTTAATTGTTAAATTGGTAATCAGGATAGTTATCATTAGTTTTTATTGGCTAATCAAATTTCGCTCATCACTGTTATTCAAGGAAAACCATCTCATCTGGTATTATTTGTTGGTGGTTGGTTAGAGAACAGAATTTGCTAGATGTCTCTGAGCCTTGAGTTGTTGCTTTGTATATCAGAGGAAAACAAACTCCTAGCCAAACAAATGTATGGTATTTTAATTCTTTTAAATTTTATAAATACTAGTACAACCACATTAAAAAATATTAATGTGGTTGATATAGCGGAATGCTTCATTTGTATTTACCATTGATAAATATATAACAAAAAAACTATTGCAACCAAAATATTATTATTAATTATTCTAACAAAATTATTATTATTAACTTTGATTGTACTTAACCATTAAGAATCTTTGATCTTGATAAAAAACAAAAGTGTTGAAGAGTTTCTATCGTTTACAGCCAAGATATAAGACAATTTTCTTAAAATTAGGTATGCTTTGAAAATCTCTAAGAAATTGGTGAGCCCTTAGGAAATCAAAATTTTATATTTATTAAAAGTTAATGCAACCTAACAAACTCTCTAACATACTTCAGTCATTGATATTAATAAACATTAAGAGAAAACATATAATGAGCATATTTCATTGAGAATTAATCTAAACCATAAATTTAAAAGATTTTAAAAAATCAACAAATCCTCATTCACCTTAAGTTGAAATAGTAAACTTTTAACTAAATATAATTTTTTTTAAAATTTAATTATTTAATTATTTAAAATATATTTTTAAATATATAAAATTAATTCTTAACTTAATGAAAAAGCTAAACTATAAAAATAATGCTCAATATCTTCCGAGTGCCCATGCTGCTCAATATCATCCCACTGCCCACAGCACCGGGCTGAGACCCGACTAGCAGCCGGTATCACAGCCCAGGACAGTTTTAAGTCCATATGGACCAGAGTATTATATATCCAGCTTTAATAGTGTGAGATTCATAATCATCACAACATAATCTAACATAAAATTCTATGTTGCACGAGTTTCTGGAACTTGGGAACGTTGGGAACTTGGGTACGGGTGTCTCGAACGGCTAGAGGTTTCCCCAAATTTTCCAGGAAACGGCTAATTGGGAGCGGTAATATTATATAATATATATATATATATATATATAATAATCACAATATTTAAAATATTAAAATCAAGTGGAGTAAAATGTTTGATCGTACATGTAAATGTTTAAGCCATGAGCTCTCCGCCTAAATTTTTAAATGCTTCATTCCCAAATCACTCGAATATATACAAAAACAAAAATTAAAAAAAAAAAAAATATATGCTTGATTTGTTTTTTTACTTGAACTTATGAAAACGAAACAAGTAGTTTATCGCTGAAGGGCAGCGCTCCAACTCTCAACACACTTAGCTCTCAACACAGTCAGCTCTACGCTCTCAACACACTTACCTCTCCGCTCTCAACGTCAAACAAAAACTAAAGCTCTCAGTGAAAAGAGGTGTAGCAACCAGCATTTATGGAAAAACTGAAGGGTTTTTTGGGTGCCAAAAACATTCCCGCACATTCATATCCACAGAAACTGGTGGAAAGACGAATAGTGCATCGTCTATTAATAACAAGTGCGTATTTCCCTCTCTGATCATATAGTGTGTAACAGCAAGTGTGTCTTTCTCTGCCCAGGTCCTTTTCTTTGGGGTTTACAGTATTTTTGACTTACCATATTGTTAGTAATCCACTATACTGGGTGAATTCAATTACTAAATTCTGCAATTTCGTGGGTGAATTCAAAGTGAAATTTACTAAATTAGTGAATTCAAGTGGCCAATTTTCATATCACGCTGGCAGTTTCCACCGAAACTGTCACGCCCCTACACCTGCAGTAGTATTCCAACCGCTTGTAGCAAGGTGCAGCACCACCGAACGCTTTCTTTTCACCAATACTAACATTCGTGGACTACGCCTACTTTCACATTAACATTACTTAGCTTGTGTTTCGCAGCGAAGTAAACTTGCAATTATCCTTTATACTTAATGAAGCCCATACTCATTCATTATCATCATGCAATTATACCAAGAACAACAACAATTGCAACAAGTATAAAGGGGAGGGCCAACTCCCCGTAATGTGAGTCTGCCCGACAATATATTAAGAATATCAGTTTTACAATATACAAGTGTGTCTTGCCAAACCAAGTCTTACACTTAGCCAAATATTACAAAGAGAGGCAACCCTACCTTTTACAATACATGTGCACCTCTTGCACGAAGGGTGGTGCTCACCCGAGCCACCTAGATACCCCTGCCAAGTCCTGCACAAATCTGCACATCCACCGCACCCCGGGCACACCTTGCCCACTCTTCGACCGACTCAAGATAACCTCCAAGTGCACCTTTAAGTGGAGCGCATGAGATATGCGCAGCTCCCCTTATTTCTGCGCACTTTAGTTTACCCCTTGACTCTTATGCGTAGAAGAGATGAGAGAATGTGATGATGAGTTATGAGCTCTCATGCTCCACTCATATATACACTTCTTAACTTAGTTTACATGGGGTGTGCAGCCCCTTGGCCGACCCCCAAACCACATGTAATGCACCCCATGAGGGCTCCTTCCAAGTCGGCTTGCACATGATACAACTCTCCTTTCGCATCGTTATATATATCCCAACACTTAGCCGCATTTACCTAAGTGTCGTTCCATCATTTCATGGTATCGTCGCATCTGGCTCGCACAAACGTCGCATTGTCGTTTGGTGCGTGCGCCCCCCGCGCCCTCGTGCACGAAAACTCACCGGCGCCCGTCGCACCAATAACTCGAAGGCCTTACAGAAACCATACAAGAATGTTTGGTTCGAAACTAGCTATCATAGCTAAAAGATCGCTGCCAATTCCAATTTCCACATAGGAACGCTGGAGCGTTGCAAATTTAAATCTGACCAGTTCCGGAAACCGTCCAAAATTTCTTTTACCGTTCCCACATAAAACGAAAAGTTCCTGTGCAGCTCCAAAGTTCCGAGGAAAGTGGGAACCACCCGAACGGTTTCCCCGCTGTCTGGAACGGTTCCCGTGCAACATAGATAAAATTCCATTTTAAATACATATAAAATCAATTTAAATAAATCTCAAATCTCTGACCGACAATGCTAGTCCCTTTCGGCGAACGATACATCCAAAGCCGTTGAGCCATAAATACGCGCATCGAAACAGCTAAAATATCCAGCAGTTGGCATCGCGTATTAATGGCTCGATATCTTGGTAAATAAGCCTCCATTGACAGTACGGGTCCACTATGACACCGAACCGGGGAAAAAATCCTTGATTCTTTCCATCGCATAGTTTCTAGATTGGTTTTGCATTGACCGGATGCGCCGGCGCACAGGTGATCACTTGACTTTTTAGCAGAATACGTAGTCCATTGTTAGCAGTTTTGTGAGGTATATTATACCGTAAACTCTGCACAATGTTTCAAGGATAGTGTCATGTCGTTTCCAGTGAAAGGAATCATCATGGCTTTTGGATGGTGTTCAACTCATATTACATGGATTGCATTTGCATTTGCATTTCTTCAATGCACCAGTGCTCAGCTGAGCCCTACCTTTTACCAGAGTACATGCCCCAACGTTACCAATATAGTGGGGCAGGTCATCCAGCAAGCTCTGCAAAACGATTCAAGGATTGCGGCCTCTCTCCTTCGTATGCATTTTCACGACTGCTTCGTTAATGTAAGTAGCAATATGTCTCTTTATTCAGTAGATTTGTACCCACCGGATTTCTAATACTAATACTTCATTCTCTCATTGATTTCAAGGGCTGTGATGGATCTGTTCTTTTAGATGACACGGCCAATTTTACAGGGGAAAAGACAGCAGTTCCCAACAACAATTCCCTCAGGGGCTTTGATGTTGTGGACAACATCAAGTCTGCACTAGAGAGTGCATGCACCGCAACGGTTTCTTGTGCCGACATTCTTGCCATTGCTGCAGAGCAGTCAGTTGTATTGGTCTGTATAGAGATTACAGTCATTTATTTGATTTTATTTGAGTTAGTGTTTTACTTTCTGATATCTCCGATTTTCTGAATTAGATTTCACTGCTTAAAACACTAAAACTCTTAAAAGCGAAGATATATAGAAGTTGTGTAACATGATCACCATAAAACTCCTAAAAGCGAAGATATATAGAAGTTGTGTAACATGATCACCATAACAATTAAATGGTGCAGTCTGGCGGTCCATCGTGGACTATACAGTTGGGAAGACGGGACAGCACCACTGCCAACGGAACTCTTGCAAACACGGCCATCCCTGCACCAACTGACAACCTCTCTGTAATCACAACAAAGTTTCAGGATGTGGGACTCTCGCTAACGGATGTAGTTGCTTTGTCAGGTATTCCTCAACTTGTGTTTCAACCAATTTTGCTTTGAACGGATGGAGATGATTTTTACCCATTCTATTTTATTGGAGACGGTTTTTACACATATTCTATTTTATTTTTATAGGTAGTCGTGTAGAAAGGAGAAAGTAGGTTTTGTTATCAATTCTGGTCTCTGGAATTTTGGTATTTGGAATCTATTTGTAAGTAGACTCACCAATGTATAGGTATGTATTTGGAATCTATTTGTAAGTAGACTCACCAATGTATAGGTATGTAGGTATGGGGTTTCAGAATTTTTGCTTTTTCAATTAAAAAAAATACATAGAAAGAGATATTAATAAATTCTTATATTTTTAGTCATTTTTAACCTAAAAAATAATATTAAAATTTAATTTAATTTAGTTGTGAATTAATTTTTATGTTTATTTATTTAAAATATAATTTCTAGAATTTTTAACTTAATTACTAATAATTATTAAGTGAAGGGAGGGATTTAACTTCTACTAAATATTCTATAATATTCTTAATAATAGCTACATATTAAAGATTGAAATTTATCTTAAAAATTGTTATGTCATTTCTACACTTTCAATTAAATTGATTAATTATCATATAAACAAGTTTCATATGAAATGAATGAGTTATGACTTTTAGAGCATGTGTTATTTATAAGCCAAGGCATTGGGCTATAGTACTTCACAAATTTTATTTACAAATATAAAATCTCTAGAGGTAAGAATCTTAAGAATCTTGTAACAGGTTATTATAAACATATATATGTTTAGCTGATATATTAATTTTTGTGATATTTTTCTTATAATTAATAATAATTTAAAATAAAGTTATAATTTAGTTATTTTGTATATTTTTAATTTTAAAGTTTGGTAATAGATTGATGTTTATGGGTGTTTATTGAAATTTAACTCATTTAATTTATATAGCTAAGCCTATTTTATTTCAAGTATTTCAACAATACCACATACTCTTCATAGCCTTAAGGGTTAGTTTAAATGGCCCCTAGTTAAGCACTTTTGTTATTGGGAGATTCATTGGTTCAAATCCTGTGAAACTCTGGCAGTTAGGCTCCATGTTTTAGCTAACTTCCCGGTTATGTTCCATGTTTGAGTTAGCTGAATTCACCAATATATTAAAACCATGAAACACATAAAAATAAAAATTTAAAAAACAAAAATAAAAGCTTTTCATAACCATTATTATAAAATAATAATAAAAAAATGTAAAATAATAACAATAATAATAAATAAGATTAAAAAAAATTCACTCTTCAATAAGATATTTTCCTTGGTGTAAGGCTAATCTAATTCAATAAACTCCAGATGTGGTTCAATTGTTTAGTGAGAAGGTTTGGTCCCTACCACGCTTATGGTCTAACGGTTTGGTCTCACAACTAGTGTGTCCAATTCATGGCACATTTTCTTTAGTTGAAAAAAAAAACTTAATTCAGGCTTATGTGATTTAAATTTTAAGTAAAAGTCATAGAGCAGAATTTTTGTCAACTCCTTTCTAACCATCCAATATGATAGTCAAGACAAGATGAAGAAACAGATCTAAGAAAAAACTTAAATAAATTTTTTAATAGTGCAAATTTACCTAAAAATGCCTCCTCCTGTGTTACATTCATTTCATAGATTCAATGCCTTCTCCTTTGTTACAGTCATTTCACAGATTCAAAGTCTTTGTGTGCATCTATAAATTTGGTATTTACTGGATCCAGGGGCGCACACAATCGGACGAGCTCGCTGCACAGTGTTCAGCAGCAGACTTTACAATTTCAGCGGAACGGGCAATCCGGATCCGACGCTGAATTCATCTTATCTATCCACCCTGCAAAGCACGTGCCCACTGAATGGTAACGGGAGCATCCTAACACCACTTGATCCGGGCACTCCAAACACCTTCGACAACAACTATTACATAAATCTCCAAAATGAAATGGGACTGCTCCAGTCAGATCAAGAACTGCTTAACACAACGGGAGCCAGCACCATTTCTATCGTGAATGACTACACCAGTAGTCAGACTGATTTTTTCTCCAATTTCTCCAACTCGATGATCAACATGGGAAACATAAGTCCTCTAACGGGAACAAGCGGAGAAATCCGCCTGAACTGCAGTAAGGTCAATAGCAATCAGAATCTGGTTAGAGAGTCGTGGGCTCAATATGTTTCTAATTTGCTCAACATCATAGAGCAGTATCAATCTGCTTCAGAGTGAAAAGCTTTCAGGCGGAGCTCTGTGCAACATTTAGGGCATGTCGGTAGAGTCTAAAAACATATTATCATGGAAAACATATTATCATTTAATTTACTCTGTGTAAAGTTAAATACAGTATGTCACAGAGCTTTATTACTGGATTTGGCAAAAACCCGTAAGAACTTTTTTATGCACTAATAGAATCGATTGGAGTGGAATTTATGAAAAAATATTATAGGTAAGTTTTGCATCTCTTGATTTTTAATATATTTTATTTTTAGGTGGTATTTAATGTTAATTTTTCTTTACAAGTTTTTTTTGTTAAGTTGTTTGTGATCTTCTAGCCTTGACTTGCTCCATCTATGAAGTTTGATGTGATGACCCCGGAAAATGTAAATATGGAATTTTACTATGGTAAAAGATAGAGTGGTAGTTTGTTGTCTTTATTTTACAAAAAAAAAAACAAAACTCTAATATATTACTTTATTGAGAAATTTAAATATATTTCTTGGAATGGTGGTAGCCTCTTAAAGGAGGATTTTAAAGAAAGAAAATCAATTATGAAAACTGATTGAAACCACCCTCCCAAACAGGGAAAAGTCCTGGGGAGTGGGGAGGGAATTCTGTGCTGTTGGGACAGACAGAAGGATTTTCCAGGAAAGGAAAAAAAAGAAAAACACAAGAAACTAGTTAAGTCTGGTAAGGATCAGATAACCAGGCACAATGTGCATATATCTTGTTGAAGGCTGTAGGTCTGCAAGATAGCTCGGGGGGAGAATCCAGTCTTAGAGATGGATCTCAAGGTTGGGTGGTAAGAGCGGATTCGAAATGCAGGTGAATTTACTGAAGTGCCTATTTACAACATTGGCGAACTAGGTACGAGTTCATATTGCAGAGAAATTAATTCAGTAGTGAATGCTGACTACACAGTGGGTTTTACAGTAGTTGAGAAATAGACTTTGTAACCCATATCTTTCATTATTGTCATGCTGTTTAATATAGTTAAATCAGGTGAATAGACCTACTTTAAATGACAGAATATTTATTTGATAGACATTATAAAGGAATAACTAGAGCGACAGGGGTAGCCCCCAAAATAAAGAAAGCACATAATAGGATAAGCGGTCCAGAACACCGTAGTGTGTAAACAAGCTGTTAATATGCCGAGAACAAGCGACGGAGACATTTCAAGTTCCTGTGCAAGGAATGCCAGACTGTAAAATCTTTCCATTGAACTCCGACAGAAGTACGCTAAGCGAATCATAGAAAAACATGTGACTGTCGAATCTCAGAGTTCAGCACATTAATTAGAAAAAAACTGTGATTGCAAAAGAAATAGTGAAACCATACGACAGACCATATACAAACTGCCACCGTTAAGAGTATTGCTCAAGCTTATAACCAACGGAGGAAACAAAACAAACGC
The DNA here is from genome assembly GCA_031772625.1 of Pinus tabuliformis. Lineage (NCBI taxonomy): Eukaryota > Viridiplantae > Streptophyta > Pinopsida > Pinales > Pinaceae > Pinus > Pinus tabuliformis. The sequence continues at coordinate 799,542,546 of CM062819.1, read as the reverse complement.
AGATAACCGAAAACAGCATCAATAAGTAACATGTTAAGGTTACTACAATCTCGGAAGGTATGCAACTGTGATTGTGAACACGGCTGTGTGGAAACCCTCTGGAGTAACCGCACAACAACAACAATGTGCACGAGCATGCCCCAAAGTAACTTCCTAAACTGGTTATAACCCAACTCTACAGCCGAAAAAGAAACATTACGCTACTGCATGTCGGGAATCAACTAAGGCATAGTTAAACAGAGCTGATAACATCATTTAAACAAATTTGTTAACATATATAAGTGAATTCGAAAAGAACCATGCCGTCACAGGGACGGACAAAGCCCTTAACCATATCCGGAGGACGAACAATAACATTAATGAACAAAACGCAACCGACCCAGAAGGGGCTCAGGTAAAATAACGACACAGAACGCAAAGATTAGAATGAAGTTCTGATAATATAAACTTTGGGAAACATATTTATATATTTGAAAACAAAATATGTATACTTGTCCAAATTGTATAACGTTAACCAACAAGTCCGGCATAGCGGCCAGCCTAACTACAGTCTGCACATATATATATAAACAGAGGCATTAAAGCCCAAAATCCCAAGAAGGCAAGATTGCCCGAACCAAATCAACAGCCGAACGAGACTTAGACGCAGAAGATTTGCTCGTATTTCATATCTCAACAGAGCAGGTCGAGGACATAAACCCTGAGAATAAGAAATACATACAAGCCGTGAGGATCCCCTCAGGAAATACCTCAACTGGTTCGTAACGAGAAGAAACCAAACATTAGGAAATAGACGGTAATATTCACAAGTTATTGATACATCATGGTCGGAGGAGCCATAGAACCCTCGCACCCGGTAATAAGGGTCGACCTCTTACCTGGGAGGTGCCGAGAGAGCCGAGGCGCCGGTGCTAACATTCCGCCGTCGGTAAAGGGGCTCGTAGCAAGCTCCATCTGCATACACTTCCACAACAAAAAGAAAACCCATAATCAGTATGAGCATTCAGACAGTAAGCATCCATAACTCTGAGCGTGAACAACAGAGATGAAAGGCGGAAGAACATACAAGCAAGCGGGAAATGAATTACCTGTGCAAGCTTTCGATGGGGCAAACCCACGGCCTCGGTGCTGTCAACAGAGTTCAGGGGCGGCGCTGGTGGAATCGAACCGGTGCCTGAGTAACCAGAGAGGAGTCGAGCGGCCCTCTTGAAACAAATGAACCCCAGGCTCGTTCCCATGGGCTTAAGTATAAACCCAAAACCCTTAAACTTACTCCAGCCCTCCGATCTGAAGAATAGATCACCGCCGTTGATGCAGCGCGGGAAGCCGGAGCGGGAAGGTCGAGAGGGCGGAACCCGATGTGTCACATGGCCAAGCGGGTGAGCCATGCCACTTGCTGAAATGCGGATGAAGGATATAAATGCAGCTAACAACTCAACGCCGTCAGAGGCTGCGGGTCGGACCAAAACATTTCCGTTTGCCAATTCAATACACGTCATTGTGCAGTCAAGTCAAAGAGCCGTATGGACAAATAAAATTCAACATAGGTCCAAAACCATAATCAACATATAACTGTGGAGCATATAAATTAACGCGCAGTAAGGTTATAGGGGGGGTCGTTATGTTTATGACATAGTTACCGTTTGTATCATTTAATTTTTTTTTATTTATGTATGTATATATATGTTGGGTGTGACAAATTGGTATCAGAGCCCAGTTTCAACACTGTGGCCTCTGGAACGACATGTTCTACTGTGCAGAAAGTTATTCCATACATATGTAAAGAGAGATGATAAACCAACTAACTGCTGTTTCTGCCTATTTTAGGGGTGAGATACAGGAACACAACAGCTGATAGCCAACTAAAAAAAAACAGTGAAATGCAGGGAGCCGGCAGCGCCCCTCGGGAAAACCCAGAGCTATGGGTACAGCTTGGCGAGGAGACACGTAGTACAAATCTCGCAATACTGGAAACTGTTCAGGAGTTGAAGAATGAGATGGCGCGGTTACGAGAGGACAATGCGCGTTTGACGGTGGAACAAGAGAGAATTCTGAAGAGTTTGTCGGATAGGCAGAACCCACCCTTAGCTAATCCCAGTGCGGAACAGCAGAGGATGATAGAAGAACAAAACTATCAAACTGGACCTGAAAATTCAGAGGGTAAGGAGGACCATTCTGATAATGTACTTGAACAGCAAACTTCAAAACGTCAGAGGATGGAGCTGCAGGGAGAATTTCGGAAAATTAAACCCCCACATTTCGATGGGGAACAGGAAGAAGCGGCTGAAGCATGGTTAATTAACATGAACAAATATTTCCAGTTGTACGAGTATGACCATAACTTGAAGGCGCGACTGGCTATTTTCCAGCTACAAGGTAAAGCAACCCTGTGGTGGGAGGAAATCAAGATTGTCAAGGGGGTAAGTGAACGGACCATCACATGGGAGAAGTTTCAGAAATACTTCAAAGAGAGATATCTGACCGAGCGCTTTTACGATGAAAAAGCAAGAGAATTCCATGATTTACGGCTGGGACAACAGTCTATGGACGAATTTATTAACCGTTTTACTTCTCTGCTTCGTTATGTACCTTATATTAAGGAGGAAAAAGCCAAGGTGCAAAGGTTTGTGAGCAGCTTACCTCTATATATAAGAGAAAGGATCGAGTTTGACAATCCTAGGACAATGGATGAAGCTATCCGCAAAGCTAGAATCTGTTACCAGCAGAATAAACAGAAGGGGGATGCTCCAAATAAAAGATGGAATGAAAGAAGGGGTAGTCGGATTGTCGGAAATAGCAAAGGAAGTCGCAGCAATGGTGGTAAGGGAGCTGGCAAAGGATTGAACAGCAGAACTGTAGCAAGAGGTGCACCCCGGGCTAGGCCAACAAGTGAGACCAGAGTAAGCGAACAGCTTGTTAGGCCGGAGGGTGAAGGAATGGCCAGACCTCCAGTTCAATGCTGGGGCTGTGGAGGACCCCACTATGTCAAGAACTGCCCACAGCGGAAGGGTACGGACCAGATATCCCAGATTCACGAAGCATCGACCGTTGGGGATGTGGCACGTAGTGTACCAAGGATTAACGCAACCCTGGATGATCGTCAAGCGGAATACCAGCCGACTATGGTGGAATTTGAAGGTAAAATTTCAAATCTTTCTATAGCTGTTCTCATTGATCCAGGAGCTACTTTAAGTTATATTAGCCCAAAGATAGTAGAACAGTGTAAGTTACAATCTGAAAAATTCAGAAATCCATGGCTGGTACAATTAGCTACGGGAGCCAAGAGACGGGTCTTGGAAAAAATAAATAATTGCTCTTTAACCGTAGCAGGACAGCCAATAGTAGTAGATCTGAATGTACTACCGTTGGGTTCATATGACATCCTGATTGGGATGGATTGGCTAGAGAAACACTGGTCATTAGTAAACTGCAAGACTAAAACCATCTACTATAAAGATGACCTTGGGGAGCAGCAAGAACTGCAAGGGATCAAGCACCCCGTGCAGATCCGACCCATTACAGCATCCCAGCTAGCTAAATGCATCAAAAAGAAATGTCAGATTTATGCCATTCAGGTGGGCTATGCAAATCAGAAGGATAAAACAGCTACGCTGGACAATATTCCAGTAGTACAAGAATTCGCAGATGTTTTTCCAGAAGAGATATCGGGGTTGCCACCTAAAAGAGATGTAGACTTTATCATCGAATTGACCCCGGGGGCAGCACCAGTGTCGCGGGCAACTTACTGAATGAGCGTACCAGAATTAACAGAATTAAAAATGCAACTGCAAGAGCTGCTAGACAAAAATTACATTCGCCCTAGCGTGTCACCATGGGGAGCCCCAGTGTTATTTGTCAAAAAGAAAGATGGAACTCTTCGAATGTGTATCGACTATCGTCAGCTGAATAAGCTCACGACCAAAAATAAATATCCTTTGCCTCGGATTGATGAACTTTTTGATCAAGTGAAGGGGGCAACGGTGTTCTCTAAGATCGATTTGCGATCTGGTTATCACCAGATTAGAATCAAAGAGGAAGATATCGCTAAGACAGCTTTCAGAACACGGTATGGGCATTACGAGTTTGTGGTGCTACCTTTTGGTTTGACCAATGCACCTGCTACCTTTATGTGTTTTATGAACAGTGTGTTTCACAGGTTCTTGGATAAATTTGTGTTGATATTTATTGATGATATTCTGATCTATTCCTGATCGAGGGAGGAGCATGAGGAACATCTTAGAGTGGTACTACAAACTCTGCGGGAACATCAGTTATATGCTAAGTTTAGTAAGTGTGATTTCTTCAGGGAAGAAATACAATACTTAGGCCATATAATCACCAAGGAGGGGATTGCAGTAGACCCTGAAAAAATAAGGACTATAATGGAATGGCCCATACCAAAGGATGTGGCAGATATTAGGTCTTTTATGGGGCTAGCTGGCTATTATAGAAGGTTCGTGGAGGGTTTTTCAAGGGTAGCATACCCTATCACCTCCTTACAAAAGAAAGGGAAGGTATTCAAATGGACCCCGGAGTGTCAACGGAGCTTTGAGCAGCTTAAACATTTACTCACCACTGCACCCATTTTGAGTATAGATGATCCTAATAAGGATTACGTGGTATGTACTGACGCAAGTAAGGAGGGTGTGGGCGGAGTATTGATGTAGGAAGGAAGAGTAATTGCATACGAATCAAGAAAACTAAAGGAACATGAGCAGAAATACTCTGCCTACGACTTGGAGTTGGCAGCCGTTATACACGCACTGAAGATGTGGCGACATTACCTCTTGGGAAGGAAATTTCTGTTGTTAACAGACCATCATAGCCTAACAAACTATTTCAGCCAACCCACCTTAAATACGAGGCAAGCCCGTTGGGCGGATTTTCTAAGTGGTTTCGATTTTGAAATTAAACACTTAAAAGGGAAGGAGAACCGTGTAGCTGATGCGTTGAGTCGAAAGGTGCAGTGCTTGTGCAAAATTTCGGTCAGTAAATGGCATAATACCCTATTTGAAAAGATAAAAATAGCAGCTGATCAAGATACTGATTATCAGCAAATTAAACAGCAGGTACAACAACTTTCTAGTAGGGAAACACAGCAGGGATATGAATTAGATGATGCCGGAATGCTGTACTTTAATAAGAGGCTGTATGTACCTAACAAAGATGGTCTTAGAAATCTGATTCTGGATGAATTTCACATCAGCCACTATACCGGGCACCCAGGATACCAAAAAATGGTCACTGCACTTCGAAAAGAATACTATTGGCCAGGAATGAAAAAGAATGTAGCTGAATACCTGGCACGGTGCTTGGAGTGTCAACAGATTAAGGCAGAGCATTTACATCCAGCAGGGCTGCTACAACCCCTACCCATTCCAGAATGGAAATGGGAAACTATTTCCATGGATTTTATAACCGGGTTACCTCGGACAAAGAAAAACAATGATTCCATTATGGTAGTGGTAGATAAGCTGAGTAAGGCAGCACACTTCATACCTGTGCAGTCCACGTATAAGGCTGTACAAATTGCTCATATTTTCATGCAAAATGTGTTCAAACTGCATGGACTTCCGAAGATAATAATATCTGATCGTGATGTAAAGTTCACATCAACTTTTTGGAGAACATTGTTTGCTGAACTGGGAACACAGCTGAACTTCAGCACAGCCTATCATCCCCAGACCGATGGCCAAACAGAACGAGTGAACCAGGTGGTGGAGGACATGTTGAGAGCATGTGTAATGCTGAAACCAACTCAATGGGAGGAATATCTCCACCTGGTTGAATTCGCATATAATAATGGGTATCACACGTCAACACAGCTGAGTCCCTTTGAGGTCTTGTATGGGCGGAAATGCCGCACACCCTCAAGCTGGGGTGGACCTGAGGATAGATTAAGATTTGGCCCAGAAATGCTCAAGGAAATAGAAGACATGGTGAAAAAGGTGCGTACCAATTTAAAGGCTGCCCAGGACAGACAAAAAAGTTTTGCAGACCGGAAAAGGAGATTCAAAGAATTTCAAGTTGGAGACCATGTTTTTGTAAGAATTCAAGCCAGAAGGAGTACCTTGCAGTGGAGTGGGTGTGCCAAACTTGCTCCTCGCTATTTTGGACCTTTTCAAATCTTGGAAAGAGTGGGGCCGGTAGCTTACCAACTCGCCCTGCCAAGTCATATTAAGATCCACAATGTTTTCCACGTTTCTATACTAAAAAAATACGTCTACGATCCTAAACATGTGATCAAATGGCAGGATGTTCGGGTAAGAATTAATCTGGTTGTTCTAGCTAAGCTTTGACCTCAGACAGAAAAGTAACTAGAATTGTTGTTGGTTGCAGGTCGAGCCGGAAGGCGAGGTTCTGGTCGAACCACTGAGCATCCTCGACCGGAGAGAAGTGCGGCTGCGGAAGCGGGTTATTACCCAAGCTAAAGTGCAGTGGCAGCACTATGGGCCTGATGAGGCCACTTGGGAGGATGAGGAACTCCTTAAAGAAGCTTACCCGAACTTGTTTAGGGGAAACAGACATCGGGACGATGTCCAATCACAGGAGGGGGAGATGTGATGACCCCAGAAAATGTAAATGTGGAATTTTACTATGGTAAAAGATAGAGTGGTAGTTTGTTGTCTTTATTTTACAAAAAAAAAAACAAAACTCTAATATATTACTTTATTGAGAAATTTAAATATATTTCTTGGAATGCTGGCAGCCTCTTAAAGGAGGATTTTAAAGAAAGAAAATCAGTTATGAAAACTGATTGAAACCACCCTCCCAAACAGGGAAAAGTCCTGGGGAGTGGGGAGGGAATTCTGTGCTGTTGGGACAGACAGAAGGATTTTCCAGGAAAGGAAAAAAAAGAAAAACACAAGAAACTGGTTAAGTCTGGTAAGGACCAGATAACCAGGCACAAGGTGCATATATCTTGTTGAGGGCTGTAGGCCTGCAAGATAGCTCGGGGGGAGAATCCAGTCTTAGAGATGGATCTCAAGGTTGGGTGGTAAGAGCGAATTCGGAATGCAGGTGAACTTACTGAAGTGCCTATTTACAACATTGGCGAACCAGGTACGAGTTCATATTGCAGAGAAATTAATTCAGTAGTGAATGCTGACTACACAGTGGGTTTTACAGTAGTTGAGAAATAGACTTTGTAACCCATATCTTTCATTATTATCATGCTGTTTAATATAGTTAAATCAGGCGAATAGACCTACTTTAAATGACAGAATATTTATTTGATAGACATTATAAAGGAATAACCAGAGCGACAGGGGTAGCCCCCAAAATAAAGAAAGCACATAATAGGATAAGCGGTCCAGAACATCGTAGTGTGTAAACAAGTGTTAATATGCCGAGAACAAGTGACAGAGGACATTTCAAGTTCCTGTGCAAGGAATGCCAGATTGTAAAATCTTTCCATTGAACTCCGACAGAAGTACGCTAAGTGAATCATAGAAAAACATGTGACTGTCGAATCTCAGAATTCAGCACATTAATTAGAAAAAAACTGTGATTGCAAAAGAAATAGTGAAACCATACAACAGACCATATACAAACTTCCACCGTTAAGAGTATTGCTCAAGCTTATAACCAATGGAGGAAACAAAACAAACGCAGATAACCGAAAACAGCATCAATAAGTAACATGTTAAGGTTATTACAATCTCGGAAGGTATGCAACCGTGACTGTGAACACGGCTGTGTGGAAACCCTCCGGAGTAACCGCACAACAACAACAATGTGCATGAGCATGCCCCAAAGTAACTTCCTAAACTGGTTATAACCCAACTCTACAGCTGAAAAAGAAACATTGCGCTACTGCATGTCGGGAATCAACTAAGGCATAGTTAAACAGAGCCGATAACATCATTTAAACAAATCTGTTAACATATATAAGTGAATTCGAAAAGAACCATGCCGTCACAGGGACGGACAAAGCCCTTAACCATATCCGGAGGACGAACAATAACATTAATGAACAAAACGCAACCGACCCAGAAGGGGCTCGGGTAAAATAACAACACAGAACGCAAAGATTAGAATGAAGTTCTGATAATATAAACTTTGGGAAACATATTTATATATTCGAAAACAAAATATGTATACTTGTCCAGATTGTATAACGTTAACCAACAAGTCCGGCATAGCGGCCAGCCTAACTACAGTCTGCACATATATATATACACAGAGGCATTAAAGCCCAAAATCCCAAGAAGGCAAGATTGCCCGAACCAAATCAACAGCCGAACGAGACTTAGACGCAGAAGATCTGCCCGTATTTCATATCTCAACAGAGCAGGTCGAGGACATAAACCCTGAGAATAAGAAATACATACAAGCCGTGAGGATCCCCTCAGGAAATACCTCAACTGGTTCGTAACGAGAAGAAACCAAACATTAGGAAATAGACGGTAATATTCACAAGTTATTGATACATCATGGTCGGAGGAGCCATAGAACCCTCGCACCCGGTAATAAGGGTCGACCTCTTACCTGGGAGGTGCCGAGAGAGCCGAGGCGCCAGTGCTAACATTCCGCCGTCGGTAAAGGGGCTCGTAGCAAGCTCCATCTGCATACACTTCCACAGCAAAAAGAAAACCCATAATCAGTATGAGCATTCAGACAGTAAGCATCCATAACTCTGAGCGCGAACAACAGAGATGAAAGGCGGAAGAACATACAAGCAAGCGGGAAATGAATTACTTGTGCAAGCTTTTCATGGGCAAACCCACGACCTCGGTGCTGTCAACAGAGTTCAGGGGCGGCGCTGGTGGAATCAAACCGGTGCCTGAGTAACCAGAGAGGAGTCCAGCGGCCCTCTTGAAACAAATGAACCCCAGGCTCGTTCCCATGGGCTTAAGTATAAACCCAAAACCCTTAAACTTACTCCAGCCCTCCGATCTGAAGAATAGATCACCGCCGTTGATGCAGCGCGGGAAGCCAGAGCGGGAAGGCCGAGAGGGCGGAACCCGATGTGTCACATGGCCAAGCGGGTGAGCCATGCCACCTGCCGAAATGCGGACGAAGGATATAAATGCAGCTAACAACTCAACGCCGGCAGAGGCTGCGGGTCGGACCAAAACATTTTCGTTTGCCAATTCAATACACGTCATTGTGCAGTCAAGTCAAAGAGCCGTATGGACGAATAACATTCAACATAGGTCCAAAACCATAATCAACATATAACTGTGGAGCATATAAATTAACGCGCAGTAAGGTTATAGGGGGGGGTCGTTATGTTTATGACATAGTTACCGTTTGTATCATTTAATTTTTTATTTATTTATGTATGTATATATATGTTGGGTGTGACATTTGATCTTGGATTATTTTGTTGACAGAGTGAATTTATGACTACTCCATTAAGTTTGATCTGGGCTACCTTGTTGTGCAAGTAAGACTTGACAATCTTTATGTACAAGTTAACTCAAATTATTATGTTCAATTAGGCATTTATATTTTGTTTATTTATTTATAATATAAAATAAAAGTGAAAAACTTAAAATGTTATATAATTATTAAATAAATATGAATGAATGAGATATAATAAATATGAATAAAAAAGATATAATTAATAAATAAATATATGTGAATGAGATTCTGGTTTAATTCAGTATTTATAATTTATTTATTTTTAATATAAAAAGATAAATATGGAGGTAATAGGAATAAGATTAATATAATAGAAAATTTGTATTAATATAACACAAGATTAATATAATAAAAAAATTGGGTTGAAAAATGTGGTTTATATAGTTTTTTAAAACTGAGGTAATAAGTAAAAGATTGATATAATAAAAAAAAAGGTGTTGGAAAAAGTGGCTTATGTGGTTTTTAAAAACTGAGGGAATAAGTATAAGATTAATATAAAAATAAAAAGATTGTGTTAAAACATGTGATTTTTTTTTAAATAATGTTTAAAATCAATGAAATTTATTTAATAATATAAAATAAAATATATATTTCTAATTAAAATAAATATATAAATATTTATATAAATAAAATTTGATTTAAAATAAAGATAATTATTAAAAAAAAATAATTTATTTTAATTATTTGAGATAAGTGTAGATTGCGGATTCAAAGTGGTGAATTAGATTAATTTGGTTTTATTTTTAATGTCATATATTATTGAGATTTGTAGATGGAATCACTGTAAGATTGTTCATAAAGGTCTTTCTATACATGTAATTATGAGTAGGTTTTATTTCTACTACTTTAATTTAGGTTCTTCATTTCTATATATTTGATATATCATTATTATTTTCCATCATTTATAGATGTTGCTATATATCAATTTATTGTTATTATGTTTCTCTAGAAACTAACCTAAAACCATAAGCCAAATGTAAAATTTTAAATCAAGAACATCCAATTACCAACCATTGTATTTAGTAATATTTAAAAATAATGTGAATTAAGAGAATTAGATAATATTAAATTGAGCATAGAGCGTTATTTGAAACTCTCTTCCAAAAGACTCCCTTATTGATATTTTGAGAAACAGAGTGTTTTTCAAGTCAAATTATGTCTTTTTCACCTCCACAACCCATTACATCCACATACCATATTTCAAAAAATATTGCAGAGATGGAAATAATGACATTACATATAGTTATCCACAAATCTAGAAATGCATGAAAATCATTTAATGGGCTCTGTATTTGTTTGCAACAAATGATGATATCAAAAATCACAATAAACATTGGTTGACATTTCTAAATTCTCAAATTGTACATAATGTCTTATAACACTAAAAACATAATACTAAAATGACAACTTTTATTGAAATTTACAAAAATTTAAGAATATATGTTATGACTAGAAAAAATATTTATAATTTACACTTGAAAGAATAATTTATATTTTAAAAATTTGAGATTTATCAATATTAAATAAATTTATAATAAAATAAAATAAATAATAATATAACATCACATATATATAATTTAAACAAAAATATACATTTATTATCAATAAAATAAACTTAAATATATAACATATTTTATATTATACAATAATAAAATAAACTTAAATATATAACCTGCTTTATATTATATAAAAAACAAATTAAACCTATTACATACTTATATGATATAAGTTTTAATAATGTTAATAATAATACATTTAAATTTTTTATAAATTTGAATAAAAGATAAAATAATATTAAATTTAAACTATATTAAAATATTAATATAATCATTATTAAATAATTTTCTTTTATTAAATTCAAATTACTAGAATATCATTATTACATAAAAGAAAATTTAATAGCTTTTAAATTTCAGTTGAGACTTGAGCTTGAAACCTTTATCACATTCACTCGAGACTTGACTGAACCAAACTTAGGTACAAATTGTTCGGGCATTGGGTTGAGTTTTGAAATTCATCATCCCAAGGTCATGAATATTGGAGTTTGCTATAAACTTTATTCTGTCCTTGTATTGTAAAACCTTGTGAATGGAGGAAGCGCTTTATCTTGAGGTAACATAAAGAGGACAGGGAAGGCATATTTAAATTTATTTTTTAAATCTGAATGTGACACATGTATTAAAGAAAAAGGAATTATTACGAAGGGTGTCGAGAATAAACTTTGATATATGAGTTGAAAGCACCACGCTAACATCACAAGGCACTTTCTTAGGTAATATGTGTAAAAATGTCTTGCGAAGAGACTGGTTTTAGCAGTGTAATGGACATTTTAGGTAACGTTTTATTTTTCTGTGTAATGTAATTATTAATACATTACAAGCTTTAGTTTAATTAGTTTGTAAATTTATTTTAAAAATTATTCAAATTTTGATAAGATTTTGATAAAATTTAGTAGGGATTTTAAATATCTCAATTTTTTTATTAGACTAAATCTATTTTCACCATTCAAAACATAATTCATACACTACCAAATTTTTTGACTATCTAAATAATTCCTCGGACACTTTAATTTTTTGACTATCTAAATAATTCCTCGGACACTTTAATAGATAACATCGTATTATTATACATAAGCATATGGCGTCCCATATTTGACTTGCTCATTCAGTTTGTTTTAAGGAGCTGTATATAAGGAGTGCATTTACTAAATTTACGGATTCGGAATGGTGTAAACAATTTCACTTTTACAAAGCGTTGGAAAATAGGATCGAGTGTTTGAAACATTTGAAATGTTTTGGAAGTCAACTTAATTCATTTGTGCCACTATGTTCGATCATTGATTGCAACAAGATGTGTTGTGTAAGGCTAGGCGGCCCCGCTTACACTACGTACCACATTACAATGAAAGTGCTTAGAAGTTTCCAAAATTTATTTTGAGGGGAAATGGAATTATCAGCTAATCTTTTTAGTAGAGACAGAAGAATGCTGAAAGTTGTTAAACATGAAAGTTAATACGTTTGTTACCAGAATAGTTACCCATTATAAGTTATGTTTTGAATTTTTTTGGTTGTAGTTTTAGCTTTTGGTATTTCTCATTAAATAATAAAGTAAGCCCAGGTTAATGATTCAATTTATACAAAGGTATAAGTTAGGATGTTATTTAGAAGAGTAATAATGGATATATCTTCTAATGTATTTGTTTAGTGTTCTATTGTTTTATTGTTGACATTAAGATTGTTAGGTGTGAGACTAAATCAAAGTGAACGGTGTTTGCACCCATGGTATGGGTAAGCCCATGATATTGTCCTATGTATTGCAATGAATTTTTTTTAGGGGTGCGAGTAAAAAGAAACCAATAAAAATGCAATAGTTTTATTATTATTTTAATAAAAAAAACTCTATTCCCTTTCCCCATTGTTTTAGCCGGAATGTGGTTTTCCACTTAAATTATGTGTCGATTTTATAAGTTAATTTATTTTCAATTTATTTGTCTGTTGTCCTTTTTTTATCAATTATTGATATCATAACTATAGGGTCTTATTGATAATGGTGTAAGCTTGGCCTCTTAGTAGTATGGAGACTAATACAATAAGTGATATGGGTACAATGAAAGGGGTCAATTTCGCCTTATGGAAATCACAAATGGAGGATACATTGATTCTAAAGTATCAGTATTTTCTAATTGAAGGAGTGGTAAAGAAACCTCCAACAATAATAGATGAAGCCTAGAAGTTATTGGACAAGAAATTCATGACTACTATTTGGAATTCCCTGGGAAAGAATGTCCACTTTAATATAGCAGGTGAGAAAATAGTAGAAGGGTTGGGGAAGAAGCTGCATGATTTGAATTAGAAAAATATGACATCAAATAATGTTTTCTTAATGAAGAACCTATATAACCTCAAGCTCAAGGAGGGCTTTAGTTGCAGAGCATTTGAGCAAATTTGATATAATTACTAGTCAACTTGCCCCTGTCAAAATTGTTTTGGATGATGAAATAAAAGTAATCTTATTTTGGATGATGAAATAAAAGTAATCTTATTTATGTGTTCCATGTTAAAACAATGTAAACTTTGAAACGAGAAATGTTTTGAAAAGTGTTGATTCATAATACACCTTTTTTTTTAGCATATTTTTGACACTTTAAATTTTTTTATGTATCGAATATGAATAAATTTTTTAAAATGTTGCTGATTTTCATGTTGATTTTGAAAAGCGTTGATGCAACATCAACCACTTCTTTTATAGGGTTTATTTTTAACACTTTAAATTTTCTCATGTATTAATTGTGGATAATTTTTTGAAGTGTTGGTGATTTTCATGCAGATTTTGAAAGCATCAACAATTTTTTTAAGGCATATTTTTTACACTTCAAATTTTCTTGTCTTAATTATGCACAATTTTATTTTTAGATGTTGATTATTTAACCGTTTTTTAAGTTGTCTTATTCTTCTTGTTTTTCATCCTAACATGTTTGTTTTTCAAGAGTTGCCTAAACATGCGATTTTTGTTTTTCTTCGCAATGTTTTTTCATATTGATTTTTTTTTGCAAAAAAAATAATAATAATAAGATTAATATTTTGAGGTTAAGATTTTTTATATATTTATATAATGTTAATTAATACTCCAATACCACTAAAAAAATAATAGTTTTAAACACAGGACAAAAAATATACATTTTGCATATCTTTTCACTAAAAATGACATGTCAAATAAAAAAATTATGAAAAATTTGAAAAAAATCGGGAAAATAGGAAATTTTATGATATTTTTATGAATTTTATAACAAAAAGTAATAAAATTTCAAGTTTTTTTTTCCAAAAAAAAAAAAATTATAAACTTTTAAGTAAAAATAACCAAAAAAAAAAAAAAAAAATGTCAAAAAACAAAATAAAACATACAATTTAAAAAACAAAAAAATTCCTTAATTTTTTTTAAGAAAATAAAATAAAATAATGGCATTAACATATTAAAATATTAAAAAAATAAAAAAAACATATAAAAAATATTTAAATAAATAAAAAAATTAAAAACTATGCCCCAACAGGCCGAGGGCAGGGAGGCCCAATTCTAAGAATCCGGCCAGGGGTGGGGGCAGGGTTGCATGGTCACAACTCCTCTCCGCGCACCTCGACAGTCGCACGGACCTTGGGCGAGGGAGGTTTGATTCTCAAAATCAGGCCTCCTCTGCCCTGGGTCCATGTGGCCGGCCTGGTGGTCGAGGGGTGAGGTTGTGACTAAATCGAGCCTCCTCGCCCTGGCCACATAGAGCCATACTTTTTTTTTTTAATTATATATATATATATATATATATATTATTATTAATTTTTTTATTTTTTTATTTTTTAATTTTTTTTATGTTTAGTAATTGTTTTATTTTTTAAAAATTTTAATGTTTATTTCTTTTTAATTTAATTTTAATGTTAGAGATTTCCAGAATAATATTGTGTAACGTGTGTAATCTGTCCAACATTTCGGTGGTGACTCCATCCATCTTCAAGGGTTCTATGTGGTCCCTCATGGATCATCAAAAGTTGGATAGATCACACATGTTACACAGTATTATTCTGGAAATCTCTAACAATATGACAAACTGTGGAAGTCTGTGTTTTTTAATATTTTTTAAAAAATAAGTTTTATCTTTTAATTTAATCATATTTTTTTTGTTTTATTTATTTTTTTAATTTTTTGAATTTTCCTTAAATCTCAATGTCATTTAATTTTATCTTTTTTAATTATTTTTTGTAATTTGTTTTTTTTGAGCAATTTATTATTATTATTATTTTTATGTTTTCTAATTTTATTATAACGTATTATTTGTTTATTTTAATGATTTTTTTTTTTAATTTTATGGTTTTTATTTATTTTTAATTTTTTAAATTATCTTATTTTATTTTTTATAAAAATCCTAGAAAAAAAAATTATATATAATTTTTTTCCAACTCTTTTTGTATTTTTAATTTTATGTGTTAATTTTATTTTTTTTTATTTTTTTACATTTTTTTAAAGTTATTATTATTATTATTATTGTATTTTGCCATATTTTAGAAAAAAATTATGTTTTAATATATTCTTTTATTTAGTTAATTTTTTTTTTTTAATTTATGTTTATATATATATATATATATATATATATATATATATATATATATATATATATATAGTTGTTATTATTTTTTTAACTTTTTGTGTTTTTGTTTGTTTGTTTGTTTTTTCATTATTTTTGTTTTTTTTTTTATTTTCATTTTTATTTATTTAAATATTTATTTATTATTTTGTTTCATTTTATTTTTTTCTAGAGGGTCCATGTCAGTCCTAAAAAAATTATGTTATTCCAACATTAACAATTTTTATTTTCACGATGTTTTTCACACAAAAAAATTGGATTTTATTGGCTTTTACTCCAATTTTTAGAAAATGTTGAAAAAATACCATGAAAAAAAATTAAAAAAAGAAGTCATTCCAGTATCAACACTTTTCGTTTTAGGTGTTGCTTTTCATGTTTTTTTGGGTTTTCTTACTGGAGTTCTCATTTTGAGTTTACAGTTCCCGTTTCAAAGTTTACACTGTCGTTAGACAACTGGAAGAATTTGATAGTAGCTATGAGCACTACAACACCTGTTGCGGCCTTGAAGTTTGATGATGTTAGCAGAAGTTTAATGAATGAGGAGTTGCAATGCAAATCAATTGTGGAAAACTAGGGAGGAGAAGCGCTAACCTTAGTTGATCATGGAAGGAAAATTGAACATAGCAAACAATGGTGTTCAAAATCAAGAGGAAAATTGAAATCAAGAACATGAAGAATTACTTGTTTTCACTATGGAAAACCAAAACATAAGAAAAATGATTATTGGTTTTGGAAGAAGTAATAGAAGGAACAAAAATCAATCACCACAAATGAAGGTGAGATCATTGTTGTAGCTTCTAAAAGTGATGTCTTATTTACTATTTCAGTAGAAGAAGTCTATTTATATACTACCAGCAATGGCATTGATTGGGTACTTGACTCTGAGGCATCTCACCATGTGACCTAATGCAAAAATAATTTTATTGTGTATGAAGTGGGTGATTCATGGTAGAGTAAATTTAGGAAATAATCAGTTTTGTAATATTATTGGAGTGGGAGATGTTTGAATCAAGACAATGGATGGATAAGGTATCTTGTTGAAACAGGTTAGGCATGTTCCAGAGATGCGTATGAGCTTTATCTCTATGGGAAGATTGAATGATGAAGGCTACTCCACAACATTTGAGAAAGACAACTAGAAAATTAGTAAAGCATCATTGGTGTTTTCTAAAGGATTCAAGACAGGAACCTTGTATAGAATGAGGGAAACAAAGAAGATATTAGATGCAACTAATATTGCAAAATAAGGAAACTCAATGGATTTATGGCATAAGCACCTCGGCCACATGAGTAAAAAGGGCTTAAAAGTTATTGTTCGTAAAAATCCACTCCCAGGTTTGAAATCCTATGAACTTGATCTTTGTGAGCACTATATTTATGGTAGAAAAAAGAGTTTCTTTTGTGAGAGGTGGTCATGAAAGAAAATTAATTTTATTAGAAGTAATATACTTTTATGAGTTTGGGCCAATGAATGTTAAGTATTTAGGAGGAGCCTCATATTTTGTCACATTAATAAATGATGCATTTAGGAAGGTTTGAGCCTACCTTATGAAAAGTAAAGGTGAGGTGTTTGAGCCTACCCTATGAAAAGTAAAGGTGAGGTGTTTGAGCCCACCTTACGAAAAGTAAAGGTGAGGTGTTTGAGATATTTCAAAATTTCCATATTGTTATTGAAAGAGAGACTAAAAAATTGCCGAAGTGTTTGAAGATAGGAAATGGTGGAGAGTATTGGTCTAGTGCGTTCAAGAATTATTGTAATAGGTTTGGAATTAAACATGAGAAGAGAATCCCTGGTACTTCCAAACAAAACGATACTATAGAAAGGATGAATCACACTATCATGGAAAAGGTGAGAAGTATGTTGTCAAATTTTGGATTGAAAAACCATTTTTATGTAGAAGAAATAAGGAGAATCTATTATCTCATTAATTACTCACCTTCTATAGCCTTAGATGACGATATTCCTGAAGAAGTTTGCACTGTGTTGATGGCCAAAATTGAACATGTCCAACATTAAGGAAATCACCCGGTTAGGGGCCCAATATAACCTCAACCTAAATCTAACCTAAACTAAATGGATAAACTAATCTAAACTAACCTAAATGCATAAAATATCTCTAAATCTAGATTTTACCTAGTGGTTTATTTTATCATTTTCTAGTACTAATGGGCCACAGGATATACTTGTCTGATTGCAACTACTTGAAGAAAGTAATCTTTGGAATGGATGAAATTTGGGCTCAACCAAGCGGCCAGGAATTTTTCTCCCACGTAAAGAAACTTTTGTTTTAAATGAATTAAAATAAATCTAAATGTAGTCCTAACTAATAATGGAAATGACAAATAAAACTATCCTAACCTGACAAATAGAAAGCATGTAACAGTTTTATAAATGGGGATTTAACTTGAAATTTTTAATTAATTTCAAGCTACATAAATAGTCCTAATAGTTGATATTATTTAATCTCATGAATGCTCTATTTGAAGAAATATTATAGGCTAAAAATTGATCAAGGAAAAGTATTTATAGCATGGAAATAGTACACATGCAAGTGATTGTTAAAAAAATGTATATTAATAAATATGTAAGTAAATATTTACTAGACATTCAATCATACATGATCACATTAAAGAGTAGTTGATTTTTTTTTAATCATATAAATAGATAGCTAGTAATATGAAAACGCGCATGTTTAATTCAAAACAATGCGAAAATATACAAGTCGTGGAAGAAATATGTCAACACCAAAAGTCTATGATTGCATTCAAATGAATAACAATATTCAGATTAAATACATTACATAAAACCTTGTTGTCTGAAGTGCTTCTTCAAGATGAAAAAGTCTTCCTAGGCTCTAAAACTCTGCCATCAAAAGATGGATCTACAATAGTGTACAATCTTTCTCCTTTGATATAGAAAAATAAAAGTCTAGAAACCATCCCCAAAACTCAAGCCTGAGTTTCTATTCTCTACACAAAAATTCCCCTTTACAATAGTGCAAAGAGTTTCTTTGTTTACAGAAAATAGAACCCCTCTCTCATTATCAGAGTTATTATTTATAATTTTGCAATTTAGCTCTCAAAACAGGGAGTTGTTTCAAGGCAGATTCTTGAATAATTTTTTTTTCTAATTTTGGGAGTTGTAGATTCATTTTTTTAACTTTGAAATTTTCATTAATCAACATTGAACCTCCAGCTAGTAATTACCCTCCAAAATCTTGCCAAATATATATATATATATATATAGCATTATATCAAAATTGAAATAAAAACCCAAAATTGAAACATTCAAAAACAAACATTCAATAAAATCCAAATTAATTAATAAACAAAAACTAAATCTGAGCTCCCAATTTCTTCATGTTGTGATATTCCTGGAAAATTTATAATCTAGCGACAAGACCCCAGCAAAAATGTATTATGTCTATATAACATTTTCCTAAAAACTTACTCAGAAAACACTGTTTGTTGCAAATTTGCAACCCCATTTTCTGCTAAATGTTAGGAGTGTTTATTGCATGGATTTGGTAAAATAGATTTTTCTAGATCGTTCTCCTATTTCCAATATTTTCAATTAGTCCTCCTAGGTCTAATTTTGTTCTCTAGATCTCGAGATATGGATTTTTTAAGTTGGAGTCTTGTAGTCTTTGATAGAAACCTTGAACACTATTGAGACAAGCAGTGAATTAGTATGTAACTTATGACCAATTTTTACCAATTTTTACTTTTCTTTGCACATTCATTGATTCATGCTTAAATTAACCAGCAACACATCACAATGTATTAGTAGCAAATAGAGTATATATAACCACAACCATGTTGAAAATGTAACTAGGTTCAGTCTTCATTTATTGTACTGGGTCATGACTTGATGATGTACTTGATGACTTGTAGTGTAATTGGAGTCATTCTTGAAGTTTAGATCTATTAATTTTAAGGGTATGCTCCAAAGGCGTTGTATTAAAATCCCTAATTCTAGGGTCCAATGATTTATTTGGTCACATTTAGAAAAGGGAAAGCCAAAATCACAACATTTTGGTGCAAGTTAATTCTTTATAGCCTCTGCATTTGGCAAGGCCAAGAAATTTTAGAATATCATTTTTGTGGGACCTGTGCATTCCAAAGTGGAAAAGTTGTATATTGATTTGGTCACACTATGACAAGGAAAGTAAACTATAGGAAGAGCGTGAGGTCACATGCTTGTGACAATAATATCACAATTGTTTGTTGACAGTCTCTGTGAGGATATTTTTTGGTATAAGAAGCATTGGTAGTTATCAATATTGTGTAAGACCTATGCACTGCAAGGTGAATACTAAGGAATAACAACTTGTTAATTTCAGAAAGATAACAGTCCAAAGGGAGGATCACTAGGAAGAATATTTTGAGTTGTTGCATGAAAAGAACATGGCATCCAGAATAGGAGGTATGTAACCCTGAGGTATATATGGCATATTTTGTTAAGGGTCTGACATGAATTGTTGTAGGGTAAGTCAAGTGTATGAATCTAGGACTCATGGAAAGTATGAAAGGTTAAATTTTATGAGTTAAATATGAATCCTTTGGTCTAGGGTTAGTACTTGAAAACCCTAAGATTCCATCCTCTAACCCTAGATTGACAAATCAACATCATGCTTTTTGTTATTTTATAGTTTTCTTGGGTCTACTTTTCAATGAGTTCTATTGGTACAAGAAATAAAGGAAGAAGGATGTGTATATCCTTAGTTTTGACAACCATGGTGGAAGGAGGGAACTGTAAGGAGCCATGGGAACTCTAATGATATATTCATAGTATAATCATGCAATTGTGAATGCCTAGAAGAACATAATTCAACTGATGACTCTGTATCCTATTAAATTAAAGTAGGGCATGTAGTTGCGTTGGTAGAACGAACGACATCATGGTTTATAGCATGTAGCATTTGAATATTTTAAAATGTATGTTCTGGTAGTCATCTAGCCGGTATTGAAAGATTATGTTGCAATGTTGTGAAAGTAGCATGTATGAATCCTCCCTTGTGATGTCATGGAGTGATTTCTTCCAAGGAAGAACGACCATGATGATATCATCATTATAGTCTATATGTTTTTGGAGCAGTTATCTTAGGAGCTTGTTGGTTCAGTTGCAGCATAATGAGATGAAATCCAAGATTATATGAATGGGTGAAACATGATATTCCACTAAAGACTTTGATGATGAGTGAAGGAAGACCATGTTGCTGATAATGACATGATACTCTCTGCATGATCCTGCCATGTGAAGAATGTGTAACAATAATTATATGATTATGTTGGCTTGTTGCCTTGGCACTTGGTCTGAAGGAGCTATTGTATACCACAATGACTAATGTGATATCTGGTTACATATGGATCGATGATTATGCCCCCGTCAATCACTTTCCAAATTTTTAGAGGGAGATATGTTCCAACTCAATGATGATTGGTTTGAGACACGACATATGCAGACTAATGACATGGAAAGTGATGGTGTAACATGCTATGATGATGATATTGGATATAGAGGGATTTATGATGTTCATAGAAATATTGCACATGTGATGATGATGATAAATCCCTAAGAGCTACTATCGTAGTAGTTGATGACGGAAATCTCTCCCTAGTTGAGAGGGAGATCTTCCTTGGTTGAGAGGGAGTGATAGATATGTTTCTGTGATTCATGTGTCCTATACAAGACTAGGACTGACAGTCGTAAGTCTTAGTGACGGCCATGAGGAGAGAATGGCATCCAGAGGATTGGGTAAGCATCTGAGACATATAATCCTTGAGGATTTTGAATCCAAGATAGGAAGTAGCCTGGTGATCGACACTCTTTGAGGATCTGATAGGGTATCTAAGACAAGAGTGATCTAAGAGGACTGATATTCTTTGAGGATTGGGAATCCAATATAATAATAGTCCTAGAGGGACATACTTGGTGAACATTTAGGTAGGGTATGTTCCTAAGAGGTAGTGTGTGTGTCCCACGTAAAGCCTCCCAGCATTATGCTCTGATCTATTGAGAGATAGAGCTTGTTATTGAAGGCCTTGCTATGTTGACAATGCTTATACATTGATCATAATGTTGATGCTTAAGAGGGCTTACCAATTTAACTCTTCTTATGAGAATGTCCCAAGGGAATTATTTTCCTTGTACTTGTTGTCAGTAATGAATACCTCCCTAGTTAAGAGGGATTGTTGAAAATGTAACTAGGTTCAGTCTTCATTTATTGTACTGATTCATGACTTGATGAGTCATGACACTGCCTGATTTCGAATGAAACCCTCTAGTCGCATGCATGATGCCTACAAGGGAGCAATTCCAGTCTTTTACACCCAATTTTGTGCCTGCAACCATGAGATTTAAGCCACTTTTTCAGGCGAGGATCTAGTTCTTTGCCCAGAACTTAATGCCACTTTCTAGAACCATGAATGATACAAGGACAAAGACTTCCATATAAATATTAGACAAGAAATTTACCTAACAATGCCTAGCCATGACAAACATTCCAACAAACATATCATGAACATGAAATCTACAGATCATAAATACACATAAGAACATAGGGGCATGATACTTATCTTAAAATCACCGAGAATTTCTAGTGATTTCTCATAATAGCTACAATAACATCTATTAGGTCACACATTCATCATTATTTCATTTACTACTCAAAACATGATGAGAGCCATAACCAAAGTCTATCATAAACCATGCTTATAACCAACATGTAACCAACATAATAACAAGGATAGCACAACCATAAAAACCACATATTACAAGTACATTTACACATAGAACATAAGAGGAAAAGAGATGTTATTATCATATGAAAAATCCAACTAAGCGAGGGACATCCACGTACCACCAGACTATAGATTGCGCTGAACCAAATATTTCTTTCAGCCAATCACCCTCATGCCATATTCCAAGCATGAATGTGAGACTCACAAAAAAACCAACCAGGGTTTCCTGAGGCCAAACCACCTCAAGTCTCATCAGTAGAACCAATATTTACTAAAATCCCCATTGAATCGCTGGGCCCTAAAAAAGCATGGATGCCTCTAGATCTCTCCACCTAAAACGTGAGGAATTTTTCTATCTCAACCTATCAGATTTACCATATATCCAACCAGTAGGTCTACGAGGTATCCACCCTCTAGGCTTTACTATGTATCCCAACATTCACCAGTCAAGGATTCATAGGCTCAATCAAGGGTATTTACCTTTGAGACTGACTGTGTATCCCGCCATTCACCGGTCTAGGATTCCTAGGCTCAATCGAGGTGTTCACAACTAGGCTTTACCCTTTATCCCATATTACAATTCCTAGGCCTTGTGAACAATACTAAGACCACCCCACTCAACTTCGCCTCCATCCAGTAATCTAGCTCTACCCAATACAAGAGAACCCCACCACACCATGGCTATACGAAAATGGAAAGGAAGTATGAAAAGCATTGTCACACTTGGAAAAACCCATGCCAATGACAACAAGAGAACCAACAACACACATGCATGTACCATGCATGCGAAACATAGCAAGGAAAGCATACATGCAACTCGATACCTACAAGTAATTCTGATGTAGCCTCTTCATCCTTCTCTTCCTTGCTTGGTCTTTGCTTCATCTTTCTTTCTTCCTTTTCCTTTGCCTTCCTTCCTCTAATTCTAGAGTTCTCCAAGAATTCTCTAAGTGTCTAAGAGTGAGAGAGAAAAAGAGAGATCCAAAACTAAACTGACAAAAGATTATCAACTGATCCTCATAAGCCTTTTTATTAATGAGGCCTCTATTTTCCTTAATTTTCCATTATTTTCATCCTCACATGCAACCTGTGACCTTTCACCTTCCTTTTCTCCTAATTTCCATTATTTTCATAAATAAAATTCTAATTAATGCCTCATGCCTTTCCAAAGCCTTTGCCATTTCAATTTCTAATTTCCTTTAGCCATAATAATCGAAATGAACACCCGCTAGTATGTTTTTCCCAACATTCAACTTTGAATATGTGTCCCATGACCTTGGTCTTATATCTCTTTTTTTAACTTTATTACATGGATTTTTGACCAGGGCTTTTATAAAACCCTCCCCCTTGGGGGAACATCGTCCTCGGTGTTCAATGACACCTAAAACCAGAAAACACACTAAAAACCAAAACATACTACCCATGGAGCTTTATAACATAGCTCACTGTAGTATTTAAAAGGAAAAATCTATTAGAACATGACAAACATACCATTTACTGGATATTTATAACACAAATAATTACGGTATTTACAATGACAGCCACATATATACTCATACACAGTTTCTTCAACCAACAAATAACCATACAGTCTATGGATCTTATAAATCCAGCTCGATACAATATTTACAATAATATAACCATATACATATATGCACATTTTCTCATCCAGCAAATAAAAGGATATGGTGCCTGCATCCGCAAAAAGGAAATCAAAGGCTCACACCTCCACCCTCAAAAGTACTACCAAGATTCACCTCCTTACCAGGAAGTCCAGAATCCACTGTCAAAGTCAAAATGCATCCAATGTCTAGTTCTACAATCTTGCGTTGCTGTCCTCTCAGTGAAGAGTTACTCACTCATTGTTCCACGACACACTCCCAATGGGCATATGATTCCATATAGCAATGCTAATGAACAAAAACAAATCCATCCCCCGGCCTTCCCTTCTCTCCTACACATTCCCTCGGAAAATCCATTCATCTCGTTCTATGCAGTCACTCACCTTCCAAGTTCCTCGACATTCCCTATCCCGTGTGATCCATCCCTTGGCAATAATTCCTCGCAACAGAAGATCCAAAAACATAGGCATATCCCTGCCTGAAAACCATCATATCGGTCGTAGCATGCTCATGGAAATCAATGGACATTATTGGGTACCAATGTCCCATAATGGCCCTGCTCCTGAAATGCTTTACCAACATATTTTCATTTGTTCCAATTCCTTTTATTGTTTCTACTAATGCTTGCAGTCATTTTCAACCACCCAACCTGGGCATTTTGCCTGATTCTTGTACCAAGCACATAAATTCCATTAGATTCAAAATGAATTGGAATAAACTCAAATCATACCTCATTGGTGGCTTGTCAATAAGGTAAACTTGCAATTCTGTTTACTTCTTGTCACAAGAAGACAAACCAACTCTTTGATCAAATCATTATGTATAAACATATCACATCCAGTTAGTTCAAAATATAACCATCATAATAAAAATCATAGATCACAAGTAACCATCATAATCCAGAATCATAGATCACATGCATAATTTAAAACTGAAATAAAATACTAATACTTATTTTTTAATCGGTCCTTCGCTTCTACCTTTATCCTTTGTCCTTTTCATACACACAGAGAATTGGTTGGCACACCCAGTAAACGCCCAGTTCCTTTTACTTTTCTTCAATTACATACACATAAACAATGTACATCACAACACATACATCCACACACAATGTACAAAACCACACAATACATATACCTACATCCAGCATACGAAACAACACATACACCTACATCCAATGTACATCACAACGTAATACATACGCCTACACCTAGTGTACAACACAACACATACACACACCTACATCTGGTGTACAATGTAATACATATATGTACATAGAGTACAATACAACAAATACACTTGTCACAATGCCACAACTACAAAATTCACATACTTAGTACCACATGTACATAACATAGCATGTACGACTTGCACACAATACCACATGTACACCAGTACCACCTGTACAACATGTACATTGTACCACCTCTACACAACACCACCTGCAAAATGTGTACACAACATCACATGTACATGGCACAACCTAAACAATGTGTACACAACACCACATGTACACCACAACACCTGTACAACGTGTACACAACACCACATGCTCTACATGTACACGACACCACATGTACACAACATCACATGCACGACATGTACACAACGCCACCTATACACATGACCACATGTACAACATGTACACAACACTAAATGCACAGAACACCACATGTAAAATCATGCACACAATAGCATATGTACATAAAACTGCATATACAACATGTACATAACACCATATGTACATAACACTGCATATCCACATATCTTGCACAACACCATATGCACACAACACTGCATATCCAACAACATCTATCACAACACCATATGCACTACAACACTACATATCCAAACACTTCAAGCACACAATATGCACACAACACTGCATATTTGTACACACCATGTGCACATGTACGATATGTACACTAACACCACATATCCATAACATAGTACATAATACCATCTATACCAACACTACATAATGAGGACATACACCTGCATAAGAAATCATTCCATCTATACAACATGAACACAACATACATATATACACACAATACTACAATGACTACATCATACACATACATTTGATAACTACACATCCATAATACCACATTGTCTTCTTTTATTCATGCACAACGAACAACAATTCCCAACATAACCAAGGAATCTGTCCTCAAATCCATTTACTTTATGTTTCATGTTACCTTTCTCATGTTTGTCTTGCCATCGCCCATTTACCCCAATGGACCCAACTAGTCCAACAAGTTTTCATATTCTTCCCTTTAGTTGCCCTTATAGATGCACCATGCTTCATCTGAGTCTTACATTACCTGTTAGGTTTCATTAAAATCTCCCCGAGCTCCATTAACTTTCCTCTTTCCCAAAATAATTCCCAAAACCCTCAAAACATGAAAGGTATAATCACATAATATCAACTAAAAACCACATGATACTGACCTCATAGATTTGTCAGGCCTGCTCTTCCCACTTAATTCCCCATAAGACCAAGAATCTCTTCATGTCATTCACCTGCATAAGAAATCATTCATCCACAAGAATGATCCTTGAAAACATTTTCAGACAGTGACATAGATACATACAGACATACATATATATAAACATTAGCATAAAATAATCATGATCCATGATGACCTTGTCATACACGACATGCATACATACATATATACATATAAATATTAGCATTAAACAATCATGATTCTGACGACCTTGTCAGACAATGACATACATGCATACATATATACATATATAGACATCACATAATCATGATCACAACATAATTACCAAATAGCATAAGGTTAAGGTTAAGAGAACTCCATTTATTCATGCATAACATGCACAACATTGATAGCAACAATTCCCAACATAACCAAGGAATCTGATGCCTCAAATTCATTTAGTTTATCTGTCATGTTACCTTTCTCATAATTGTCTTTCCATCATCCATTTACCCCAATGGACCCAACTAGTCCATCTGGTTGTCGTATTCTTGCCTTCAGCTACCCTTATACATGCATCGAGCTTCATCTCAGTCTTACATTACTTGTTAGGTTTCATTCAGCTCTCCTTGATCTCCATTAAATTTCCTCTTTCCCAAACTAATTCCCGAAACTCTCAAAGCATGAAAGGTAAGAACCATAAACAAGAGAAAAGAAAACCATGAAACACCAATAGGAACATGACACCACAAATAAAGTGGCAAGGCCTTTCACCAGACGTCATCAAAACCCATAAATGAAGCTCAAACAAATCACAAACTACCGAAGGCACAAAACTCCCAACAAACACCATGACTTAACACCATGGGTTCCGAATGCCTCCACGGGAAATTCAACCTGAGACTTCTTCAGTATTTCATGGAAGCCTCTTTTTCCATGAAATCCCTACATCATACTATCATAAACACATAATTGTCAGTGCATAAATAAATATAACAATATACCAGTTACCTTACCTTGTTGTACCAAGCATGCGGCCTTGTAACTAAACACATCCATGCCATATCTCAAGGGACTCCAAATCCCTTGACAGATCCAACTATAACTCAAAACTATCTAATATACCTACCAAATACATGTTCATGACTATAGCACATATCCACATAATGTCAGACGAAATCAAGATTAAGAAGACTTCCTGTATTCGTGCCAAGTAGCCATTCATTTGGAATTGCGGTTTCCAAACATAGCTAAAGGAATTATCACCTAATTCCTTTATTTTACCTTTACCCTACTACAATTGAGTTTTACTATGTATTGTTACATCACCCAACTATTAGTTATATAACAAACCAAAGATTACCTTGTCACGCTAATATCAAGCATGTTGGCCTGCATCTGTTCACACATGTCAGTCGCATGCTCCAAAGATCAAGACATCATATGTATTGATTTAAAATCAATATTTACCAAGGCTAAAGTCATTTCATAACCAAAATTCAACTCACAATCATTATACATAATACTACAACTAGCACCCACTTGCACGCAAGTGCATATCAGTTGTCTCAACACATTTTGTGTTAGTAGAACCGTCTTAAAAAAATATCATGCAATCTTATAGACACATACTCATTCAAGCAATAGATAGATGACATAATAGACACCAAACACTCAAACACTAAATAAATGACATAATCAAACATTCAAACACCAAATAACCAACATAAGCAAACTCATACCTACAAGGGAGAGACTATAGTCTTTTTCACCCAGTTATGTGCCCGCGACCATGGGATTTAAGCCACTTTTTTAGTATAGGATCCAAACCTCTGCCCATAACTTAATGACACTTTCCAAAACCATGAATGACACAAGGATAAATCCTTCCATACAAACCTTAGAAAATAAATTCACCTAACAAGGCCTAGCCATGACAAACATTCTACCAAACATATCATGAACATAAAATCTACAGGTCATAAATACACATATGAACATAGGGGTCTGATACTCATCTGAAAATCACCAAGAAGCTCTAGTTCCTTCTCATAATAGTTGCAATAACATCTATTAGGTCATACATTTATCATTCATTTATTTACTAATCAAAACATGATGAGAGCCATAACAAAATTTTGTCATGAACCGTGCTTATAACCATCATGTAACCAACAGAATAAAAAGGATAGCACAACCATAAAAACCACATATTAACAAGTAAATTTACACATACACTAGAAGAGAGAAATAGCTCTTATTATCATATGCAAAATTCAACCAGGCTAGGGATTTCCATGTACCACCCGGCCATAGATTTGGCTTTAACCAAATCTTTCTTTCATCCAATCACCCATGTGCCATATTCCAAGCATGAATGCAGGACTCATAACAAAACCAACCAGGGCTTCCCAAGGCCAAAACACCTCAACCCTCATCAATAGAACCTTAGAACAATCCCCACTGGATCACTAGGCCCAAAACAAGCATGGATGCCTCTAGATCAAGGAAAATTTGAAGGATGGAAAATTTTCTTGAAGTTTAAAAACATTGGTGAATCTCACTAATCCCTAATATGAAAACTATAAAATTTTTATTGATATATTTGGAAAATTATTCAAATTTATAATGAATTTATATATAGTCTCTATATAATGTTGGTGATTTTTAAGGTAAAATAATTTTATATTCTAAAATTTGGGCGAATCATCGTTTATAAAAAATTGAAATTGGGGAATCTTTTTTGTGGAAAAATCACGGAAAATTAGGCCACTGGGTGAACTTTAGCCCCTAAAATTTTCCATGCTCTGAATCTCTCCACCTAAATCGTGAGAAGTTTGTCTGTGTCAACCTATCAAATTTACCATGTATACCTCCATTATTGGTCAAGGGATTCCTAGGCCTATGAGTTCTCCACCCTCTGGGAATTACTGTGGATCCCTCCATTCACTGGTCAAGGATTCCTAGGCTCAATCAAGGGTATTCACCTCTAACATTTACCATACATCCCACCATTCACTAATCAAGGATTCCTTGAATCAATTGAGGTGTTCACAACTAGGATTTACTGTGTATCCCATCCCGGGATTCCTAGGCCTTTTGAATAATCCTGAGACCACCCCACTCAGCTTCGAGTCCATTCAGAAATCCATCTCAACCAAATACAAGACAACCCTACCACACCATGGCTATCCGAAAATGGCAAGGCAAGGCTAGAAAACATTGTCACACCTAGAAAAACCCATGTCAATGACAACAAGAGAAGCAACAACACATGTGAATGTACCATGCATGCCAAAATTGGCATGGAAACTGTCGTAGCATCCATCGTCATTTTAATTTTATTTTCAGTTTTATGGAAAAAATAAAAATAAAAAATCAAATATTATGTTATAACGGAAATAAAGGAGAATGTGGAAATTTGAAAAGAAATGATTTGTTTTATGACTATTGACGACTTTTGAACACGAGGAACTCGGGAGAAGATCTAAGCCATCTGATCAACAGGCAACAGATTCAACGGTAGTCACGTGGATTACAAGAACGAAGTTTAATTCAAAATCAGACGCGAGAAGTTATAAAATCAAGTTAAAACCTCAGTTGATCAGGGTCATCCACTTGAAAAATGCAGATCTGACAGTAATTGTGCGGTTAACAAGGATGATGTTTAATTCAGAAAATGGACAGGATGGTTTATATAATGTGGTTTAATCCGTTGAAGTCTGGATTAATGACATCCGCTCATCAAGAAGTGATGAGACCCGACAGATATCACATCGAAAAGTGCATGAAATTTATTATAAATTCCGGACTCGAGAAATCTTTAAATTACAGTTTTGTTTCCATATCAGGTCTGTGGGGAAGACAAAGGTCTGTAGAAAAGGCAGACATGAGAAGTTTATGAATGGAGCCTAAATTCTTTTTAGTTCTGCGATAAGCTATATTCTGCGTAAATCAATCAATTCCGCTATTTTAGCAGAATAATTAGAATTAGAGGCAGATGACCAAAACTCCAAAGGAATGGTGATTGGTCGGGTTTCTTTGTGTTTCCGCCAATTAGAGCACTCCCGATATATATGTGGCCCATAAGGGTTTCTTTATGTTTTAGCCAATCAGAACATTTCCGATACATATGTGGGCCCAAGTACACACACGGAGTTTTGTAAAGATGCAGTTTGTTGTGTTAAAACAATTTAATTATTATGAGAACATCTTCAGAGAAAATTCATTAGTATTCAAGCCACAGATCCGGACAATGAGAAACCATCATCATTTTTCTAATCTCTGTTACTTCTTGTTATTTTGTTTTCTTGAGAATGAGGTGTCTTTTACCCTCCAATGTAATATTCTGTAATGAATTTTAATTTAGACAGTTAGGAGATAGTTAAACAATTTGTCAGTTTTGGTGATTATCAACTATCACATGATGTATAAAAGAGACAAAATTATAGAAAAAGGGTTCGAATTTTAAATAACCTAGAGACCAGGCTACTGTATTTTTGATAAATTGTTGATTAATGAAAGAATCAGAAGTTTTCCACTCATTGTTGGTTATGATTTTGTGACTTCTTTGTTATGCGTCATCATATGTCTTCTTTTCTTTAAGTATAGTAATGAAGCTGCAAGTCTTTGTTTACTTATGTGAATGAAGTTAAAATTCCTTAAAAGAGCACTCCTATACTTTAAACCCTTACTTCTACAATTCTTCTAAGTTACATATAATAGTTTCTGTGTAAAGCAACATATTGTACCTAACTTCCCAAAGTGTTACAAATAATAGTTTCTATGTAAAAGAACATATTGTCTCTAACTTCTCAAAGCATTCTCCACTTAGCATTCATATTCAGCAATCAAATGGCATTCCGAGACTTTCATATCACCTAAGTATTAAGGGTTAAGAACCAGGTCTTTCAGGTCCTTCACTTAAAGATACATCATACAAATAAGTGACAATAATAATAAACATTAATGTCTTAAGCACAATTTCTACATAGCCAAGAAATTGGTTTCTTAAGGGCCAACATTAATTGGCGTCGTTGCCGGGGAGAGAAGTCAAGAACACTTTTCCTTGGGTTTTTAATATTTTCCTCTAGTTGTTCGATGAGGAGGAAATATTTGGCAGTATTAAAGAGAAAGCAATAACTCTGGCTTTAAAAAGGCCTCATACGAGGTCATATACCTCACAGCAAAAATTTCAAGCCCTTTCAAGCCCTGAGAGGCTAGTTTCCAAGAGGGTTGGAAGGCCAAAAACTCCATTTACACCAATTCCTACACTGTCTACACCTGGCAGTAGTTCAACACATTTTTCATCCAAAAAGTCACCTTTTATTGACCAAGAGTCACCTTTTACATCTACTTCATTTCAAGAACCCAACTGTCAAGAACAATCTTTAGAGTTTGTTTCTTTCTCAGTATCTGCTATAGTTATTCAACCTGAACCTATAAATACCTTGCCACCTTTTCATACTCCATTTACTCCTCAGTTGGGTTCTACATCTGCTAGTATTCAAGGTTCAGTAAGTTCATGAGAAAACATGGTAGCACCTGCATTCTTGATGAATAGGTATGCACCTATTCAATTTCCAAAACAGATGAATCAAATGCCACAATAATACTTGAAGATTCTTCCTCATTTCACAGGGGAGGATGAACAAACAACAGAGAATCATATAGCAGTGTTTTGTAATTTTGCAGAAAATCTAAATGTTGAACATCTGGATGTTGTTTTAAGACTTTTTGTGCAATCATTGGATGGAGAATCAAGAAAATGGTTTAAAGTGCTTCCTAATAACTCTATTCCTACATGGGAAGAGATGGAGTGCCTGTTCACCCAAAGATGGGGAGAGAAAAGAGACCATGGGTATTTACTCACCGAGTTTAATGCTATTAAGAAGAAATTTGATGAGAGTGTTGTTGAATTCATCAGAAGGTTTAATAAATTGTACAATAGTCTTCCAGTGGAGATTAAGACCCCTCCCGCTGGTGCAAAAATAACTTTTGCAGGGGCTTTTGAATTAGATTTTGGGTTCACATTGAGGGAGAGAAGATCCATAACCCTTGATCAGATCCAAACTGATGCATTAGAAATAGAAGCAAATCTGGTGGCTGCAGGTAAAACACGAGAGACACAGCCTATCCAAGATAAGGGAAAGGCTAAAGTGGAATCCTCTCAAAGTCAAACATTAGAGGATATGAATAGTGTAACTAAAAATTTGTCAAATAAATTGATTAAATTAGAATTGGAGAGTAAGAATTCTTAGAGGCAATCACAATAGAACAAAAACTTTAGTCCTCAATATAGAAGACAACCTCTGCAAATTTTGCAGAAGGAGAGAAAAGACCAAGATCAGGTTCAAGCACCAGTTCACTTAGAGGCGGATCCTGATGAAGTACCAAAGCATTCAAGGGACCATGATGATCATATTTCCACACTATATGCAGTATATGAAGATCAACTAGGTGTTGAGGAAGAAGAATATGAATATACTGAAACAGATGCCATTTATGATGAGAATGAAATTGATGAATATTGGAAGCAGTTTTCTGATTTTATGCAAGCAGAATTACATAAGAAATATGACTCGAGATCAAGGAAAAGGTCTATAGTTCAAGAAAATGAAGGTGAGAAGAAAGTTCCAGCTCCCCTACAAAAGGCGACTCCACAATAACCACAACCTGCAAAACAATTGAATAAAGGAAAGAAACAACATAATACAAATAGCAAGACTCAAATACTTCAACGTGAGTCTTCTCAAGATAGAAGTGAAAAAATTCCTTTAGAAAAACTTGTTTCCATTCCACAAGAGGTTTCAGTGATGAAGAGAAGTGAAGATGAGAATGAAAGGAATACTAAATAGGTTCATGTGTTTAGTCTTACTAAAGAATTAGAAAAAATCAGAATTCAGGTGCCCCTCACAGAGTTGGTCAAAACACCAGTTTATCAAAGAGAGATTGCTGAGTTTATCAATCTAAAAGAGAATGTAAATATAAATGACACTGTGAATCTGCAAGAAGATAAACCAATAGTGGTTTTTGGTCCACATGTGGAGGAGGTAGATTCTTCAACACCTCCTTTCTACATTTCTTTATTGATTCATGATTTCCTCTTGCATAATTGTATGTTTTATTCAGGAGCTTCACATAACCTTATGTCATTATCAGTGATGAAACAACTAAACTCACAAGTTACTAAACCTTACAGGAACTTGTATTCTTTTGATTCAAATAAATTCAAGTGTCTAGGGGTCATTAAAGATATGGTGATGTCAGTAGCCCATATCCTAGCTAGAAGCTTGGTAATAGATGTAGTGGTAGCAGATATCCTTGCTAGGTTTTGAATGTTGCTATCTAGGTCATGGGGGGCTAAATTGGGTGGTGTTTGAAACTAGATTTTACTTATGTTGTCATTACCAATTTTTGGTGGAGAAGAAAGGAGGTCGTATAGAGAAACTAGATTTGTAAAAACGATCACAAAGAACAGAGCAAGTAATTCACCTGTATATAGCCAAGAGAAAGATGACTTTGCTTGATTCGTGCTGCATGACAATGCAGAGTTGGATGAAGATAACCAGAGGCAACTTACTTCAGCCAGTGTAAATACAGAGCTGCAAATAGAAGGGGTGTGGAAGTTCTTCTTTGATGGAGCCTATTCTAAAGAAGGAATAGGTGTTGGTTTCCTTCTAATCACACCTGGAGGTAATATGTTCCCTTTTTCTTTTAAATTGGAGTTCGAAGGAAACAATAATGTGGCAGAATATGAATCCTTGATCATTGCTTTGAAAATAACAAAAAAATGGGAGTCCATTCAATTTCTATATTTGGAGATTTAGAGCTCATTATAAAGCAAATAAAGAACCATTGTCAAACAAAAAACCCTAGGCTTAGGGCATACAGAAATGAAGTGTGGGATTTGGTTGAGAACTTCTTTGAAGCTTTCAACATTCAGTTCATTCCAAGAGATGGAAAAATATTAGCAGACTCTTTAGCTATGGCTACTCGTACATTTAGGCCTCCTATTAATCTAAAGCTAAGATATGAGGTTGAAATAAGGCATAGGCCTTCTGTTCCGGATAATATAAAACACTGGCAGATTTTTGAGGATGATCAAAATATTAAGGAATTCTTGACTATGATTGAAGATTTTTAGGGCACAGAGATTGATCAGGATGAAGATGAAACAACAAAAGGTGTAGAAGTAAGTGGTTTGAAAAAATCTATAGTTAATCAAAAAATTATTCAATTGAAAAGTAATATTCTGCCAAGAGGGCTTGTCCCTCTTGAAAGACCTTTTAACTCCAATGATGTAGCTGTCATATCAGAGAAAATTCCACAGGATGAGCAGATTCAAGATCACAGTATTGGAACCCAGGAGGAGCCCAGGTTAGTCAAATTATTTAATGGGAGTTCCACTTAATTATAAGGAGAGATATATTAAGCTTTTCAAGGACTATATTGATGTTTTTGCTTGGTCCTATGAGGATCTCAAAACATATGATGTAAGTATTATTCAGCACAAAATTCCCTTGAAAGGGGGGATTAAACCATTTAAGCAGAAACTCAGGCAGATAAACCCTCTGCTTTTACCATTGATTGAGAAAGAAGTCAAAAATTAGCTTGATGCCAAGATAATAGTTCCACTTAGGTACTCTGACTGGGTGGCCAATTTAGTGCCCGTGAGGAAGAAAAATGGAGAAATAAGGCTATGTGTGGACTTTAGAAATCTCAATAGAACTTCCTTAAAAGATAACTATCCGTTACCTAAAATGGATCATGTGTTGCAAAAGGTAACATGATCATTTAGAATGTCAATGCTGGATGGGTTCTCTGGGTATAACCAGGTGGCTATTGACAAAGAAGATCAGAAAAAGATTGCATTCACAACTCCTTGGGGAACCTTTATGTATGGTAGAATGCCTTTTGGGTTGATGAATGCAGGTGCAACATTTCAAAGGGAAATGGACATTTCATTTGTGGGAGATAAGTTTGTAGTGATATACTTGGATGGAATCATTGTTTTCTCTATGTATGATGAGGAACATCTAGACCATCTTAAAAAGAATTTTGAGAAATGTAGAGAATTTGGGCTTTCCTTGAATCCTAAGAAGTCTATTTTTGCTCTAGAAGAGGAGTGAAGATAGATCCAGCAAGGGTGCAAGCTGTGCAGAAAATACCCTTGCCCCGGATAAGAAAGACATTCAAAAAATTTTGGGAATAAATTTTTTAAGGAGATTGTTTCCAATTATGCTGAAATTGTAAAAGAAATTACCAATATGTTGAAGAAGGAAAATGAAGTGCATTGGACTAAGGAAGCCAGAGAGTCATTCTCCAAGATTAAAGAAGCATTACAAGCAGCTCTAGTTTTAATTAGCCCTGATTATCAAAATCCTTTTCAAATTTTTTCATTTGCATCACCTAATTCAATAGTTGTTGTTTTGTTACAGAAAAATGATGAAGAAAAGGAGCAGCTAGTTGCTTTCTTTAGCAAGATTCTCAGAGATGCTGAACTAAAGTACAATATTCTTGAAAAATAGGTATATGCTTTGGTAAAAGCCCTAAAGGCCTTCAGGACTTATGTGTTGCAGTCATAGATCATTGCTTATGTGCCAAATGTTGCAGTAAAGGATGTCTTAGTTTAGAGTGATGTGGAAGGAAAAAGAGGGAAATGGATAGCCAAGATTCAAGAGTATGACCTGGACATAAAGCCCACAAAGCTGGTGAAAGGGAAGGGATTGGAAAAGATGTTGACAGAGTCAAATTTTCAAGCATTGGGAATCAACTTGCTAACACCTGCAAAAGCATAGATAATTGAAGAACGTGAAGAAAAATCAAATCCAAGTATGAAGATCAGATATAAGTTTTTATGTTCAGAATGGTACAAGCACATAGTCCATTATTTATGTTTTCTCTCTTGTCCTCAATCTTTGGATAGAACAAAATATAGAGCATTAAAGATCAAATCACAACCATATGTGATTGTTGAGGGCATATTGTGTTGGAAGGATCCTATGGGAGTTTTATTTTCATGTTTAACAGAGGATGAGTTAATAGAGACCATTAAAGATTATCATGAGAAGTTATGTGGTGGACATTATAGTTGGAAGGCTACTGCACATAAGATCCTCCGGGCACGGTTTTATTAGCCCACCCTACTTGGTGATACATATAAGTTTTTCAGAGGCTATTAGAAGTGTCAACTTTTTGCTGAGAATAAAAGGTTTGCTCCCTTTCCTTTGATCCTAGTCTTCATAGAAGAACCATTCAGACAATGGGGGCTAGATTTTGTTGGAGAAATTAACCCACCTTCAAGTGGACAGCACAAGTGGGTTCTTACAGCTACTAATTATTTCACTAAGTGGGTAGAAGCTATACCTACTAAAGGGAAAATGACTAGGTGGTGATGAAGTTCTTAGAGGAAAATATTTTCAGTAGATTTGGATGCCCTGTCAAAATCATAATAGACAATGCTCAAGTCTTTAGTTCAAGTAAGTTTGTTGCTTTTTGTTAGAAGTATAATGTTATTTTATCTCATTCAACAGCTTATCATCCACAAGGAAATTGATTGGTTGAATCCACTAACAAAACATTGATGAAGATCCTTAAGAAAACCATTGTAGAGAATTAGAAAGACTGGGATTCAAAGTTAAAGTTTGCTATATGGGCTGTTCGAGTGACTACAAGAAGGTCTACAGGAAAATCACCTTTTGAGTTAGTGTATGGAACTCAAGCTCTGTTCCCAAGTCAGCTTGTGAAGCCTGTAATTGCAATGATTCAGGAGGAAAAAGAAGAACCCAATTCTCTGATAAGAAGGATGCATAAGGTAGTGGAATTAAGTGAAAGCAGGGATAAGGTAAGAGACAACTTGATTATGTATCAATCAAAGATGAAGGGTGTTTTTGATAGAAAAGCCAAAGAGATTGATTTTAAAGTTGGAGACCTTGTATTAAGGTGGTATACTAGAAGAGAAGATAAGGGTAAACATGGGAAGTTTGATCCTCTTTGGTATGGCCCATTCAAGATCATAGAAGCAAGGGAAAATAATATATTCTTCCTGGAAAAATTTGATGGTAAATCTTTACAGTTTCCTGTCAATGGGCAGTACCTCAAACATTACTTCCAGTTCTGAAACACAAGCATCCTGTCATTGTAGATACTAGAGTGAATTCATTGTACAAATTCCATAGAATTTAAATTGGTTAAGCTATATGTGTCTCCATGCCCGAGGTGAAGGCACTGATCTGCGGTTCTTAGTGCTTCTGTGGAAAAAGAACTATCCCCAGGTGGAGCCAGATGTTGTAGCATCCATCATCATTTTAATTTTATTTTCAGTTTTATCGAAAAAAATAAAATAAAATATTATGTTATAATGGAAATAAAGGAGAATGCGGAAATTTGAAAGAAATGATTTGTTTGATGACTATTGACGGCTTTTGAGCGTGAGGAACTTGGGAGAAGATATGAGCCATCTGATCGACAGGCAACGGATCCGACGGTAGTCACATGGATAACAAGAACAAAGTTTTATTCAAAATCGGATGCGAGAAGTTATAAAATCGAGTTAAAACCTCAGTTGATCAGGGCCATCCGCTTGAAAAATGTAGATCTAACGGTAATTGAGCAATTAACAAGGACAATGTTTAATTTGGAAAATGGACGCGATGGTTTATAGAATGTGGTAATTCGTTGAAGTCCAGATTAATCACAATCGCTCATCAAGAAGTGACGAGATCCAACAGATATCGCGTCGAAAAGTGCACGAAATTTATTATAAATTTCGGACCCGAGAAATCTTTAAATTACAATTTTGTTTCCATATCAGGTCTGTGGGGAAGGCAAAGGTCTGTGGAAAAGGTGGACGCGATAAGTTTATGAACCAGAGTCTAAATTATTTTAAGTTCTGTGGTAAGCTATATTCCACGTAAATCAACCAATTCTATTGTTTTAGCAAAATAATTAGAATTAGAGGCATATGACCAAAACTCCAAAGGAATGGTGATTGTTCAGGTTTCTTTGTGTTTCCGCCAATCGGAGCACTCCCAATATATATGTGGGCCATAAGGGTTTCTTTATGTTTTAGCCAATCAGAACATTTCTGATACATATGTGGGCCCAAGTCCACACACAGAGTTTTGTAAAGATGCAGTTTGTTGTGTTAAAATAGTTTAATTATTATCATAACATCTACAGAGAAACTTCATCACCAGTCAAGCCATAGATCTGAACAACGAGCAACCATCATTCGTTTTCTAATTTCTATTACTTCTTGTTATTTTTTTTTCTTGAGAATGAGGTGTCTTTTACTCTCCCATGTAATATTCTGTAATGACTTTTACCTTAGACAGTTAGGAGATAGTTAAACAGTTTGACAGTTTTGGTGATTATCAATTGTCACATGATGTATAAAAAGGGACAAAATTATAGAAAAAGGGTTCGAATTTTGAAGAACCTGGAGACTAGGCTACTGTATTTTTGATAAACTGTTGACTAATGAAAGAATCAGAAGTTTTCCACACATTGTTGGGTATGATTTTGTGACTTCTCTGTTATGTGTCATCATATGTCTTATTTTCTTTAAGTATAGTAATGAAGTTGCATGTCTTTGTTTACTTATGTGAATGAAGTTAAAATTCCTTAAAAGAGTGCTCCTATACTTAAAACCCTTACTTCTACATTTCTTCTAAGTTATAGATAATAGTTTCTGTGTAAATCAACATATTGTCTCTAACTTCCCAAAGTGTTACAGATAATAGTTTCTATTTAAAACAACATATTGTCTCTAACTTCTCAAAGCATTCTCCACTTAGCATTCATATTCAGCAATCAAATGGCATTCTGAGACTTTCATATCACCTAAGTATTAAGGGTTAAGAACCAGGTCTTTCAGGTTCTTCACTTGAAGATACATCATACAAATAAGTGACAATAATAATAAACATTAATGTCTTAAGCACAAGTTCTACACAGCTAAGAAATTGGTTTCTTAAGGGCCAACAAAAACCATACATGCAACTCGATACCTACAAGTAATTATGCTCTTCCTTGTGTGGTATTCACTTCCTCTTGCTTTCTTGCCCCTCCTTTTTCTTCCTTCCTCCAATGCTAGAGTGCTCCAAGAATTCTCTAAGTTTCCAAGAGTGTGTTAGAGAGAGAATACATAGAGAGAGAGCTCCAAAACTGAACTAACAAAAGGTTACCAACTAATCCTTAGAAGCCTTTCTCTTAACGAGGCTTCTATTTTCTTTATTTTTCCATTATGATTGAAGCAAGGCAATATCTACTCCTTTAGAACAAAATACTAAATTGTATAGTGATGATGGAACTAAAGAGGTGAAAGGAACCTTGTATCGCAAATTGGTGGGAAGTTTGAACTACCTCACTAATACCAGGCTAGATATAGCATATTTTGTCAGCATACTTAGTCAGTTCACGATTAAGCCTTGTGAAAGCCACTGGAAAGCAGCAAAGAAATTCTTTTGATATCTAAAAGGAACACTTAATTTCTGTATTATGTATACTAATGAATTTGATGTTGAGTTGGTAGGTTATTCTGATTCTGATTGGGTTGGAAATTCATATGACAGGAAATCCAGCACTAGATAGTACATGTTCAATATAGGTTCAGGAGTGATATCATGGAGCAGTTAGAAACAACCAATTGTTTCCTTGTCATGCACTGAAGTTGAGTATAAAGCATTAAGAAGTGCTACCTGCGAAGCAATATGTTTTAGAAGGATACTTGAAGATGTTGGAGAAACACAACAAATTCCTACAGTAATAAGATGTGACAATCAAAGCATTATCAAATTAGAAAACAATCATGTGTATCATGCAAGGTCAAAGCATATAGAAACACAACATCATTTTGTAAGAGAAAAAGTGTAAACAAAAGAAATTGACTTAACATATTGTAATACAGATGAAAATGTGGTTGGCAAATTCACCAAGCCTCTTAGAAAGGCTAAATTTGAAATTTGTAGAAGTAAGTTGTGTGTTGTAGAAAATTCAGATTATGTTGTAAGTCTAGTTGAGACTTAAACCAACAAGCAAGTTAACATTTAGGTCGTGATTAAGGGGAGGTGTTGGAATAATCACAATCATTGTTCTATAGTCGTCAAAGTATTTTTGGTAGAAATTAATAGCTGGTGATTGTAGGCAAAAAATAATTGACAGTGTGTGGAATCACTATAGACCCTTCGACGTCTTTGTGTATAAATTGCAATGTCTAGAAATGAAATCTTCAAGCTTTTTCTTTGAGTATTCATCTTTGATTACGTCACCATCTTACCTAACTTAGGCATGTGATTTGTGGGCTGTATGTGTTAAAATTGGGCTTATCCACACTAGTGAAATTGCACTTTTATCTGGCTTTGTCATATGATTTGTGGGATTTGTGTAAAAATTGGGGGTTATAGTACAAGCCTCTTATCTAACTTCGTCATGTGATTCTCTAACTTGGGCATGTAATTTGTAGGCTTTGTGTGCTAAAATTGGGGTTATCCATATTAGTGAGACATCACACTCTTATTTAACTTCATCATGTGATATGTGGCTTTTGTATGTAAAAATTAGGGATTAAAGTGCAAGCCATGCTCTTAATCTATAATCTCATGGTGTATCTAAATGCCCCCCACACGGGATTTCATGTGTGTAAAAACTAGAGCTATAATGGAGGTTGTGCTCATTAACTTCACGCTGTATCCACATAGTACTAACATGAGCTACTGAGACAATGCAAAGAGTACCTTAATAACACCCTATTGCAAAGGTGTCCCATGGCTCCAAGCTAGACTCTCCTAAAAATTAAACTTTACCCAAGGATAAAAAAATCTCCTCACTTTTCACTAGTAAATCCAACCCATTTGTGCAGTCTTAAAAAAAATTATAAATAATATGTTGGCCATTCACTAAGTCTCTAATTCATATATACAACTAAAAAAACACAAATCAACATTAAATTTAATATTAACTTTAACACTTTTAAACTAATATTTAATTTGATTCTTATTTATTAATTTATTAAGGCCCATACTTAAATTACTATTTTCATATGTTAGGTGGGGATGAATACATGTATATATCCATCTTTTCATTGTTAGGTGGGGATGAATATAAGAACGGGGCATATATCCATCATACTAGGCTGTCGGTGGCAAAACCGGGTTTTATGGGCCCACGGTATCGACAATATAAAGTGATTTTAAAAAACTTGGTTTTTAAGAAATTACTCTCTCAAACTTCATTCGCATCAGTTAAAAAAAAAAAAAGTTTAATAAGAGAATACATAAGAAAATTTCACAGGTAAAAATATAGAGAAATTGTTGGTGAACAGACCACTTACATCTATCGAATTTGGATTATCAAGCGACAGGTTATAAGTGAGGTTAAACAATTAACCTCAATCCTCAAAATCTAAAACCAAAATAAAGATACCATCTTGAATTCTAAAACCGTTTCCAAATACACGACTAACCACTGTAGCGACGTCCACAGTCAAAAAAGTCCGTCATGTGACCACATCATCTCATTCAATGGATGTTGCTTTTACTCAGTCAAAAAGCCCATCGTTTGACCATCTTTCATCTAAAGCAGGTTGCTTTTCTCTGTAATAACCCGAACAAATCTCTTTTATATGTGCATCGATCATACTTAGCATCCATTAAAATCGGCAATGGTGACTGGATAAGAAAAAGATTTGTATTTTTATACAGGGGTTAAAATTTAATGTAATTTAGTTGTTAAATTGGTAATTAGGATAGTTATCATTAGTTTTTATTGGCTAATCAAATCTTATTCATCACTGTTATTCAAGGAAAACCATCTCATCTGGTATTATTTGTTGGTGGTCAGTCAGACAATAGAATTTGCTAGATGTCTCTGAGCCTTGAGTTGTTGCTTTGTTTCCTTATATCAGAGGAAAACAAACTCCTAGCCAAACAAATGCATGGTATTTTAATTATTTTAAATTTTATAAATACTAGTACAACCACATTAAAAAATATTAATGTGGTTGATGTAGCAGAATGCTTCATTTGTATCTACCATTGATAAATATATAACAAAAAAAACTATTGCAACAAAAATATTATCATTAATTATTTTAACAAAATTATTATTAACTTTGATTTTACTTAACCCTTAAGAATTATTGATTTTGATAAAAACCAAAAGTGTTGAAGGGTTTC
This sequence comes from Pinus tabuliformis, assembly GCA_031772625.1. Classification (NCBI taxonomy): domain Eukaryota; kingdom Viridiplantae; phylum Streptophyta; class Pinopsida; order Pinales; family Pinaceae; genus Pinus; species Pinus tabuliformis. The sequence continues at coordinate 799,500,050 of CM062819.1, read as the reverse complement.
TATCATTTACAACCAAGATATAAGACATCTTTCTTAAAGTTAGGTATGCTTTGAAAATCTATGAAAAATTGGTGAGCCCTTAGAAAATCAAAATTTTATATTTATTAAAAGTTAATACAAGCTAACAAACTTTCTAACACACTTCAGTCATTGATATTGATAAATATTCAAACAAAACATATAGTGAACATATTCTCTTGAAAATTAATCTAAACCAAAAAAAAAAAAAAAAATCCTCATTCACCTTAAGTTAAAATAATAAACTTTTAACTAAATATAAAAATTTTAAAAATTTAATTATTTAAAATATATTTTAAAATATATAAAATTAATTTTTAACTAAAAAACAAAATAAAAAAGAAAAACACATTATAAAAATAATGCTCAATATCATCGGAGTGCCCATGCCTCAATATCATCCCACTGCCCACAGCACCAGGCTGAGACCCGACTGGCAGCCGGTATCACAGCCCAGGACAGTTTTAAGTCCGTATGGACCAGAATATTATAAATACATATAAAAGCAATTTAAATAAATCTCAAATCTCTGACCGACAATGCTAGTTCCTTTCGGCGAACAATACATACAAAGCCGTTGAGCCATAAATACGCGGATCGAAACAGCGAAAATATCCAGAAGTTGGAGCTAACCAGCCTGCGTTGAGCCATAAATACGCGGATCGAAACAGCGAAAATATCCAGAAGTTGGAGCTAACCAGCCTGCTATAGGGCATTTATTGCCTCTATGGTTGCTGGTTCACATGGATGATGGTTATACATAGTATGGCAAAGATCAGGGAGTGGCAGCTGTCGGAAAAGGAAGATGAGGATCACAAGGTCAGTCGTCCATTAGGAGTAGAATTTCGACAGTAGAGATATGTGGGCGCGTAATTGAAATTTGAATTAAGTAATTAAAAAAAAAAAAACTGCGATTGTAAATAAAAAGGAACTTGATTCTACAACAATGACAAAATCTTTGTTGTGTGTATGAATTTGCAGAGCAGATGCAAAGTAAAAGAGATGGAGTTTGATAAAACTGCAACGTTGTGATTTTCTCACTGTATATCTCGTTATCACAATCACTTAGAATACGCACCCACGTTTATGCAAATAAAAACAAACGGATTTTGTTGTGTGTATGAATACTTACTAAGGTTTGGTAAATGGGGTAACAACCTAAGTGAGCTTGATTGTGGGGAAAAACTCCACAGTTCAGCGCGCTTGAGGCAGAGGCTATCTAGGATGGGTGACCTCCAGGAAGTCTTGGTTACCAGGCGCAAGCCCTGGAAGTGATGATTGACGCTATATAAAAAAGTTGTAAGGTTAAATAATTTCATATTAATAATAATAAAATAATAATTATATTAAAAGGAGAAAATAAATATAATTTATTTAAAATTATATATATCTATATATATATATATATATATATGACTTTCTTAACGGAGTTGAATCCCAAAAAATGATATCTAGTAAATTAAACTTTATATTAAATTTAAGTGAGTTTAGTTAACATATTTTGAAATCATATTAATAAAATTGTTTAAAATAATTGTTAAAATGTAGAAAAGAAAAAAGTTGTAAGGTTAAATAAGCTCATATTAATAATAATAAAATAATAATTATATTAAGAGAAGAAAATAAATATAATTTATTTAAAATAATATATATATATATATATATATATATATATATATATATATATATGACTTTCTTAACGCAATTGAATCTCAAAAAATGATATCTAATAAATTAAAATTTATATTAAATTTAAGTGAGTTTAATTAACATATTTTGAAATCATATTAATAAAATTGTTTAAAATATTTGTTAAAATATATTATATCTTTCTATAAAGTATAAAAGATTCTATTAAATTCGTATTAAAAGGAAAATAACAAAAAAACCTTTTAAGACAAAATTGTGCTAATAAAATATTAATAATGAGGAAGGCACAAACTTGAAATCTTTAATATTAACAAATTAATGAAGCAATAGAAGGGTGAGTCAAATTTTTTTTTTAATTAATTTTTTCAATCCATAAAAGATAGTATATTTTGATAATTAATATTATTTTTTATTAATCTTACAATTATATAATAAATTTTATATTATTTTAATGATATGATATGTTATCTAATTTTAAGGTCATAAACAAGCTAGACACCAAATTAGTGTATGAGACCCCTTGTTTTTGGGACAAGGGATGCACCTTTGCACAAAGATTTGATTGCTAAAGTCTATGAAGGCATCCCCTCTCGCTTTGAACCTTTGACCTCTTACTAGGAAACACATGCTCTTAACCATTAATAAACAAATTCATAAATTATAGATTAATTGTTTTGTTTGGTGTTTTTTCTCTAACAAGTTTTAGGGTTGACGATAGAAACCACCTTCTAAGAATTAAATTATAAAGGAGGGTCCAAACTTCATATAATCCATTTATCATTAAATGAAATAAATTAACATATGCAATATAAAAATTAAAATATTAAAGAAAAATATAAATATACACCTTCCCTTTTATTATTATTATTAAAATATTTTTAAATAGATATTGTAATGTGAATACATATATCTACATAGTTATTTGTTTTTGTCTTATCATAAATATATATACAATTATTCAATTTTCACAATCATATTATATTTTAAAGTGATTTTTTTGATTTTTTTGTTATTACTATTATGTATTTAAATTTATTGCAAAACCTTTTCTTCTTCTTCTTTCCTTTTTTTTGTATTTTTCTTTTGAAATTCAAAGTTATACCACATCATCATGAGTTTATAATATTTTTGTAAATCTTTATTATAAAGAATGAAAATTATCTCGATTGCTTTCGTTAAAAAAAAAGTTATATCATTTTTTAAATTACACAATTAAAATATTAAAATAAATTAAATAATTTTATTTTTTTAATGGATTTTTAGAAATCAAATTTATTTTTCTAATAAATTTAGTAAATATTGGTAATAAATAAAATTTAAATCTTCCCTAATAATGATGAGTTCCAATATTGATTTGACAATTTTTTTTAGTATTTAAAAGAACACTAAAACATTACTAAAATGAAAATTTGTAAACTTTTCTAATTGATTTAAATGTATATTTCATTGATAATGAAGTTTCCATAAAAAGGACAATTAAAAATGGAGAAATTGTTAGGAAATTTTATTAAAACTTTATTGATAATAGGTTGTTGATGAGCCAAAATAAAACATTTGAAAAAATCACTGCTGGTGGCCTCTTAACCCCATCCAAAAATCAGAAAGAAGAATATGACATCTCTACAAGAATTTAGAAAGAAAAATAATTCATAGATTTGGAGGACCTTAGACTCTCTTGATAACGTCAAGTTCTATTAATATTGCGATTTATTTTCCTTATTAACCTTCTTTGCTCCTCTACCTCACTCAAGTCAAGTCAATAAACTAGATTTTCAATTTTCCAAACCAACGAGCAATAATACCGTGTTATTGGTTATTTAATACACCAATAGGTATCCCAACAATACCATGATAGTACCTCATGGCATGCCCACCATACATACATGACCATGATCATGTCTGACAACTCCAGGGTCCCTCAATTTACCGGTCGCTCTGCTCCAGCTTTTTTGGTAGCTTGCTTTACAACTTTGACTCCAGATGTGATCGCAAGTGTTGGAGGATAAGACAACTCCATTATAACATTCAATGCTAGCTTCGTGCGAAAATTTCAAATGCTATCAGCCTGCCCAAGATTTCAAACTAAAGGGTTTCCCGCAAGATTTTTGAAATGAAATTTCAAACTAAATAGTTGCCCAGAAGATTTTTGAAATGAAATGAACCCATGGTTGGATTGTTGTTGAGTTCCTGAATACGAGTTTATCCATGATGTCATTTATGTCATTAATCAGTAGAATCCTGGGGCTAAATACAAGAGATCCAAAATGGTGTGATATTGAATGGGTTGCAACAAGCAGACCATTGCAGATGAACTATTATCCTCCTTGTCCACAACCATTTCGTACAATGGGAATGACCCCTCAGACACACTCTACACTCCTCAACCTCCTTTACCAGGGCCGAGTAAAAGGTTTTCATTTTTAGTTGTAGGATGGAAGATGGATTATCATGCTTGCTATAACCAATTAATTAGTAGTCAATATGGGAGACTTACTACAAGTAATTTTATGATAACGATTTAAGTTCTTGTTTGATGGATTAAATGCTTATATAGATTATGGTGATTATTGCTACTTGTAGGTGTTGAGTAATGTAAGATGCATAAGTGTTGTTCTTAGGGTTGTACCAAATAGAAGAAGCAACATGTTGTTTATTACATATCTATGGGGTCCCCCTTCTATGACAATCATAAGGCATGCGCCAGGGCTGGTAGATTCAGAGCATCCACTATTGTACAAACCACTTATGTGAAGCATAAGAGCAAAGAAGGCAAATAAGGAAATAAAAACACAATATCAACATAACTTGACATTATTAAGAGAGTCTAAGTTCCTCCAAACTCGTGAATTATTTTTTTTCTGAATTCTTGTAGAGTTGCCATATTCTTCTTTCCGATTTTTGGATGGTGTTAAAAGACCACCAACAGTGAATCTTTCAATTGTTTTACTTTTGCTCATTAACAAATTATTATCAGTTAAGCTTTAATAAAATTTCCTAACAATTTCCCCAATTTTACTTGTCTTCTTTATGGAAACTTCGTTTTTTTTATAAGTAAGAGACGAACCTTCTATTAATCAAAGTAAGTTACATAATATACAGAAAGCTACAGATGGCAGGGCAGCAAGGATCCCAAAAAGGACAAAAGCCTCCAGGCCACCGCAGTGCTAACTCCAGCCTCTCAAACATGCACTACAACAATAGAACAGAGGGTAGCAAACAGCTAGCACAAGCAAACCCCGCCAAGGAGGACAAGGAACCGATCCAAAGGTTAGCGTGGAAATTGCAAGAGAGTGGTTTCCCCTATTCTCAAAGCTCCACACGTCAACCCCCGAAAGGAACCGCGAGCACTAACCAATCAAAGGTAAGGGATCCATGCTTGAGGAGAGGTGGAGTACCAGGCCCACACAACGAGTACAGAACCTTTGAGTAACCTGCATGAAAAATCCTGACCGTTGAGAGAGAAGAATCGATCCCACGCTCCTCGATGATATCGCACAGCCGAGATGCACGGTGGTTAACTGCGCGATGAGAGTGGTTTTCTCTCTCATCTCGATGCCACTTGTCATAACCTGAGTGGAATCGCAAGCCCCGTCCTCTAAACCAGAAACTGTCCAGAGCTTGCGCGAAAAACCACTTGTGGTTTCGCGATCACGGACTCGCCAAAAGTGGATTGTTTGAGCAATCCCGCTGGCCAATCTGCGTCTGGCCAAATTGAGCTGACTAAAAGGAGTCTCCATCAGAGACCCGCTGAGCCAAGAGAGCAATGGTAGTCCAATTGTGTCACTGATCGACTCATATCCTACATCCATCATCCCTTTGATCGAAACCCGAAGTCGAGTTAGGCGATGTCTTCACCGCCCCTGTCTCCAGTGTCAGCCCTGTCCATCCACAAACCCTAATCTGCATTTGCCATGGTGACACAGTCCTCCCGCAGCTTCCCTGCCGGAGGTAAATCCCATGGATATCGCGAATCCATGTCTCCATTGGCCATGCCTTCATTGGCCAACCTAGCTACAAGCATATTAGCCTTCCTCCTAACATGGAAAAATCTTATTGTTTTAAGGATTCATAAGTGAGATTAGATACGGTGAAACACCTGCAGCAGCTTCCAGTGCTTTGATACTTTGTCTGGCAAGGCTCCATTTTGAATCTTCTTGGCCGCTTTGATGACCAATTCCGAATCTGCTTCAATTATAACATTCCGTAAATTTGTTTCCACCAGGATCTCCATACATTGATCTAGTGCCAAAAGCTCAGCCATGTTATTGGTACCCCTTTCCAGGTGGCCGTGGAAAATGTATTTTATCAGCCCCTCTGAATCCCTTATGGCACCCCCAAAGCTAACTTCCCCGAGATTGCCCTTGGAAGCTCCATCAATATTAACTTTGAAGAAGCCCTGTGGGGGTGGGGGTTGCTAACCCTGATCCCCAGTGTTAATATTTCTCACATTCTTCTTTATTTCTTGAGGATTGAGGGATTGAAGATTCAGATTGTTAAGAATGTGCACCTCATGAGGAAGAGGAGGGTTTGAAGGGTTTGTTCTCAGAATGCTTCTAACTATTTCTTTGAGCTATTTCAAAATCTGATTGATAATAAGTAGGGGTTCTCTCACTTTATCTTTGAAGATCTGCATATTCCGTTCTTTCCAAATATTCTAGATGACAAAGCCTAGTGCAAGCATCCAGGCCTTGTTGATGATTTCCTTGTCTTAGAAGTTCTTTCTCCAGTTCTTTAAAGTGTTGGAAATGCTGAGCCTATCCCTGTCAGTCTGTCTGAAGCTAGAGGCTACCCAATCCCAAATTTTAGTAGAGAAGGAACAAAGATTTAGAAGGTGTTCGATCGTTTCCTCGTGTGAGCCACAAAGGTGACATTTGGAGGGTCCAATGAAACCTTTCTTGAGAAGGTTATCCCATGTGAGAATTTTCCTTTGATGAACTAGCTAGATAAATAGTTTGACTTTCATCCACTAAGGAGTTTGCCACAATTCCTGCCAAACTTTCTCAGCATTTACAGAGCTCAATCCTGTGACTGTCTGTTTGGCCTCTTTGAGATTATAGTTGCCTTCATTATTCTTTCCCCATCTTAATTGGTCAGGTAAGGAGGAGACTAGAATTCTTCTTTGCTCTAAATCCTTGGCTAGAACCTCTGTCATGGCCTTCAAAGGGCTCTCCTCAGTATAACTTAGATTCTTCCATTTCCTCCATTTATCCTTGTCCCTCCCGTGATCCCAAAAATCTTTTACTAGTGAAAGCCATTTGTTGTCTGTGTCTCTCTTGAGTGCTGCCAATTCATTCTTGATCAAGATGGGTCCTGTTGCCAGCTGTCCTCCCAGAAGCAAGCCCTATCCCCTGCTCTAATTTCCCAAAAATAGTGTTGTTGAACAATACTTCTATTCTCCCATGTAAGGTTCCAAATGTGTGAGCCTCTAATTTGTCCTGTCATTCTAATATGATCCTATTCCTGCCAGTGCCAAGCATACTTTTGTGTCCATAGCTTGGCCCAAGGTGCTCTCGGCTCCTTGATCCAACACCACCAGAGTTTGGTTCCCGAAGCTTGACTTAGAGTTTCTAGATCCTCCAGTCCCAAACCACCATGGCTTTTGGGCTTGCAAAGCTCGTCTCAGGCAACAAGAGCCCACTTATTTTTCTTTTCCCCTCTACCCCACATGAAGTTTCTTTGAATGCTTCTTATTTGCTGCTTAATGCCTTGTGGAGCAGGGATAGCTGCAAACATAAAGATGGGAATGGCCTGCAAAACTGTCTGAGTGAGCACCAGTTGCCCTGTGAAGTTTAAAGCCTGGCAAGTCCAATTGTTGATCTTGTCCTGAAGTTTGTTTAAAATCGGTTCCCATATTTGCTTACATAGAGGTTTTTCAGTAAGAGGTATGCCCAGATATTTGGAGGGCAACTGATCCCTTTGAAAACCAAGAATCCTAGTGATGTTTCTCTGTATAGCAATATTAGTGTTAAAGAAGAAAACTTTGGACTTTTTTTGGCTTACCTCAGTGCCTGCCGCCATATTGAAGTTGTTTAAGATCTCTTTGATTGCCCTTTCCTCCTTAACTGTTGGTATTCCCTGCTGCATAGTATCATCCACAAATTGTTGATGAGTGTTTGCCTCCCCATCTGGGGTGAGCTTGATTCCCTGAATTCTACCTTCAACATTTGCCATTTTGATTGCCCTGCCCAGCCCTTCCATCATGAGGACAAAGAGGAAGGGAGAAAGTGGATCACCTTGTTTGAGCCCTCTAGAAGGTATAAAAGTAGTAGAGGGAGCTCCATTAAGCAGAATGGAGAAACTAGTTGAGGTGACTAGTGCCATGACCCATCTTATCCAATTTTGGTTAAAGCCAAAGGCTTTTAGAATAGCTCTTATGTAAGACCAGTTGAGTTTGTCATCGGCCTTCCCCAGGTCCTATTGAATGATCATACCTGATTGCTTTTTGCTTTAGAGAGAGTGAACCACCTCGTGTGCTTGGATGATGTTGTTAAGAATCTGTCTTCCTTCCACATAGCCTGTTTGCTCTTCTAAGATGAGTGAAGGTAGCAGTGGCTTGAGTCTGTTGGCTATCACTTTGGAGATAATTTTATACACCACATTACATAAGGTGATGGGCCTAAATCCCTCCGGAGTCATAACATTCTCCTTTTTGGGGATCAAAGCTATAAAGGTCGCATTCAGAGCTTTCATAACCTTTTTGTGTTGTCTTGAGTCTTCCACCACCTCAAGGATGTCCTGTTTGACTGTATCCCAGCAGTCTTTGAAGAAATAAACATTAAAACCATTTGGGCCTGGTGCTTTTCCATTCTGCATATCCTTGATCACCTCATTGACCTCCTCTTCTGAGACTAGCTTGTTGAGATTATGGTTTTCCTCCCTTGCGACCAACTTGGGAATGTGCTGAGTAATCTTATCGATGAACCTAGTTCTGTCTTCCATTGGCTCCTTTGTAATGTCAGAGAAGTGTTGTACTAGGGTTGATTCCATGTCCTTGTGAGCGACAAGCTCAATGCCTTGAGAATCCTTTAGCTTTGTGATTTTGTTGTGTGCCCTGTGGGCCATAATGGATTTGTGGAAGAACTTAGTATTCCTTTCTCCCTCTTTGATCCATTGAATTCTGGATTTTTGTCTCCAAAATGTTTCCTCTTGTAGGCAATGCTCTTCCCACTCTTTCTGCAGAGAATCAGTTAGGTTCTGTCTTTCCTCATTGAAGCCCTCTGTGATGTTGATCTGATTGATTTCCTGGAGTTTTTGTTCCGTACTCTTTCTGGCCTTGATGATATCCCCAAATTCTTTTTTGTTCCAGTCCTTAAGTTTGGATTTGATATGTTTCAGTCTCTGCTGGAGCATGTACATCTTGGTACCCTGAATATTCAAATCCTCCTTCCACCAAGTGGCGATGTTACTGGTGAAATTGGGGTGAGAGAGCCAGGCATTTTCGAATCTGAATGGCTTATTTCTCGGAGTGCCCATAAAGGATGCCACTAGCTCTACAGGCCAATGATTCGAACCTCCAAAGGGCAGAATGGAAGCTGTGATTGTTGATTCTGTGAGTATGAGATCCTCATAAACAATAAACCTATCCAGTTTTTAAGCCACTTGGGAAACCCCTCCTCTTTTGTTGTTCCAAGTGAAGGTTCCATTTATAGTCTCCGTGTCCACCAATCCCATGTTCATGAGGAAATCTTGGAATGCTTCAAAGTCCCTACCAAGTTGTCTTGTGCCTCCTTTTTTTTTCCGAAAGAGACCTTATCATATTGAAATCCCCTGCTAGAATCCAGGGTATATTGGGGTAACACGTCTTGAGCCCTTCCAAGGAGGTGAGAAACTTGAGTTTATCTATTTGCTATTGAGGGCCATATACATTAGTTACCATGTAAGTCTCCTTGTCACCTACAGGACTACACACCAAAGAAAGATAGTTCCTGGATGCAGAAACGCTTCTGCATCCAGGATCCCCAATTTCTGTGGATCCCAGAACGTGAGAATCCCTCTTGCATATTTATCATCTTTAACCTACAAATAATCATACTTGATTAACCATTTATTGTGAATTTTTCTTATTTTCTCCATTGAACATTTTGTCTCCTGAATAAAAACCATATCTGGTTTTACTTCTTTTATTCTATTACTGAGATTTCTCTGTTTCCTTCTACTACCTAAACCTCTAATATTCCAAGTTGTAAGCTTCATTAAGAAAGGTTGGTAAAAGAATAGCTGGTAAGATCTTTCATCTTACCTGAGTTAATCAGTAGTTTCCCACATTCGGTTAGCAGTTCATTCTGTCCTTTCCTTCCTGAGTTTTTTGGAGATAGTGTCTGTTGGTTCTCGATCATTTTGATCCCACTCTACTCTTGGCTTTCATGGTTTCATTTGACCCCATTTCCCTTCGATTGCGCCCTCCATAGATAGAGTTGTTGGACTGGATCATAGTCTTCTTTTGGCAATGAGTCTACTCTGTTTATTCCTTGCTCCAGAAATTGTTCTAGATCCAGATTTTCCCTATCTAGAATCTCCTGCAGTTCACGATCCTCCGTACCTGCCTCACTTGGGGTCATCTCATGGTCCTTTTTGATCTCCATGCATTTTTTTATCTCCTCTGTTTGCTGGTTGTTTACTGGGATGTCCTCCATTTCAGATTCCATATCCTACTCCTTGGGGATGTTCTCCTTATCCTGGGCTATCTCCATGCTCTCCTCCATATCCTCTAAGATTTTGAAGCTATTGTGTTTTGTCTGTCTGTCTTCACTTGTTTTCTTATGCGATCTTTTACCCCCTTTCCCTTTACTCCCAACCTTGGTGAAACCCTCATGATCTTTGTCCACAGAGGTTTTCCCATTGCTTTCTACCTTGTTTGTGGGACAATCCCTGAATAGATGTCCATGTTCATGACATTTGCGCATCTGAATGGTATGTGCTCATAGTCTATTGTTTGCACCCATTCTTCATCATGAACTTCTAAGATTATTACTTCCGGGAGGGCTCCAGATAGATCCATTTCCACACATATTCAGGTGAAGGAGGTATATATACCTTTGAGAGTTGCCTTTGATATTTTCAAAAAATGCCCCAGCTTGTTTTCGATGGTTTTCAAGGACTCTGGTAGCCAGTAGTCTAGAGGTAATGAGTATAGTCTGATCCAAACCAGTACGGATGTGAATGTTTCACGTTCTGGAACGAAGTTCATCATCCATGGGCGCATGTAGAGTCCTGCCGCAGCATAGAAGTAAGGTCCCCCTTCAAACAATCTATCTTTGTCCTCTAGGCTTGCAAACACCACTGTGAAGAATCCCTTAGAACCTAGATGCAAATGTGTTTCTCCCTTGGGCTTCCAATGACTCCTGATCCAGATGTATAGAGGTTTCTCCGTTGGCCATAACCCCATAAACTTGCAGATGATCACATGTTCCTTCATATGGTCCCTGTGCAGTTGAATTGCTAGATCACTTAATATGACCCTAGGGATGATGCTCGATTTGGGTTTGCACACTCCCGTATTTTCCATGTGAGGCATTTTCCTGTTGTTGCCTTCCTTCTCCCTTTCTTGATTCGCTATCCGTTGTTTTGCTTCCTTATTTTGGATCTAATTAGTTCCCACTGCTTCCTTGCCTCTTGCTTCAGATCTCCTTTCCATTGGTATTTTGAACTACTTCCCTTCTGCCTCCTTGCCTCCCTCTGTGACAGCTTGACTATAGGAGGGAGCAGCGCTCCCCCCTGCACGACCCACCATAGAACCCTAAAACCAGACTTGGCGCCGACTTCAAACCTTTTTTTAACTTATAGAGCTCTCGTATCCTAGCCACTACCTTCAATTATAGCTTCTTTATGGAAACTTCATTATCAATGAAATATACATTTAAATCAATTACAAAAGTTTACAAATTTTGAAATCAATATTTTGATTCTGGTAATGTTTTAGTATTTTTTAAAATACTGGAAAAAATTGTCAAATCAATATTGTAATTTGTTGACAATGGTCAATACTAACAAAATTCACAAACCATTGTGATGCCTAAAATAATCCTCCCCTTAAATAATGTGTCTTGTTAAAAGGCCTAATAGGTGGGACCTCTCTTAAAGATATACCTCTCAAATAATATTATTCAAGAAATAATTGATTATGATTAATTGTATGGCATCAGAGCTATGTATTATGGCTTGGATATATATGTGATCATATGGCTTATGGTATGATTGAAGGGTGGTTGAAGTTGTTGTTTAAGAGCATGAGAACGAACATTTTATATAAGATTATAAATTTATGCATTGTGAACATTATGGTAATTGGTATGTGAGTATGTTGTAAAGTTGTGTGTAAATTATATGTGCCATACAGCAATTGGATTTCCGATGTTATATATCTTGCACGCCAACTATCAAATATTTCAACCTCTGATTGACATATGTTTGAGTGACATTTTAGCGATTTGTTTTTCGGAATCAATGTATCAGAACTCCATAGATTAGTATTGCAACTATTTGTTTTCCGACAAAAAACTTTCAATTTAATTAAATGTTACACATTCCAATACAATGCCCATCCCATCGTGCCTTAATGCAGTGTTTTGATTTACGTTGATAGAGTGATGGGGCAAGTGATATGGCTCATTCTAATTGGTTTGATTGATCAGTTCATTAGTTGGCAACTCTTCCGTGGCACATTGTAGACCCAAGTCAGCTCCTCGACACGTAAATGTTATACTTTGGAAACTCAATACTTACCTCGCTCTTCTCCTGCATTTACTCTGCCACCCTTCAGTTCTTTTCTCGATGCTTGGAATTTTGAAAACCTTCCAATGCCTTGACTCATTATGCTTCAAATCTCGTTACCCCACGAGGTTGGTTTCATGAGATGCTGGTAGAAAAGTTCATTGCTTCAATGGTTCAATAACGCGATGTGGAATTGAGTGTATAAACTCAGTTTCTTCTTTACACATTGCACTAGGTATGTATCTACACACCACCATTGTTTTCACGTGAAGCACATAGATTTTTATTCCTTCCTCTTTCAACCTCTTCCCCTTGACTGTTTGCGAACTATATATGCATGTTGGTCTTTCTTGGGCGATTATGGAATTCATTTTTTGGGTTGTGTGTCTCTTAGGGTTCAGTTAGAAAATATTTGCATGGTTTCGTAAGTTTAGTCCCTGTGCACTAGGAACTTGGAGCCTTTGAGGCCTTCAAGCCTTGGGCTAATTGGTCTAGTATTTACTTAGGTGTTACCATAATGGTCACGACAGTTTATGTGAATGTGGTTGTTATTTAACAAGTAGGGATTAACCCCTACTCACAATATACTAGCCTGAACAAAAATGTTATTAGTTTCCCTCCTCAAGAACTATTAAGACATCTCACTATATTTTGTGTCGTTACGATTTGTGTTTATGGTTAAAAATGGGTTTATTTTTATTATTCCTCATCGAGTGTATTGTTCTTTGTTTACTCTAATTAACCGCATGTAGGAAGTCTAGGGTTTGAGCACAAAACCCATGTGAAGGCCATGCACAGGGAACTGCTCAGATTTTCATTTGGTGTGGTCATTGGAAAATTTGAATGCATAATCCAACTAAATAAACAAACCCACAACTCTGAGGGTTTATATGTTTCTTAAGCCATTATGGCTTGGTTTTGTTAAACATTATTTGAGTCTATTTTAGCCCCTGTCGTATTACAATTACCTATGGGGCAACCCGTAAGAGTTTTACTGTCAAATCGTAATGGACCATTACATTACGGCTCTTGATTCAACCTTGTGTTGAAAATTTTATAATTTTGTTGTTGGGATCTTTCGATTATGATGTGCCACTTCGTTTTCATCTCCTCCATTATAGGTTTATTCTAAAAATCATAAAATAAAAAAGGTATGGACCCTTCATGTTGTTTCTCTTACTTTTATTTTTTATTACGAAGACTCATGATTCTGTATATATGTTGGCATTTGTTTTTTTTGTAAAATAAAAAAGGAGAAAAGGCATCTACTTCGAATTGACCATTAACTTTGTTTAAAAGTTCATGTTTTTGTCTAGATTCATCTTTCTGCATACAAAGTTTTTCCCTATCCTTATTTGATTACCTTTTCCCTCTATTTTTTCTTCAAGCTCAGTGTTTCGTTCTTGAAATAACAAATGGAATTGAATCATTAATCGCATGTGTGTAATTAGTCATTCATTTCTGCAGAATGAGTTTTTTTATATGAACAGAGGGAGAGGCAGGGGAAGAAGGACCAGAAATAGAGATCAACATTTTGGTGTAAGAAGGGATAGGAGACCAAGGGTCTCTATCCACTTTGATGCAGATCCCCAAGAACTAAGACAATTGCTTAACAATGCTGTTATTAGTTTGTTGGGCTAGATAGAACCTTAGTCTATGGTACAATCACAAACATAACAACCTCCTTTGGTACAACAACCTTTTATAGGCGTTCTTGTTCCCCCACATGTTTATGCCCTTGTTGTTAACCCAAATAATGATGGTTGGGGAACAACGATTTCTACACAACTTGTGCAATCTATACATGGTTGGCCCATTGTTTCACCACCTAATCCCCCTCACCACTCCCACATATCACACTTACGATATGATGCCTCACGAATAGCTCACACTCCTCCTATAACACCCCTACTACTCATCATACTCCTTTTGCACATCATAATTCTAAGTAGCTTGTAATAATGGTTGGTCCTATTGCTCAGCCATCAAAATGCCCAGTCATTCCCATGCCAGTTACCTGTGAACAAGAACAAAACACATAAGCCTCACCCTATGCTTCTTCTCACACACCATCTCACTCAGTCACTTCACACCCACAACAAGAGGAGCAATAAGCAGAATCATCTCCTTCTCATGGGCAAAGGAAATGATCATGGTTATTTTTATGCACATCACTTATGCTACAATACAAGTTACCTTACTTAGCTTGCAGTTGTGTTAATATGTTTATGAGGTGAAGTTATTCGCCTGAACTGATCGCCAGATACTATGCTTATCATTTTGACAAATTATCAATTTGACGAGAATGGCTATATTTATGTGCATATTACGCTTTATATTTTGTGGTACCACTTGGATACGAGTTTTATGGAGTAACAAGGAGCATGGAGGTACAAGGAGTCAATTTTTTTTAGTTTATGTGATGTTTCCTTTAATGATGAATTATATGCAGTGGTTGTTTATTTGTGATGGTTAAATCTTATTTGTGTTATATGTTACAACCAACAATTTGATTTGAAATGAAAAAGGTCAACATATAAATGACACATAATGACTATTTATGATAAAATAAAGAGGAAACTTGATCGAATGGATTATAGAGGGTCCCACGTATTAGAGTCTAGTCTTAATTTAATTATTTTAACAACCTTTAAAATTTTCTCCTCTTATTTATCTAATCAACTTTGATTAGAAAAACTAAAGAAAATATTCATTTTAAGCCTAAAGAAAAACTACAAAAACTACTTGAAGCCTTCTTAAAAGAGGATAAATCTATGAAGGCAAAAGGAAAACTATTGAGGGAGAGGTATGCTATAACTTCTGGCCACTATTTTTTATAGTTTCTCACAAACTTTGAACCTAATCCTGATGGTGACAACAAATCTATACCATCTGCAGGCAACAAGCTAGGTGACTCCTTTGAAATTACTAATTATTATTTAGGTATATTGTGTCTTTCTGATTATTTTTATTGTTGTTTGAAGGTCAAGATAATCTATTGCCAATGCTAACAACTAGTTATTTGTGGAAAAACAAGTTGCCCACATCTTACTCACTTGAAGGATTTCATTTTGTTGCTACTCTTGTTTCTTGCTCGAATTATTATATATGATAGATTTACATTGCAATAGTCTATGATTGGGTTAGTCAAAAGTATTCACAAAGGATTGAATTTTAGAATTTTGGCTGTACTTTGTCTCATTTCAATAAAAATCGGCCATTGATTCATCAAATACTTGTTTATTTACCTATCTATGTTTGATTTGTTTTATACTATTTCTGAGCATTTTACTTAATTTTTTTTGGTAGTTTATGCTCTACATATTACAAGGTTGTTTATACAGTGCCTCCGAAGTCTGTACAACTCTTTGGGCTCCTGTCCAGCAAGAACTAGTCAAGGAAGCGCCTTTTATCACTACTGTGTAATTTGTTACAAGTTTTACGGTGATATAAACACCGCAAGCACAAATTCCCTGTTGTGCCGCCCCATCAAAATAGGCACGTGGATAACCCGTAGCATCCTTTGATAGATTCTTCCTCCCACTTCTGACCCAGATATGTTTGGGAAGACTGAGTGCATTGTGAAAATAGAGGATGGATTCAAAAATAGAAAAATAATTTTCCATTTTTGACGAAAATATAGCCGCATTCTGCCATTTCCATATGGCCCATAAAGTCAGCGAAGGGATGGGCCTCCAGTGAATATTCATGTCGCCCCACCATTTAAAAGCTTCTGCAATCGAGGGGAAAGAGATTCTGTTGAGGCCGAAGTGGGCAGCCAATTGATGCCATATCTTCTGAGATTGGGGACAAAGAAGAAAAATATGGAGATTGTTCTCTATGTCAGAGCTGCAAAGGGGACATATCGCGGGCCCACTCCAATTCCTCTTTTGAAGATTTTCCCATGTAAGATTCTTGTTATGAAAGACCAACCAAGAAAATAAAATGATCTTAAGGGGGCAGCCAGTTTTCCATAATGAGAGAGGGAAGATGTGAGAAATTTGTTCAGATTCAGTAAGAAGAAGAATTTGGTAGATGCGCTTAACATTTACAGAAGATATGCCACCAAGCCCCTTCCATATCAGGAAGTCCTCATCCGCTGAATGAAAGATACCTCTATCCCTCATAGCTGATGTAATCAAATTCCATTGAAGTACCAGAGCATCATTTAGATGCAATTCACATGCTGATTTCCATATAGGAATTGCACCTTCCCATTTGCGTATGGTCTTGTCCCAGAAAAAAATGCCCCTACTGTGCAGAGTCTCTAGTAACTGATGAGAAATGAGAATAGGCCCTTCCCCACCAGCAATGGCATCCAGACCAATAATAAAATTTTTCCCCAGCTGAAATTTCCAAATCAAATTTTGGAGGAAGAAGTATTCAATTTTGCGAAAACTTCTCCAAATAGCAGAGCCGCGAGAGGACCCAATGGTTCCCTGTCTATACCAATAAGTGATGTCTTTCTTATCCATATACTTAGACCTGATGGCATTGCTCCAAAGTGAGTCCCCCATTATAACCTTCCACATGGATTTACAAAGAAGTGCTTTACAGAACAAGTTTAAGTCCATGATGCCCTAGCCCCCCATCTATTTTGGGCAAGCCAGCATCGTGAGCTTTGATAGATGATATTTATTCTGTTCTTTGTGACCTCCCCAAATGAAGTTAGCAGTCATTCTGTTAAGACTGTTGATAATGGATGCATGAATGAAAAAAAGATGTGCCCAGTAGACCATAATTTGAACCAGCACGGCTTGGGCCAATATTGCACGACCCACTATTGACAGGCATTTGTATTCCCATCTCGCGATTTTCTTATAAAATCGATTAGAAATCCATGACCAATCAACAGCGGAATATCTAACAGATTTCAGATTAAAACCAAGGTATTTCAGTCCATGCTTGATAGGAAAAGCTTTAATGTTGAAAAGTTGAGTAAGGAAGGAAACAAGATCCCTGTGAATATCTCAACATGAAAGGACGATTTGCCCTCATTAACACACATTCTAGTAGCCTTTTGAAACCGCTCCAGGATTCCATGTAAGCATATCCATGATGCTTTGCAAAGCATCACCAATAGAAGAATATCATCTACAAATAAACTATGAGATATGAAAATGCTTCTACTGATAGGAAGTGGGCGACATCTATTTTCTTGAATGGCCCTTTTTATGTGTAGACTCAAAGGGGAGAGATAATTTGGATTTGGAAGTGAAGCAAGTGATATTCCTTGTGCAATTACAGGCCTTGTTGGAAGAAGCCAATTCTGTAATTGAAATGCCGTAGTCTAACGAGCTGGAGGAATTGCCCAGAAAATTATGGAAATTTTTGGTTATATTTAGAGAAAATCTCGCAAGGATTTTTCTAAATTCAAGTTATAGTTGTTAAACTTCAAAATTTTAAGTATCCTTGACATTTTTTATGGCGCTGAATCTATTTCCACCATCAAAAACACGATTCAAACACTGCCTCTACAAGATTTTTTGAATTTTTTTTAGCCTAATTTCAACCACTTTTCACTGTCCAGCCAATTCCTCGATAAACCACTATTGAAATCAATTAGCGGAGAACTTGACAAAGTGTTAGCGCTGCCATCTCTTTTATCGAGAACAACCCTGTTGAAAGGTAAGACAAGGTTGCAGTGCCATTTTGAAGCGGATGATAAATTAAATATGAGATTTAAGAAAAACGGCCAACACAATCTCTGAGCTTCACATTTCAATTCAACAACTATGTTATTTTGTGTTTATATTTTTATTATTTTGATTTTAAAATAGATAACTCTGGGAGTAAGTCCTGGGGGTAGGATTAAACAAAGGTGTTAGATAATGGTTATACTTTATAATCTGGACAGATGATCAAATGTGTTGTTAAAAAAAATTGGAATATCAATTATCAAGTATTGCATAAATAATATTAAGATGATATTTTGTCAAGAATAAGGTTATATATATTGAATTTAGGCTTCTGTGATCCATATCAAGTTTGATAGAAGATTATTGGGCGAAAATCACATCGGGATGCTTTTGTCGACGCGTTTCAAACCAACCAGTGTGATTCATCGTTAGAGAAATCTTCTCTCAGAAATGATTATATATATATATATGGATTTGAAAGTAGTTAAATATTTTGAAAATTCTAGGCCGACGGCCGGCCGCGACTCCTTGTCGGATAGATATAAAATATCGTGATTGATCTCAAGTTAAAAGTCATCCGCTAAGTACTAGGTTTCGTGTGAGGGAAAACACTACTTTCGGCAAGAGCTAACCAGCCTGCCATAGGGCATTAAATGCCCGGTTATATGCATACTGAATAACCCAATATAACACACGTGCACGTTGACTAGATAAATAAAAAATAATGACGGTGTCTTATCAGGTTATCAAGTATGCATATAACCGGGCATTTAATGCCCTATGGCAAACTGGTTAGCTCTAGACACTACTTTCACCCATAAAGTTAAAAGTCATCCGGTGAGTACTCGGTTTCGTGTGAGGGAAGGGACTATTTCAACCATAAGTTTACAAGGAAGCGGCTGAGTACCGGGTTTCGTGTGAGGGAAGGCACCATTTTCATGGATCATTAATTGTCTCATCTCAATGAGTTGTGTCATTTGATTTGGGATTAAATATCAGACACATGTTATAAGTCAAAAGTCAATAATTAGTTTATTGATTTTACATATTGTTTTATTGTCATTTAATAAAAGACTTTTTCAATGTGAAAAGGTACTCCATGGTTTTCTATTTATGAGGCAGCATATTTTCACAGTGGTGGGTCTTACTTACAATTACACCCCCTAGATTAAGTTAATTATTGGTTTGTTCTGAAAAGTTGAATCTTTCTAAGTTAATTATTGGTTTGTTCTGAAATATCGCGTGGATTACATTGATTCTTTCCATCGCATAGTTTCTGGATTGGATTTGCATTGACTGGATGCGCCGGCGCACAGGTGATCACTTTGACTTTTTAGCAGAATACGTAGCCCATTGTTAGCAGTCTTGTGAGGTATATTATACAGTAAACTCTGTACAATTTTTCAAGGATAGTGTCATGTCGTTTCCAGTGAAAGGAATCATCATGGCTTTTGGATGTTCAACTCATATTACATGGATTGCATTTGCAATTGCATTCCTTCAATGCACCAGTGCTCAGCTGAGCCCTACCTTTTACCAGAGTACATGCCCCAACGTTACCAATATAGTGGGGCAGGTCATCCAGCAAGCTCTGCAAAATGATTCAAGGATTGCGGCCTCTCTCCTTCGTTTGCACTTTCATGACTGCTTTGTTAATGTAAGTAGCAATATGTGTGTTTATTGAATAGATTTGTATTCAGTACAGAGATTTATAATACTGACACTTCATTATCTCATTGATTTCAAGGGCTGTGATGGATCTGTTCTTTTAGATGACACGGCCAATTTTACAGGGGAAAAGACAGCAGTTCCCAACAACAATTCCCTCAGGGGCTTTGATGTTGTGGACAACATCAAGTCTGCACTAGAGAGTGCATGCACCGCAACGGTTTCTTGTGCGGACATTCTTGCCATTGCTGCAGAGCAGTCAGTCGTATTGGTCTGTATAGAGATTACAGTTATTTATTTGATTTTATTTGAGTTAGTGTTTTACTTTCTGATATCTCCAATTTTCTGAATTATATTTCACTGCTTAAAACACTAAAACTCCTAAAAGCAAAGATATATAGAAGTTGTGTAACATGATCACCATAACAATTAGCAGTTGTTTATAACCCGACTTTTTGAAAGCTTTTTTAGCGGGTTTTTCGGTCGAAATCCGGCAGGAATTTATTGGAATCGCAAGTTTGATAGCTAGTTTCTGCACAATGAAAGCGTCCCAGGAATTTTCAAGGGTGTTCAATCCAAATATACAGTTAAAAAACCATTTTAACTGCAACAAATTAAGATTTAACCTCAATTTCTTCCGCCGGATTCCGTCACCGAAATCTCCAAAAAATCGCATAATAGACAACTCCTAACAATTAAATGGTGCAGTCTGGCGGTCCATCGTGGACTATACAGTTGGGAAGACGGGACAGCACCACTGCCAACGGAACTCTTGCAAACACGGCCATCCCTGCACCAACTGACAACCTCTCGAACATCACAACAAAGTTTCAGGATGTGGGACTCTCGCTAACGGATGTGGTTGCTTTGTCAGTTATTACTCAACTTGTGTTTCAACCAATTTTGCTTTGAACGGATGGAGATGATTTTTACCCATTCTATTTTATTGGAGACGATTTTTACACATATTCTACTTTATTTTTATAGGTAGTCGTGTAGAAAGGTACAATTAATAAGAAAGTTAGTTTTGCTATCAATTCGGATTTCTGGAATTTTGGTATTTGGAATTTATTTGTAAGTAGACTCACCAGTGTACAGTGTGTAGGTATAGGATTTCAGAATTTTTGTTTTTCAATTAAAATAATACATAGATAGACGAGAAAGAGATATTAATAGATTTTATATTTTTAGTGATTTTTAACCTAAAAAATTATATTAAAATTTAATTTTAATTTAGTTGTGAATTAATTTTTATGCTTATTTATTTTAAAATATAATTTCTAGAATTTTTAATTTAATTATTAATAATTATTAAGTGAAGGGAGAGATTTAACTTCTACTAAATATTCTATAATATTTTTAATAATAGCTACATATTAAAGATTGAAATTTATCTTAAAAATAATTATGTCATTTCTACACTTTCAATTAAATTGATTAATTATCATATGAACAAGTTTCATATGAAATGAATGAGTTATGACTTTTAGAGCATGTGTTATTTATAAGCCAAGGCATTGGGCTATAGTACTGTAACAAATTTTATTTACAAATATAAAATCTCTAGAGCTAAGAATCTTGTAACATGTTATTATAAACATATATATGTTTAGCTGATATATTAATTTTTGTGATATTTTTCTTATAATTAATAATAATTTAAAATAGTTATAATTTAGTTATTTTGTATATTTTTAATTTTAAAGTTTTGTAATAGATTGATATTTATGGGTGTTTATTGAGATTTAACTCATTTAATTTATATAGCTAAGCTAATTTTATTTCAAGTATTTCAACAATACCACATACTCTTCATAGCGTTAAGGGTTAGTTCAAATGGCCCCTAGTTAGTACTTTTGTTATCGGGAGGTTCATTGGTTCAAACTCTGTGACACTTGGCAGTTAGGCTCCATGTTTTAGTTAGCTTCCAGGTCATGTTCCATGTTTGAGTTAGCTGAATTCACCAATCTATGGAAACCATGAAACACATAAAAATAAAAATTTAAAAAACAAAAATAAAAGCTTTTCATAACCATTATTATAAAATAATAATAAAAAATGTAAAATAATGACAATAATAATAAATAAGATTAAAAAAAATTCACTCATGAATAAGATATTTTCTTTGGTATAAGGCTAATCTAATTCAATAAACTCCAGATGTGGTTCAATTGTTTAGTGAGAAGGTTTGGTCCCTACAACCCTTATGGTCTAATGGTTTGGTCCCACAACTAGTGTGTCCAATTCATGGCACATTTTCTTTAGTTAAAAAAAAAAAAAAAAAATCTTAATTCAGGTTTTTGTGATTTAAATTTTAGGTAAAAGTCATAGAACAGAATTTTTGCCGATTCCTTTCTAACCATCCAATATGATAGTCAAAACAAGATAAAGAAGCAAATCCAGACAAAAACTTAAATAAATTTTTTAATAGTGCAAATTTACATAAGAATGCCTCCTGCTGTGTTACATTCATTTCATAGATTCAATGCCTTCTCCTTTGTTACAGTCATTTCACAGATTCAAAGTCTTTGTGTGCATCTATAAATTTGGTATTTACTGTATTCAGGGGCGCACACAATCGGACAAGCTCGCTGCACAGTGTTCAGCAGCAGACTTTACAATTTCAGCGGAACGGGCAATCCGGATCCGACGCTGAATTCATCTTATCTATCCACCCTGCAAAGCACGTGCCCACTGAATGGTAACGGGAGCGTCCTAACACCACTTGATCCGGGCACTCCAAACACCTTCGACAACAACTATTACATGAATCTCCAAAATGAAATGGGACTGCTCCAGTCAGATCAAGAACTGCTTAACACAACGGGAGCCAGCACCATTTCTATCGTGAATGACTACACCAGTAGTCAGACTGATTTTTTCTCCAATTTCTCCAACTCAATGATCAACATGGGAAACATAAGTCCTCTAACGGGAACAAGCGGAGAAATCCGCCTGAACTGCAGTAAGGTCAATAGCAATCAGAATCTGGTTAGCGAATCGTGGGCTCAATATGTTTCTAATTTGCTCAACATCATAGAGCAGTATCAATCTGCTGCAGAGTGAAAAGCTTTCAGGCGGAGTTCTGTGCAACATTTAGGGCATATCGGTAGAGTCTAAAAACATATTATCATGGAAAACGTATAGATATATTTAGTTCACATTAATTTACTCTTTGTAAAGTTAAATACAGTATGTCACAGAGCTTTATTACTGGATTTGGCAAAAACCCGTAAGAACTTGTTTATGCACTAATAGGATCGATTGGAGTGGAATTTATGAAAAAAATATTATATGTAAATTTTGCATCTCTTGATTTTTAATATATTTTATTTTTAGGTGGTATTTAATGTTAATTTTTCTGTATAAGTTTTTTTTGTTAAGTTGTTTGTGATCTTCTTGTCTTGACTTGCTCCATCTATGAAGTTTGATCCTGGATTATTTTGTTGACGGAGTGAATTTATTACTACTCCATTAAGTTTGATCTGAGCTACCTTGTTGTGCAAGTAAGACTTGACAATCTTTATGTACAAGTTAACTCAAATTATTATGTTCAATTAGGCATTTCTATTTTGTTTATTTATTTATAATTTAAAATAGAAGTGAAAAACTTAAAATGTTATATAATTATTCAATAAATATGAATGAATAAGATACAATAAATATGAATCAAAGAGATATAATTAATAAATAAATATATGTGAATGAGATTTTGGTTTAATTTAGTATTTATATTTTATTTATTTTTAATATAAAAAGATAAATAAGAGATATAATTAATAAATAAATATATGTGAATGAGATTTTGGTTTAATTTAGTATTTATATTTTATTTATTTTTAATATAAAAAGATAAATATGGAGGTAATAGGAATAAGATTAATATAATAAAAAATTTGTGTTAATATAACACAAGATTAATATAATAAAAAAATTGTGTTGAAAAATGTGGTTTATATAGTTTCTTGAAACTGAGGTAATAAGTAAAAGATTGTTATAATAAAAAAAAGTGTTGGAAAAAGTGGCTTATGTGGTTTTTAAAAACTGAGGTAGTAAGTATAAGATTAATATAAAAATAAAAAGATTGTGTTAAAACATGTGGTTTTTTTTAAATAATGTTTAAAATCAATTAAATTTATTTAATAATATAAAATAAAATATATATTTTTAATTAAAATAAATATATAAATATTTATTTTAACAAAATTTGATTTAAAATAAAGATAATTATTAAAAAAAAAATTAATTTATTTTAATGATTTGAGATAAGTGTAGAATGGGGATTCAAAGTGGTGAATTAGATTTATTTGGTTTTATTTTTAATGTCATATATTATTGAGATTTGTAGATGGAATCACTGTAAGATTGTTGATAAAGGTCTTTCTATACATGTAATTATGAGTAGGTTTTATTTCTTCTACTTTAATTTAGGTTCTTCATTTCTATATATTTGATATATCATTATTATTTTCCATCGTTTATAGATGTTGCTATATATCAATTTATTGTTATTATTCTTCTCTAGAAACTAACCTAAAACCATAAGCCAAATGTAAAATTTTAAATCAAGAACATCCAATTACCAACCATTGTATTTAGTAATATTTAAAAATAATGTGAATTAAAAGAATTAGATAATATTAAATTGAGCATAGAGGGTTATTTGAAACTCTCTTCCAAAAGACTCCTCTATTGATATTTTGAGAAACAGAGTGTTTTTCAAGTCAAATTATGTCTTTTTCACCTCCACAACCCATTACATCCACATACCATATTTCAAAAAATATTGCAGAGGTGGAAATAATGACATTACATATGGTTATCCACAAATCTAGAAATGCATGAAAATCATTTAATGGGTTTTGTATTTGTTTGCAGCAAATGATGATATCAAGAATCAAAATAAACATTGGTTAACATTTCTAAATTCTCAAATTGTACATAATATCTTATAACACTAAAAACATAATACTAATAATTGTCATTGAAATTTACAAAAATTTAAGAATATATGTTATGACTAGATAAAATATTTATAATTTACACTTGAAAAAATAATTTATATTTTAAAAAATTTGAGATTTATTAATATTAAATAAATTCATAATAAAATAAAATAAATAATAATATAACATCACATATATATAATTTAAACAAAAATATACATTTATTATCAATAAAATAAACTTAAATATATAACATACTTTATATTATACCATAATAAAATAAACTTAAATATATAACATGCTTTATATTATATAAAAAACAAATTAAACCTATTACATACTTATATCATGATATAAGTAAATTTTTTAAGAATAGTAATAATAATACATTTAAATTTTTTTATAAATTTGAATGAAAGATAAAATAATATTAAATTTAAACTATATTAAAATATTAATATAATCATTATTAAATAATATTTTTTTATTAAATTCAAATTACTAGAATATCATTATTACATAAAAGAAAATTTAATAGCTTTTAAATTTCAGTTGAGACTTGAGCTTGAAACCTTTATCACATTCACTCGAGACTTGACTGAACCAAACTTAGGTACAAATTGTTCGGGCATTGGGTTGAGTTTTGAAATTCATCATCCCAAGGTCATGAATATTGGACTTTGCTATAAACTTTATTCTGTCCTTGTATGGTAAAACCTTGTGAATGGAGGAAGCGCTTTATCTTGAGGTAACATAAAGAGGACAGGGAAGGCATATTTAAATTTATTTTTTAAATCTGAATGTGACACATGTATTAAAGAAAAAGGAATTATTATGAAGGGTGTCGAGAATTTGATATATGAGTTGAAAGCACCACGCTAACATCACAAGGCACTTTCTTAGGTAGTATGTGTAAAAATGTCTTGCGAAGAGACTGGTTTTCCATTTTAGCAGTAATGGACATTTTAGGTAACGTTTTATTTTTCTATATATTGTAATTATTAGCTTTAGTTTAATTAGTTTGTAAATTTATTTTAAAAATCATTGAAATTTTGGTAAGATTTTGATAAAATTTAGTAAGGGTTTTTGTAAATTTAAATTATAGTTGTCAAATTTTAAGATTTTGGGTGCTTCAATTTTTTATGAGACTGAATCTATTTTCACCATTAAAAACATGATTCATACATTACCAGATTTTTTGACTATCTAAACAATTCCTCCGACACTTTAATAGATAACATCGTATTATTATACATAAGTATATGACGTCACAAGAAAAGGTAAGAGGATTTTTCCCATATTTGACTTGCTCAAAGTTTGTGTCGATTTTATAAGTTAATTTATTTTCAATTTATTTGTCTGTTGTCCTTTTTTATCAACTATTGATATCATAGCTATAGGGTCTTATTGATAATGGTGTAAGCTTGGCCTCTTAGTAGTATGGAGACTAATACAATAAGTGATATGGATACAATGAAAGGGGTCAATTTCGACTTATGGAAATCACAAATGGAGGATACATTGATTCTAAAGTATCAGTATTTGCTAATTGAAGGAGTGGTAAAGAAACCTCCAACAATAATAGATGAATCCTAGACGTTATTGGACAAGAAATTCATGGCTACTATTTGGAATTACCTGGGAAAGAATGTCTACTTTAATATAGCAGGTGAGAAAATAGTAAAAGGGTTGGGGATGAAGCTGCATGATTTGAATTAGAAAAATATGACATCAAATCATGTTTTCTTAATGAAGAAGCTATATAACCTCAAGATGAAGGAGGGCTTTAATTGCAGAGCATTTGAGCAAATTTGATATAATTACTAGTCAACTTTCTTCTATAAAAATTATTTTGGATGATGAAATAAAAGTAATCTTATTTATGTGTTCCATGTTAAAACAATGTAAACTTTGAAACGAGAAATGTTTTGAAAAGTGTTGATTCAGAATACACATTTTTTTTAGCATATTTTTTACACTTTAAATTTTTTTATGTATCAAATATGAATAAATTTTTTAAAATGTTGCTGATTTTCATGTTGATTTTGAAAAGCGTTGATGCAACATCAACCACTTCTTTTATAGGGTTTATTTTTAACACTTTAAATTTTCTAATGTATTAATTGTGGATAATTTTTTTAAGTGTTGGTGATTTTCATGCAGATTTTGAAAGCATCATCAATTTTTTTAAGGCATATTTTTTACACTTCAAATTTTCTTGTCTTAATTATGCACAATTTTATTTTTAGATGTTGATTATTTAACCATTTTTTAAGTTGTCTTATTCTTCTTGTTTTTCATCCTAACATGTTTGTTTTCAAGAGTTTCCTAAACATGCGATTTTTGTTTTTCTTCGCAATGTTTTTTCATATTGATTTTTTTTTGCAAAAAAAGAAAAAATACTAATAAGATTAATATTTTGAGGTTAAGATTTTTTATATATTTATATATCGTTAATTAATACTCCAATACCACTAAAAAAGTAATAGTTTTAAACACACCACAAAAAAATATACATTTCGCATATCTTTTCACTAAAAATGACATGTCAAATAAAAAAAATTATGAAAAAATTGAAAAAAAATTGGAAAAATAGAAAATTTTATGATATTTTTATGAATTTTATAACAAAAAGTAATAAAATTTCAAGTTTTTTTTTTTTCCAAAAAAAATATTATAAACTTTTTAGTAAAAATACCAAAAAAAAAAAAAAATGTCAAAAATAAAACATACAATTTAAAAAACAAAAAACAAAAATTTTTAAGAAAATAAAATAAAATAATGACATTAACATATTAAAATATTAAAAAAAAAAATATAAAAAAAAACATATAAAAAATATTTAAATAAATAAAAAAATTAAAAACTATGCCCCAACGGGCCGAAGGCAAGGAGGCCCAATTCTGAGAATCGAGCCGGGGGTGGGGGCAGGGTTGCATGGTCACAGCTCCTCCCCCCTGCGCACCTCCACAGTCGCATGGACCCTGGGCAAGGGAGGTTTGATTCTCAAAATTAGGGCTCCTCTGCCCTGGGCCCATGTGGCCGGCGTGGTGGTAGAGGGGTGAGGTTGTGACTAAATCGAACCTCCTCGCCCTGGCCACATAGAGCCATAATTTTTTTAATTTTTTTTTTTTTAATTATCTATATATATATATATTATTAATTTTTTAATTTTTTCTATGTTTCATAATTGTTTTATTTTTTAAAAATTTTAATGTTTATTTCTTTTTAATTTAATTTTAATGTTAGAGATTTCCATAATAATATTGTGTAACGTGTGTAATCTGTCCAACATTTCGGTGGTGACTCCATCCATCTTCAAGGGTTCTATGTGGTCCCTCATGATGGATGGAGTTATCATCTTAAACGTTGGATAGATCACACATGTTACACAGTCAACCCCCAGGACCAACTTACTGCCTGACCGGATGGCCAAATTCTTAGGGTTATATTCAG
Organism: Pinus tabuliformis; assembly: GCA_031772625.1. NCBI lineage: Eukaryota > Viridiplantae > Streptophyta > Pinopsida > Pinales > Pinaceae > Pinus > Pinus tabuliformis. Next base: position 799,471,963 of record CM062819.1, on the reverse strand, counting down.
CCTACGCAGGGTAACCCGCTTGGGCGTTTCAAGTAGCCATAAAACGCACGCAAATGCCCTCTCCTCTCCCTCTCCTCTCCTTAACAGTCGAGCACCTAAAGGTCCATATGACAAACTGTGGAAGTCTATGTTTTTTAATATTTTTTTAAAATAAATTTTATCTTTTAATTTAATCATATTTATTTTTTATGTTTTATTTATTTTTTTAATTTTTTAATTTTATTTTTTTAATTATTTTTTGTAATTTTTTTTTTTTCTTAATTTTTTGAGCAAGTTATTATTATTATTATTATTGTTTTACGTTTTCTAATTTTATTATAATGTATTATTTGTTTATTTTAATGATTTTTTCAATTTTATTGTTTTTATTTATTTTTTATTTTTTAAATTATATTATATTATTTTTTATAAAAAAAAAAATAAAAAATTTTGGGTTAATCTTAGAAAAAAAAATTATATATAATTTTTTTCCAACCCTTTTTTATTTATTTTTGTATTTTTAATTTTATGTGTTAATTTTTTTTTTAAGTTTTTTTTTTTTATTATTATTTTGTATTTTGCCATATTTTAGAAAAAAATTATGTTTTAATATATTCTTTTATTTAGTTATTTTTTTTTTAATTTATGTTTTTATATATTTTTAATTTAGTTGTTATTAATTTTTTAAATTTTTGTGTTTTTGTTTGTTTTTTGTTTTTTCAATATTTTTGTTTTTTTTGTATTTTTCATTTTTATTTATTTAAATATTTAATTATTATTTTGTTTAATTTTATTTTTTCTAGAGGGTCCATGTCAGTCCTAAAAAAATTATGTTATTCCAACATTAACAATTTTTGTTTTCACGATGTTTTTCACACAAAAAAATTGGTTTTTATTGGCTTTTACTCCAATTTTTAGAAAATGTTGAAAAATACCATGAAAAAAAATTAAAAAAAGAAGTCATTCCAGTATCAACACTTTTCGTTTTAGGTGTTGCTTTTCATGTTTTTTTGGGTTTTCTTACTAGAGTTCTCATTTTGAGTTTACAGTTCCCGTTTCAAAGTTTGCACTGCCGTTAGACAGCTGGAAGAATTTGATAGTAGCTATCAGCACTACAACACCTGTTGCGGCCCTGATGTTTGATGATGTTAGCAGAAGTTTAATGAATGAGGAGTTGCAGTGCAAATCAATTGTGGAAAACTAGGGAGGAGAAGCGCTAACCTTAGTTGATCATGGAAGGAAAATTGAACGTAGCAAACAAGGGTGTTCAAAATCAAGAAGAAAATTGAAATCAAGAACATGAAGAATTACTTGTTTTCACTATGGAAAACCAAAACATAAGAAAAATGATTATTGGTTTTGGAAGAAGTAATAGAAGGAACAAAAATCAATCACCACAAATGAAGGTGAGATCATTGTTGTAGCTTCTAAAAGTGATGTCTTATTTACTATTTCAGTAGAAGAAGTCTATTTATATACTACCAGCAATGGCATTGATTGGGTACTTGACTCTGAGGTATCTCACCATGTGACCCAATGCAAAAATAATCTTATTGTGTATTAAGTGGGTGAGTCATGGTAGAGTAAATTTAGGAAATAATCAGTTTTGTAATATTATTGGAGTGGGAGATGTTTGAATCAAGACAATGGATGGATAAGGTATCTTGTTGAAATAGGTTAGGCATGTTCCAGAGATGCGTATGAGCTTTATCTCTATGGGAAGATTGAATGATGAAGGCTACTCCACAACATTTGAGAAAGACAACTAGAAAATTAGTAAAACATCATTGATGTTTGCTAAAGGGTTCAAGACAGGAACCTTGTATAGAATGAGGGAAACAAAGAAGATATTAGATGCAACTAATATTGAAAAATAAGGAACCTCAATGGATTTATGGCATAAGCACCTCAACCACATGAGTAAAAAGGGTTTCAAAGTTATTGTTCGTAAAAATCCACTCCTAGGTTTGAAATCCTATGAACTTGACCTTTGTGAGCACTATATTTATGGTAGAAAACAAAGAGTTTCTTTTGTGAGAGGTGGTCGTGAAAGAAAATTAATTTTATTAGAAGTAATATACTTTTATGAGTTTGGGCCAATGAATGTTAAGTATTTAGGAGGAGCCTCATATTTTGTCACATTAATAAATGATGCATCTAGGAAGGTTTGAGCCTACCCTATTAAAAGTAAAGGTGAGGTGTTTGAGCCTACCCTATGAAAAGTAAAGGTGAGGTGTTTGAGCCTACCATATGAAAAGTAAAGGTGAGGTGTTTGAGATATTTCAAAATTTCCATATTGTTATTGAAAGAGAGACTAAAAGATTGCCGAAGTGTTTGAAGATAGGAAATGGTGGAGAGTATTGGTCTAGTGCATTCAAGAATTATTGTAATAGGTTTGGAATTAAACATGAGAAGAGAATCCCTGGTACTTCCAAACAAAACGATACTATAGAAAGGATGAATCACACTATCATGGAAAAGGTGAGAAGTATGTTGTCAAATTTTGGATTGAAAAACCATTTTTATGTAGAAGAAATAAGGAGAATCTATTATCTCATTAATTACTCACCTTCTATAGCCTTAGATGACGATATTCTGAAGAAGTTTGGACTATGTTGATGGCCAAAATTGAACATGTCCAACATTAAGGAAATCACCCGGTTAGGGCCCCAATATAACCTCGACCTAAATCTAACCTAAACTAAATGGATAAACTAATCTAAACTAACCTAAATGCATAAAATATCTCTAAATCTAGATTTTACCTAGTGGTTTATTTTATCGTTTTCTAGTACTAATGGGCCAAAGGATATACTTGTCTGATTGCAACTACTTGAAGAAAGTAATCTTTGGAATGGATGAAATTTGGGCTCAACCAAGCCACTAGGAAGTTTTCTCCCGCGTAAAGAAACTTTTGTTTTAAATGAATTAAAATAAATCTAAATGTAGCCCTAACTAATAATGGAAATGACAAATAAAACTATCCTAACCTGGCAAATAGAAAGCATGTAACAGTTTTATAAATGGGAATTTAACATGAAATTTTTTATTAATGTCAAGCTACATAAATAGTCCTAATAGTTGATATTATTTAATCTCATGAATGATCTATTTGAAGAAATATTATAGGCTAAAAATTGATCAAGGAAAAGTCTTTATAGCATGGAAATAGTACACATGCAAGTGATTGTTAAAAAAATGTATATTAATAAATATGTAAGTAAATATTTACTAGGCTTCCGATCATACATGATCACATTAAAGAATAGTTGATTTTTTTTTTTAATCATATAAATAGATAGCTAGTAATATGAAAACGCACATGTTTAATTCACAACAATGCGAAAATATACAAGTCGTGGAAGAAATATGTCAACACCAAAAGTCTATGATTGCATTCAAATGAATAACAATATTCAAATTAAATGCATTACATAAAACCTTGTTGTCCGAAGTGCTTCTTCAAGATGAAAAAGTCTTCCTAGGCTCTAAAACTCTGCCATCAAAAGATGGATCTACAATAGTGTACAATCTTTCTCCTTTGATATAGAAAAATAGAAGTCTAGAAACCATCCCCAAAACTCAAGCCTGAGTTTCTATCCTCTACACAAAAATTCCCCTTTACAATAGTGCAAAGAGTTTCTTTGTTTACAGAAAATAGAACCCCTCTCTCATTATCAGAGTTATTATAACCAACCAGGGTTTCCCGAGGCCAAACCACCTCAACTCTCATCAGTAAAACCAATATTTACTGAAATCCCCATTGGATCGCTGGGCCTTAAAATAGCATGGATGCCTCTAGATCTCTCCACCTAAAATGTGAGGAATTTGTCTGTCTCAACCTATCAGATTTACCATATATCCAACCAGTAGGTCTACGAGGTATCCACCCTCTAGGCTTTACTATGTATCCCACCATTCACCGGTCAAGGATTTATAGGCTCAATCAAGGGTATTTACCTTTGAGATTGACCGTGTATCCCGCCATTCACCGGTCCAGGATTCCTAGGCTCAATCGAGGTGTTCACAACTAGGCTTTACCCTTTATCCCATATTACGATTCCTAGACCTTGTGAACAATACTAAGACCACCCCACTCAACTTCGCTTCCATCCAGTAATCTAGCTCTACCCAATACAAGAGAACCCCACCACACCATGGCTATACGAAAATGGAAAGGAAGTATGAAAAGCATTGTCACACTTGGAAAAACCCATGCCAATGACAACAAGAGAACTAACAACACACATGCATGTACCATGCATGTGAAAAATAGCAAGGAAAGCATACATGCAACTCGATACCTACAAGTAATTCTGACGTAGCCTCTTCATCCTTCTCTTCCTTGCTTGGTCTTTGCTTCATCTTTCTTTCTTCCTTTTCCTTTGCCTTCCTTCCTCTAATTCTAGAGTTTTCCAAGAATTCTGTAAGTGTCTAAGAGTGAGAGAGAGAAAGAGAGATCCAAAACTAAACTGACAAAAGATTATCAACTGATCCTCATAAGCCTTTTTATTAATGAGGCCTCTATTTTCCTTAATTTTCCATTATTTTCATCCTCACATGCAACCTGTGACCTTTCACCTTCCTTTTCTCCTAATTTCCATTATTTTCATAAATAAAATTCCAATTAATGCCTCATGCCTTTCCAAAACCTTTTCCATTTCCTTTTCTAATTTCCTTTAGCCATAATAATTGAAATGAACACCGGCTAGTATGTTTTTCCCAACATTCAAATTTGAATATGTGTCCCATGACCTTGGTGTTATATCTCTTTTTTTAACTTTATTACATGGATTTTTGACCAGGGCTTTTATAAAACCCTCCCCCTTGGGGGAACATCGTCCTCGGTGTTCAATGACACCTAAAACCAGAAAACACACTAAAAACCAAAACATACTACCCATGGAGCTTTATAACACAGCTCACTGCAGTATTTAAAAGGAAAAATCTATTGAAACATGACAAACATACCATTTAATGGATATTTATAACACAAATAATTATGGTATTTACAATGACAACCACATATATAATCATACACAGTTGCTTCAACCAACAAATAACCATACAGTCTATGGATCTTATAAATCCAGCTCGATACAATATTTACAATAATATAACCATATACATATATGCACATTTTCTCATCCAGCAAATAAAAGGATATGGTGCCTGCATCCACAAAAAGGAAATCAAAGGCTCACACCTCCACCCTCAAAAGTACTACCAAGATTCACCTCCTTACCAGGAAGTCCAGAATCCATTGTCAAGGTCAAAATGCATCTAATGTCTAGTTCTACAATCTTGTGTTGTTGTCCTCTTAGTGAAGGGTTACTCACTCATTGTTCCACGACACACTCCCAATGGGCATATGATTCCATCTAGCAATGCTAATGAAAAAAAACAAATCCATCCCCCGACCTTCCCTTCTCTCCTACACAGTCCCTCGGGAAATCCAGTCATCTCGTTCTATGCAGTCACTCACCTTCCAAGTTCCTCGACATCCCCTATCCTGGGTGATCCATCCCTTGGAAATAATTCCTCACAACAGAAGATCCAAAAACATAGGCATATCCTTGCCTGAAAACCATCATATTGGTCATAGCATGCTCATGGAAATCAATGGACATTATTGGGTACCAATGTCCCACAATGGCCCTGCTCCTAAAGTGCTTTACCAACATATTTTCATTTGTTCCAATTCCTTTTATTGTTTCTACTAATGCTTGCAGTCATTTTCAACTACCCAACCCGGGCATTTTGCCTGATTCTTGTACCAAGCACATAAATTCCATTAGATTCAAAATGAATTGCAATAAACTCAAATCATACCTCATTGGTGGCTTGTCAATAAGGTAAACTTGCAATTATGTTTACTTCTTGTCACAATAAGAAAAACTAACTCTTTGATCAAATCATTATGTATAAACATATCACATCCAGTTAGTTCAAAATACAACCATCATAATAAAAATCATAGATCACAAGTAACCATCATAATCCAGAATCATAGATCACAAGCATAATTTAAAACTGAAATAAATTACTAATACTTATTTTTTAATCGGTCCTTCGCTTCTACCTTTATCCTTTGTTCTTTTCGTACACACACAGAATTGGTTGGCACACCCAGTAAACACCTAGTTCCTTTTACTTTTCTTCAATTACATACACATAAACAATGTACATCACAACACATATATCCACACACATCGTACAAAACCACACAATACATATACCTACATCCAGCATATGAAACAACACATACACCTACATCCAATGTACATCACAACGCAATACATACGCCTACACCCGGTGTACAGCACAACACATACACACACACCTACATCTAGTGTACAATGTAATACATATATGTACATAGAGTACAATACAACAAATACACTTGTCACGATGCCACAACTACAAAATTCACATACTTAGTACCACATGTACATAACATAGCATGTACGACTTGCACACAATACCACATGTACACTAGTACCACCTGTACAACATGTACACTGTACCACCTCTACGTAGCACCACCTGCAAAATGTGTACACAACATCACATGTACATGGCACAACCTGAACAATGTGTACTCAACGCCACATGTACACCACAACACCTGTACAACGTGTACACAACACCACATGTACATAGCACCACATGCGCTACATGTACACGACACCACATGTACACAACATCACATGCACGACATGTACACAACGCCACCCATACACATGACCAGATGTACAACATGTACACAACACTAAATGCACAGAATTCCACATGTACAATCATGCACACAACAACATATGTACATAAAACTGCATATACAACATGTACATAACACCATATGTACATAACACTTCATATCCAACATCTTCACAACACCATATGCACACAACACTGCATATCCAACATCTTCAAGCCACAATATGCACACAACACTGCATATCCAACATTCGCACAATACGATATGTACACAATACCGCATATCCAACATGTACATAGTACCATCTGTACCCGGCACTACATATGATATATACACACAACACCATCTATACAACATGAACACAACATCATATGTACACAATACTACATATGCTACATTTACACAACATTTGTACTACACATCCTAATACCACACTGTCCTTACCAAACGACCTTGCTTCCAGTGTCTCTCTGCCATCCATGCTTATCCTAGCATGTTGCAGATCACGTTGTTTTCATTCCACTGATGTATCCCTCAGCATAGCCTGTCCATAACACAGACATAGTATAATCACATAATATCAACTCATAACCACATGATACTGACCTCATAGATTTGTTAGGACTACTCTTCCCACTTAATTCCCCATAAGGCCAGGAATCTATTCATGCCATTCACCTGCATAAGAAATCATTCCTCCACAAGTATGATCCTTGAAAACCCTGTCAGACAGTGACATAGATACATACAGACATACATATATATAAACATTAGCATAAAACAATCATGATCCACGACGACCTTGTCATACATGACATACATAAATACATACATATATACATATAAATATTAGCATTAAACAATCATGATTCTAACCACCCTGTCAGACAATGACATACATATATACATATATAGACGTTAACATAATCATGATCACAACATAATTACCAAATAGCATAAGGTTAAGGTTAAGAGAACTTCCTTTATTCATGCACAACATGCACAACATTCAGAACAACAATTCCCAACATAAACAAGGAATCTGATGCCTCAAATCCATTTACTTTATCTTTCATGTTACCTTTCTCATGTTTGTCTTGCCATCGCCCATTTACCCCAATGGACCCAACTAGTCCAACTAGTTTTCATATTCTTGCCTTTAGTTGCCCTTATACATGCACCATGCTTCATCTGAGTCTTACATTACCTGTTAGGTTTCATTAAAATATCCCTGAGCTCCATTAAATTTCCTCTTTCCCAAAATAATTCCCAAGACCCTCAAAACATGAAAGGTATAATCACATAATATCAACTCATAACCACATGATACTGACCTCGTAGATTTGTCAGGCCTGCTCTTCCCACTTAATTCCCCATAAGACCAGGAATCTCTTCATGTCATTCACCTGCATAAGAAATCATTCATCCACAAGAATGATCCTTGAAAACATTTTCAGACAGTGACATAGATACATACAGACATACATATATATAAACATTAGCATAAAATAATCATGATCCATGATGACCTTGTCATACACGACATGCATACATACATATATACATATAAATATTAGCATTAAACAATCATGATTATGACGACCTTGTCAGACAATGACATACATGCATACAGATATACATATATAGACATCACATAATCATGATCACAACATAATTACCAAATAGCATAAGGTTAAGGTTAAGAGAACTCCATTTATTCATGCATAACATGCACAACATTGATAGCAACAATTCCCCTCATGTTACCTTTCTCATAATTGTCTTTCCATCATCCATTTACCCCAATGGACCCAACTAGTCCATCTGGTTGTCTTATTCTTGCCTTCAGCTTCCCTTATACATGCACCGAGCTTCATCTCAGTCTTACATTACTTGTTAGGTTTCATTCAGCTCTCCTTGATCTCCATTAACTTTCCTCTTTCCAAAACTAATTCCCAAAACTCTCAAAGCATGAAAGGTAAGAACCATAAACAAGAAAAAAGAAAACCAGAACCATAAACAAGAAAAAAGAAAACCATGAAACACCAATAGCAACATGACACCACAAATAAAATGGCAAGGCCTTTCACCAGACGTCATCAAAACCCATAAATCAAGCTCAAACAAATCACAAACTACCGAAGGCACAGAACTCCCAACAAACACCATGACTTAACACCATGGGTTCCCAATGCCTCCAAGGGAAATTCAACCTGAGACTTCTTCAATATTTCATGGAAGCCTCTTTTTCCATGAAATCCCTACATCATACTATCATAAACACATAATTGTCAGTGCATAAATAAACATAACAATATACCAGTTACCTTACCTTGTTGTACCAAGCATGCGGCCTTGTAACTAAACACATCCATGCCATATCTCAAGGGACTCCAAATCCCTTGACAGATCCAACTATAACTCAAAACTATCTAATATACCTACCAAATACATGTTCATGACTATAACACATATCCACATAATGTCAGACGAAATCAAGATTAAGAAGACTTCCTGTATTTGTGCCAAGTAGCCATTCATTTGGAATTGCGGTTTCCAAACATAGCTAAAGGAATTATCACCTAATTCCTTTATTTTACCTTTACCCTACTACAATTGAGTTTTACTATGTATTGTTACATCACCCAACAATTAGTTATATAACAAATCAAAGATTACCTTGTCACGCTAATATCAAGCATGTTGGCCTGCATCTGTTCACACATGTCAGTCGAATGTTCCAAAGATCAAGACATCATATGTATTGATTTGAAATCAATATTTACCAAGACTAAAGTCATTTCATAACCAAAATTCAACTCACAATCATTATACATAATACTACAACTAGCACCCACTTGCATGCAAGTGCATATCAGTTGTCTCAACACATTTTGTGTTAGTAGAACCGTCTTAAAAAAAGATCATGCAATCTTATAGACACATACTCATTCAAGAAATAGATAGATAACATAATAGACACCAAACACTCAAACACCAAATAAATGACATAATCAAACATTCAAACACCAAATAACCAACATAAGCAAACTCATACCTACAAGGGAGAGACTATAGTCTTTTTCACCCAGTTATGTGCCCACGACCATGGGATTTAAGCCACTTTTTTTGTTTAGGATCCAAACCTCTGCCCATAACTCAATGACACTTTCCAAAACCATGAATGACACAAGGACAAAGCCTTCCATACAAACCTTAGAAAATAAATTCATCTAACAAGGCCTAGCCATGACAAACATTCTGCCAAACATATCATGAACATAAAATCTACAGGTCATAAATACACATCTGAACATAGGGGTTTGATACTAATCTAAAAATCACCAATAAGCTCTAGTTCCTTCTCATAATAGTTGCAATAAGATCTATTAGGTCATACATTCATCATTCATTTATTTACTAATCAAAACATGATGAGAGCCATAACCAAATTTTGTCATAAACCGTGCTTATAACCATCATGTAACCAATAGAACAACAAGGATAGCACAACCATAAAAACCACATATTAACAAGTAAATTTACACATACACTAGAAGAGAGAAATAGCTCTTATTATCATATGCAAAATTCAACCAAGCTAGGGATTTCCACGTACCACCTAGCCATAGATTTGGCTATAACCAAATCTTTCTTTCATCCAATCACCGATGTGCCATATTCCAAGCATGAATGCGGGACTCATAACAAAACCAACCATGGCTTCCCAAGGCCAAACCACCTCAACCCTCATCAATAGAACCTTAGAACAATCCCCACTGGATCACTAGGCCCAAAACAAGCATGGATGCCTCTAGATAAAGGAAAATTTGAAGGATGGAAAATTTTCTTGAAGTTTAAAAACATTGGTGAATCTCACTAATCCCTAATATGAAAACTATAAAATTTTTATTGATATATTTGTAAAATTATTCAAATTTATAATGACTTTATAAATAGTCTCTATATAATGTTGGTGATTTTTAAGGTAAAATAATTTTATATTCTAAAATTTGGGCGAATCATCTTTTATAAAAAATTGAAATTGGCGAATATTTTTTGTGGAAAAATCATGGAAAATTAGCCCACTGGGTGAACTTTAGCCCCTAAAATTTTCCATGCTCTAGATCTCTCCACCTAAATCGTGAGAAGTTTGTCTGTCTCAACCTATCAAATTTACCATGTATACCTCCATTACTGGTCAAGGGATTCCTAGGCCTATGAGGTATCCACCCTCTGGGAATTACTATGGATCCCTCCATTCACTGGTCAAGGATTCCTAGGCTCAATCAAGGGTATTCACCTCTAGAATTTACCATATATCCCGCCATTCACCAATCAAGGATTCCTTGAATCAATTGAGGTGTTCACAACTAGGATTTACCGTGTATCCCATCCCGGGATTCCTAGACCTTTTGAATAATCCTGAGACCACCCCACTCAGCTTCGAGTCCATTCAGAAATCCATCTCAACCAAATAAAAGACAACCCTACCACACCATGGCTATCCGAAAATGGCAAGGCAAGGCTAGAAAACATTGTCACACCTAGAAAAACCCATGTCAATGACAACAAGAGAAGCAACAACACATGTGAATGTACCATGCATGCCAAAACTGGCATGGAAACTGTTGTAGCATCCATCGTCATTTTCATTTTGTTTTCAGTTTTATGGAAAAAATAAAAATAAAAAATCAAATATTATGTTATAATGGAAATAAAGGAGAATGCAGAAATTTGAAAAGAAATGATTTGTTTTATGACTATTGACGGCTTTTGAACACGAGGAACTCGAGAGAATATCTGAGCCATCTGATCAATAGGAAATGGATCCGACGGTAGTCATGCGGATTACAAGAACGAAGTTTAATTCAAAATCAGACGCGAGAAGTTATAAAATCGAGTTAAAACCTCAGTTGATCAGGGTCATCCGCTTGAAAAATGCAGATCTGACGGTAATTGTGCGGTTAACAAGGATGATGTTTAATTCAGAAAATGGACGGGATGGTTTATAGAATGTGGTTTAATCCGTTGAAGTCTGGATTAATGACAACCGCTCATCAAGAAGTGATGAGACCCGACAGATATCGCATCGAAAAGTGCATGAAATTTATTATAAATTGCGGACTTGAGAAATCTTTAAATTACAGTTTTGTTTCCATATCAGGTCTATGGGGAAGAGAAAGGTCTGTGGAAAAGGCAGACGCGAGAAGTTTATGAATGGAGCCTAAATTCTTTCCAGTTCTGCGGTAAGCTATATTCTGCGTAAATCAATCAATTCCGCTATTTTAGCAGAATAATTAGAATTAGAGGCAGATGACCAAAACTCCAAAGGAATGGTGATTGGTCAGGTTTCGTTGTGTTTCCGCCAATTAGAGCACTCCCAATATATATGTGGGCCATAAGGGTTTCTTTATGTTTTAGCCAATCAGAACATTTCTGATACATATGTGGGCCCAAGTCCACACACAGGGTTTTGTAAAGATGCAATTTGTTGTGTTAAAACAATTTAATTATTATGAGAACATATTCAGAGAAAATTCATTAGTAGTCAAGCCACAGATCCGCAAAATGAGAAACCATCATCAGTTTTCTAATCTCTGTTACTTCTTGTTATTTTGTTTTCTTGAGAATGAGGTGTCTTCTACCCTCCAATGTAATATTCTATAATGACTTTTAATTTAGACAGTTAGGAGATATTTAAACAATTTGTCAGTTTTGGTGATTATCAACTATCACATGATGTATAAAAGACACAAAAATATAGAAAAAGCGTTCGAATTTTAAATAACCTAGAGACCAGGCTACTATATTTTTGATAAATTGTTGATTAATGAAATAATCAGAAGTTTTCCACACATTGTTGGGTATGATTTTGTGACTTCTTTGTTATGCGTCATCATATGTCTTCTTTTCTTTAAGTATAGTAATGAAGCTGCAAGTCTTTGTTTACTTATGTGAATGAAGTTAAAATTCCTTAAAAGAGTGCTCCTATACTTAAAACCCTTACTTCTACAATTCTTCTAAGTTACATATAATAGTTTCTGTGTAAAGAAACATATTGTATCTAACTTCCCAAAGTGTTACAGATAATAGTTTCTATGTAAAACAACATATTGTCTCTAACTTCTCAAAGCATTCTCCACTTAGCATTCATATTCAGCAATCAAATGGCATTCCGAGACTTTCATATCACCTAAGTATTAAGGGTTAAGAACTAGGTCTTTCAGGTCCTTCACTTGAAGATACATCATACAAATAAGTGACAATAATAATAAACATTAATGTCTTAAGCACAATTTCTACACAGCCAAGAAATTGGTTTCTTAAGGGCCAACATTAATTGGCGCCGTTGCCGGGGAGAGAAGTCAAGAACACTTTTCCCTGGGTTTTTAATATTTTCCTCTGGTTGTTCGATGAGGAGGAAATATTTGGCAGTATTAAAGAGAAAGCAATAACTCTGGCTTTAAAGAGGCCTCATACGAAGTCATATACCTCATAGCAAAAATTTCAAGCCCTTTCAGACCCTGAGAGGCTAGTTTCCAAGAGGTTTGGAAGGCCAAAAACTCCATTTACACCAAGTCCTACACTGTCTACACCTGGCAGTAGTTCAACACATTTTTCATCGAAAAAGTCACCTTTTATTGACCAAGAGTCACCTTTTACATCTACTTCATTTCAGGAACCCAACTGTCAAGAATAGTCTTTAGAGTCTGTTTCTTTCTCAGTATCTGCTATAGTTATTCAACCTGAACCTATAAATACCTTGCCACTTTTTCATACTCCATTTACTCCTCAGTCGGGTTCTACATCTGCTAGTATTCAAGGTTCAGTAAGTTCAGGAAAAAACATGGCAGCACCTGCATTCTTGATGAATAGGTATGCACCTATTCAATTTCCACAACAGATGAATCAAATGCCACAATAATACTTGATGATTCTTCCTCGTTTCACAGTGGAGGATGAACAAACAACAGAGAGTCATATAGCAGTGTTTTGTAATTTTGCAGAAAATCTAAATGTTGAACATCTGGATGTTTTTTTAAGACTTTTTGTGCAATCATTGGATGGAGAATCAAGAAAATGGTTTAAAGGGCTTCCTAATAACTCTATTCCTACATGGGAAGAGATGGAGTGCCTGTTCACCCAAAGATGGGGAGAGAAAAGAGACCATGGGTATTCACTCACAGAGTTTAATGCTATTAAGAAGAAATTTGATGAGAGTGTTCTTGAATTCGTTAGAAGGTTTAATAAATTGTACAATAGTCTTTCAGTGGAGATTAAGACCCCTCCTGCTGGTGCAAAAATAACTTTTGCAGGGGCTTTTGAATCAGATTTTGTGTTCACATTGAGGGAGAGAAGATCCATAACCCTTGATCAAATCCAAATTGATGCATTAGAAATAGAAGCAAATCTGGTGGCTGCAGGTAAAACACCAGAGACACAGCCTATCCAAGATAAGGGAAAGGCTAAAGTGGAATCCTCTCAAAGTCAAACATTAGAGGATATGAATAGTGTAACTAAAAATTTGTCAAATAAATTGATTAAATTAGAATTGGAGAGTAAGAATTCTCAGAGGCAAGCACAATAGAACAAAAACTTTAATCCTCAATATAGAGGACAACCTCTGCAAATTTTTCAGAAGGAGAGAAAAGACCAAGATCAGGTTCAAGCACCACTTTATTTAGAGGCAGATCCTGATGAAGTACCAAAGCATTCAGGGGACCATGATGATCATATTTCCACACTATATGCAGTATATGAAGATCAACTAGGTGTTGAGGGAGAAGAATATGAATATACTGAAACAGATGCCATTTATGATGAGAATGAAATTGATGAATATTGGAAGCAGTTTTATGATTTTATGCAAGCAAAATTACATAAGAAATATGACTCGAGATCAAGGAAAAGGTCTAGAGTTCAAGAAAATGAAGGTGAGCACCAAGTTCCAACTCCCCTAAAAAATCCGACTCCACAATAACCACAACCTACAAAACAATTGAATAAAGGAAAGAAACAACATAATACAAATAGCAAGACTCAAATATTTCAAGGTGAGTCTTCTCAAGATAGAAGTGAAAAAAATCCTTTATAAAAACTTGTTTCCATTCCACAAGAGGTTGCAGTGATGAAGAGAAGTGAAGATGAGAATGAAAGGAATACTAAACAGGTTCAGGTGTTTAGTATTACTAAAGAATTAGAAAAAATCAGAATTCAGGTGCCCCTCACAGGGTGGTCAAAACACCAGTTTATCAAAGAGAGATTGCTAAGTTTATCAATCTAAAAGAGAATGTAAATATAAATGACACTGTGAATCTGCAAGAAGATAAACCAATAGTGGTTTTTGGTCCACATGTTGAGGAGGTATATTCTTCAACACCTCCTTTCTACATTTCTTTATTGATTCATGATTTCCTCTTGCATAATTGTATGTTTTATTCAGGAGCTTCACATAACCTTATGCCATTATCAGTGATGAAACAACTAAACTCACAAGTTACTAAACCTTACAGGGACTTGTATTCTTTTGATTCAAATAAATTCAAGTGTCTAGGGGTCATTAAAGATATGGTGATGTCACTAGCCCAGATCTTAGCTAGAAGCTTGGTAATGGATGTAGTGGTAGCAGATATCCTTGCTAGGTTTTGAATGTTTCTATCTAGGTCATGGGGGGCTAAATTGGGTGGTGTTTTGAAACTAGATTTTACTTATGTTGTCAGACCAATTTTTGGTGGAGAAGAAAGGAGGTCGTACAGAGAAACTAGATTTGTAAAAACAATCACAAAGAACAGAGCAAGTAATTCACCTGTATATAGCCAAGAGAAAGATGACTTTGCTTGATTCATGCTGCATGACAATGCAGAGTTGGCTGAAGATAACCAGAGGCAGCTTACTTCAGCCAGTGTAAATACAGAGCTGCAAATAGAAGGGGTGTGGAAGTTCTTCTTTGATGGAGCCTATTCTAAAGAAGGAATAGGTGCTGGTTTCCTTCTAATCACACCTGGAGGTAATATGTTCCCTTTTCCTTTTAAATTGGAGTTCGAAGGAAACAATAATGTGGCAGAATATGAATCCTTGATCATTTCTTTGAAAACAACAAAACAAATGGGAGTCCATTCAATTTCTATTTTTGTAGATTCAGAGCTGATTATAAAGCAAATAAAGAACCATTGTCAAACAAAAAACCCTAGGCTTAGGGCATACGAAAATGAAATGTGGGATTTGGTTGAGAACTTCTTTGAAGCTTTCAACATTCAGTTCATTCCAAGAGATGGAAAAAGATTAGCAAACTCTTTAGCTGTGGCTACTAGTACATTTAGGCCTCCTATTAATCTAAATCTAAGATATGAGGTTGAAATAAGGCATAGGCCTTGTGTTCTAGATAATATAAAACACTGGCAGATTTTTGAGGATGATCAAAAGATTGAGGAATTCTTGACTATGATTGAAGATTTTTAGGGCACAGAGATTGATCAGGATGAAGATGAAACAACAAAAGGTGCAGAAGTAAGTGGTTTGAAAAATTCTATAGTTAATCAAAAAATTATTCAATTGAAAAGTAATATTCTGCCAAGAGGGCTTGTCCCTCTTGAAAGACTTTTTAACTCCAATGATGTAGCTGTCATATCAAAGAAAATTCCACAGGATGGTCAGATTCAAGATCACAGTATTGGAACCCAGGAGGAGCCCAGGTTAGTCAAATTATTTAATGGAGTTCCACTTAATTATAAGGAGAGATATATTAAGCTTTTCAAGGACTATATTGATGTTTTTGCTTGGTCCTATGAGGATCTCAAAACATATGATGTAAGTATTATTCAGCACAAAATTCCCTTGAAAGGGGGGATTAAACCATTTAAGCAGGAACTTAGGCAGATAAACCCTCTGCTTTTACCATTGATTGAGAAAGAAGTCAAAAAGCAGCTTGATGCCAAGATAATAGTTCCACTCAGGTACTCTGACTGGGTGGCCAATTTAGTGCCCGTGAGGAAGAAAAATGGAGAAATAAGGCTATGTGTGGACTTTAGAAATCTCAATAGAACTTCCTTAAAAGATAACTATCTATTACCTAAAATGGATCATGTGTTGCAAAAGGTAACCGGATCATTTAGAATGTCAATGCTGGATGGGTTCTCTGGGTATAACTAGGTGGCTATTGACAAAGAAGATCAGAAAAAGATTGCATTCACAACTCCTTGGGGAACCTTTATGTATGGTAGAATGCCTTTTGGGTTGATGAATGCAAGTGCAACATTTCAAAGGGAAATGGACATTTCATTTGTGGGAGATAAGTTTGTAGTGATATACTTGGATGACATCATTGTTTTCTCTACATATGATGAGGAACATCTAGACCATCTTAAAAAGACTTTTGAGAAATGTAGAAAATTTGGGCTTTCCTTGAATCCTAAGAAGTTTATTTTTTCTCTAGAAGAGGGCAAACTACTGGGGCACATTGTTTCTAGAGATGGAGTGGAGATAGATCCAACAAGGGTGCAAACTGTGCAGAAAATACCCTTGCCCCGGATAAGAAAGACATTCAAAAAATTCAGGGAATAAACTTTTTAAGGAGATTTGTTTCCAATTATGCTGAAATTGTAAAAGAAATTACCAATATGTTGAAGAAGGAAAATGAAGTGCATTGGACTAAGGAAGCCAGAGAGTCATTCTCCAAGATTAAAGAAGCATTACAAGCAGCTCTAGTTTTAATTAGCCCTGATTATCAAAAACCTTTTCAATTTTTTTCATTTGCATCACCTAATTCAATAGTTGTTCTTTTGTTACAGAAAAATGATGAAGAAAAGGATCAGCCAGTTGCTTTCTTTAGCAAGATTCTCAGAGACGCTGAAATAAGGTACAATATTCTTGAAAAATAGGTATATTCTTTGGTAAAAGCCCTAAAGGCCTTCAGGACTTATGTGTTGCAGTCATAGATCATTGCTTATGTGCCAAATGCTGCAGTAAAGGATGTCTTAGTTTAGAGTGATGTGGAAGGCAAAAGAGGGAAATGGATAGCCAAGATTCAAGAGTATGACCTGGACATAAAGCGCACAAAGCTGGTGAAAGGGAAGGGATTGGCAAAGATGTTGACAGAGTCAAATTTTCAGGCATTGGGAATCAACTTGCTAACACCTGCAAATGAGGAGATAATTGAAGAAGGTGAAGAAAACTCTTATCCATGTCTGAAGATCATATATAAGTTTTTATGTTCAGAATGGTACAAGCACATAGTCCATTATTTATGTTTTCTCTCTTGTCCTCAATATTTGGATAGAACAAAATATAGAGCATTAAAGATCAAAGCACAACCATATGTGATTGTTGACGGCATATTGTGTTGGAAGGATCCTATGGGAATTTTATTTTCATGTTTAACAGAGGATGAGTTAATAGAGACCATTAAAGATTATCATGAGAAGTTATGTGGTGGACATTATAGTTGGAAGGCTACTGCACATAAAATCCTCCAGGCACGGTTTTATTAGCCCAACCTACTTGGTGATACATATAAGTTTGTCAGAGGCTATTAGAAGTGTCAACTTTTTGCTGAGAATAAAAGGTTTGCTCCCTTGCCTTTGATCCTAGTCTTCATAGAAGAACCATTCAGACAATGGGGGCTAGATTTTGTTGGAGAAATTAACCCACCTTTAAGTGGACAGCACAAGTGGGTTCTTACAGCTACTGATTATTTCACTAAGTGGGTAGAAGCTATACCTACTAAAAGGGAAAATGACCAGGTGGTGATGAAGTTCTTAGAGGAAAATATTTTTAGTAGATTTGGATGCCCTGTCAAAATCATAATAGACAATGCTCAAGTCTTTAGTTCAAGTAAGTTTGTTGCTTTTTGTTAGAAGTATAATGTTATTTTATCTCATTCAACAGCTTATCATCCACAAGGAAATTGATTGGCTGAATCCACTAACAAAACATTGATGAAGATGCTTAAGAAAACCATTGCAGAGAATCAGAAAGACTGGGATTCAAAGTTAAAGTTTGCTATATGGGCTGTTCGAGTGACTACAAGAAGGTCTACAGGAAAATCACCTTTTGAGTTAGTGTATGGAACTCAAGCTCTGTTCCCAAGTCAGCTTGTGAAGCCTGTAATTGCAGTGATTCAGGAGGAAGAAGAAGAACCCAATTCTCTGATAAGAAGGATGCATAAGGTAGTGGAATTAAGTGAAAGTAGGGATAAGGTAAGAGACAACTTGATTATGTATCAATCAAAGATGAAGGGTGTTTTTGACAGAAAAGCCAAAGAGATTGATTTTAAAGTTGGAGACCTTGTATTAAGGTGGGATACTAGAAGAGAAGATAAGGGTAAACATGGGAAGTTTGATCCTCTTTGGTATGGCCCATTCAGGATCATAGAAGCAAGGGAAAATAATATATTCTTCCTGGAGAATCTTGATGGTAAATCTTTACAGTTGCCTGTCAATGGGTAGTACCTCAAACATTACTTCCAGTTCTGAAACACAAGCATCCTATCATTGTAGATACCAGAGTGAATTCATTGTACAAATTTCATAGAATTTAAATTGGTTAAGCAATATGTGTCTCCATGCCCGAGGTGAAGGCACTAATCTGCGGTTCTTAGTGCTTCTGTGGAAAAAGAACTGTCCCCAGGTGGAGCCAGATGTTGTAGCATCCATCATCATTTTAATTTTATTTTCAGTTTTATCGAAAAATAAAAAAATCAAATATTATGCTATAATGGAAATAAATGAGAATGCGGAAATTTGAAAGAAATGATTTGTTTTATGACTATTGATGCCTTTTGAACGTGAGGAACTTGGGAGAAGATATGAGCCATCTGATCGACAGGCAACGGATCCGACGGTAGTCACATGGATAACAAGAACAAAGTTTAATTCAAAATCAGATGCGGGAAGTTATAAAATCGAGTTAAAACCTTAGTTGATCAGGGCCATCCACTTGAAAAATGTAGATCTAACGGTAATCGAGCAATTAACAAGGACGATGTTTGATTCGGAAAATGGACACGATGGTTTATAGAATGTGGTAATTTGTTGAAGTCCGGATTAATCACAACCGCTCATCAAGAAGCGACGAGATCCAACAGATATCGCATCAAAAAGTGCACGAAATTTATTATAAATTTCGGACCCGAGAAATCTTTAAATTACAGTTTTGTTTCCATATCAGGTCTGTGGGGAAGGCAAAGGCCTGTGGAAAAGGTTGACGCGATAAGTTTATGAACCAAAGTCTAAATTATTTTAAGTTCTGTGGCAAGCTATATTCCACGTAAATCAACCAATTCTGTTGTTTTAGCAGAATAATTAGAATTAGAGGCATATGACCAAAACTCCAAAGGAACGGTGATTGGTCGGGTTTCTTTGTGTTTCCGCCAATCGGAGCACTCTCGATATATATGTGGGCCATAAGGGTTTCTTTATGTTTTAGCCAATCAGAACATTTCTGATACATATGTGGACCCAAGTCCACGCACAGAGTTTTGTAAAGATGCAGTTTGTTGTGTTAAAATAGTTTAATTATTATCATAACATCTACAGAGAAACTTCATCACCAGTCAAGCCATAGATCCGAACAGCGAGCGACCATCATCCGTTTTCTAATTTCTATTACTTCTTGTTATTTTGTTTTCTTGAGAAAGAGGTGTCTTTTACTCTCCCATTTAATATGCTGTAATGACTTTTACTTTAGACAGTTAGGAGATAGTTAAACAGTTTGACAGTTTTGGTGATTATCAACTGTCACATGATGTATAAAAAGAGACAAAATTATAGAAAAAGGGTTCGAATTTTGAAGAACCTCGAGACTAGGCTACTGTATTTTTCATAAACTGTTGATTAATGAAAGAATCAGAAGTTTTCCACACATTGTTGGGTACGATTTTGTGACTTCTCTGTTATGCGTCATCATATGTCTTCTTTTCTTTAAGTATAGTAATGAAGTTTCATGTCTTTGTTTACTTATGTGAATGAAGTTAAAATTCCTTAAAAGAGTGCTCCTATACTTAAAACCCTTACTTCTACATTTCTTCTAAGTTATAGATAATAGTTTCTGTGTAAATCAACATATTGTCTCTAACTTCCCAAAGTGTTACAGATAATAGTTTCTATTTAAAACAACATATTGTCTCTAACTTCTCAAAGCATTCTCCACTTAGCATTCATATTCAGCAATCAAATGGCATTCTGAGACTTTCATATCACCTAAGTATTAAGGGTTAAGAACCAGGTCTTTCAGGTTCTTCACTTGAAGATACATCATACAAATAAGTGACAATAATAATAAACATTAATGTCTTAAGCACAATTTCTACACAACTAAGAAATTGGTTTCTTAAGGGCCAACAAAAACCATACATGCAACTCAATACCTACAAGTAATTACGCTCTTCCTTGTGTGGTATTCACTGCCTCTTGCTTTCTTGCCCCTCCTTTTTCTTCCTTCCTCTAATGCTAGAGTGCTCCAAGAATTCTCTAAGTGTCCAAGAGTATGTGAGAGAGAGAATACAGAGAGAGAGAGCTCCAAAACTGAACTGACAAAAAGTTACCAACTAATCCTCAGAAGCCTTTCTATTAATGAGGCTTCTATTTTCTTTATTTTTCCATTACGATTGAATGCAAGGCAATATCTACTCCTTTAGAACAAAATACTAAATTGTACAGTGATGATGGAACTAAAGAGGTGAAAGGAACCTTGTATCGCAAATTGGTGGGAAGTTTGAACTACCTCACTACTACTAGGCTAGATATAACATATTTTGTCAGCATACTTAGTCAGTTCATGATTAAGCCTTGTGAAAGCCACTGGAAAGTAGCAAATAAATTATTTTGATATCTAAAAGGAACACTTAATTTTTGTATTATGTATACTAATGAATTTGATGTTGAGTTGGTAGGTTATTCTAATTCTGATTGGGCTGGAAATCCATATGACAGGAAATCTAGCACTAGATAGTACATGTTCAATATAGGTTCAGGAGTGATATTATGGAGCAGTTAGAAACAACCAATTGTTTCCTTGTCATGCACTGAAGCTGAGTATAAAGCATTAAGAAGTGCTACCTGCGAAGCAATATGGTTTAGAAGGATACTTGAAGATGTTGGAGAAACAAAACAAATTCCTACAGTAATAAGATGTGACAATCAAAGCATTATCAAATTAGAAAACAATCATGTGTATCATGTAAGGTCAAAGCATATAGAAACACAACATCATTTTGTAAGAGAAAAAGTGTAAACAAAAGAAATTGACTTAACATATTGTAATACAGATGAAAATGTGGTTGGAAAATTCACCAAGCCTCTTAGAAAGGCTAAATTTGAAATTTGTAGAAGTAAGTTGTGTGTTGTAGAAAATTCAGATTATGTTGTAAGTCTAGTTGAGACTTAAACCAATAGCAAGTTAACATTTAGGTCGTGATTAAGGGGAGGTATTAGAATAATCACAATCATTGTTCTATAGTCGTCAAAGTATTTTTGGTAGAAATTAATAGCTGGTGGTTGTAGGCAAAAAATAATTGACAATGGGTGGAATCACTATAGACCCTTCGACGTCTTTGTGTATAAATTGCAATGTGTAGCAATGAAATCTTCAAGCTTTTTCTTTGAGTATTCATCTTTGATTGCGTCACCATCTTACCTAACTTAGGCATGTGATTTATGGGCTGTATGTGTTAAAATTGGCCTTATCCACACTAGTGACATTGCATATTATCTGGCTTTGTCATATGATTTGTGGGCTTTGTGTAAAAATTTGGGGTTATAGTACAAGCGTCTTATCTAACTTTGTCATGTGATTCTCTAACTTGGGCATGTGATTTGTAGGCTTTGTGTGCTAAAATTGGGGTTATCCATATTAGTGAGACATCACACTCTTATTTAACTTCATCATGTGATTTGTGGCCTTTGTGTGTAAAAAATTGGGATTAAAGTGCAAGCCATGCTCTTACTCTATAATCTCATGGTGTATCTAAATGCCCCCCACACAGGATTTCCTGTGTGTTAAAACTAGAGCTATAGTGGAGGTTGTGCTCATTAACCTCAAAGTGTATCCACGTAGTACTAACATGAGCTACTGAGACAATGCAAAGAGTGCCTTAATAACACCCTATTGCCAAAGTGTCCTATGGCTCCTAGCTAGACTCTCCTAAAAATTAAACTTTACCCAAAGATTAAAAAACCTCATTTTTCACTAGTAAATCAAACCCATTTGTGCAACCTTAAAAAATATATATATATATATATATATATATAAATAATATGTTGGCCAATCACTAATTCTCTAATTCACATATACAACTAAAAAACACAAATCAACATTAAATTTAATATTAACTTAACACTTTTAAACTAATATTTAATTTGATTCTTATTTATTAATTTATTAAGGCCCATACTTAAATTACTCAATTAAGGCCCATACTTAAATTACTCTTTTTATATGTTAGGTGGGGATGAATACAAGTATATATCCATCTATTCATAGGTTAGGTGGGGATGAATATAAGAACGGGGCATAGATCCATCATACTAGGTTGTCGGTGGCAAAACCAAAGCGGTTTTAAAAAACTTCGTTTTTAAGAAATTACTCTCTCAAACTTCATTCGCATCAGTTTTAAAAAAAAAAAAGTTTAATAAGAGAATACATAAACTTCAATTAAGAAAATTTCACAGGTAAAAATATAGAGAAATTGTTGGCGAACAGACCACTTACATCTATGGGATTTGGATTATCAAGCTACAGGTTATAAGTGAGGTTAAACAATTGACCTCAATCCTCAAAATCTAAAACCAAAATAAAAACCTTTGGAAAAAAAGACATGATAATTGCCATCTTGAATTCTAAAACCGTTTCCAAATATACGACTGACTAACCACTGTAGCGACGTCCACAGTCAAAAAGTCCATCATGTGACCACATCATCTCATTCAAAGGATGTTGCTTTTACTCAGTCAAAAAACCCGTTGTTTGACCATCTAAAGCATGTTGCTTTTCTCTGTAATAACTAGAACAAAGCTCTCTTCTCATCTCATTCAAAGGATGTTGCTTTTACTCAGTCAAAAAGCCCATCGTTTGACCATCTTTCATCTAAAGCAGGTTGCTTTTCTCTGTAATAACTAGAACAAAACTCTTTTATCGATCATACTTAGCATCCATTAAAATCGGCAAAGGTAATCGGCAAAGGTGACTGGATAAGAAAAAGATTTGTATTTTTTATACCGTGGTTAAAATTTAATGTAATTTAGTTGTTAAATTGGTAATCAGGATAGTTATCATTAGTTTTTATTGGCTAATCAAGTCTTACTCATCACTTTTATTCAAGGAAAACCATCTCATTTGGTATTATTTGTTGGTGGTCAGTCAGACAACAGAATTTGTTAGATGTCTCTGAGCCTTGAGTTGTTGCTTTGTTTCCTTATATCAGAGGAAAACAAACGCCTAGCCGTATTTTAATTATTTTAAATTTTATAAATACTAGTACAACCACATTAAAAAATATTAATGTGGTTGATATAGCAGAATGCTTCATTTGTATCTACCATTGATAAATATATAACAAAAAAAACTATTGCAACAAAAATATTATTATTAATTATTCTAACAAAATTATTATTATTAACTTTGATTTTACTTAACCCTTAAGAATCATTGATCTTGATAAAAACCAAAAGTGTTGAACGGTTTCTATCATTTACAACCAAGACATAAGACAATTTTCTTAAAGTTAGGTATGCTTTGAAAATCTCTAAGAAATTAGTGAGCCCTTAGGAAATCAAAATTTTATATTTATTAAAAGTTAATGCAAGCTAACAAACTCTCTAACACAGTTCAGTCATTGATATTGATATATATTCAAACAAAACATATAGTAAACATATTCCCTTGAGAATTAATCTAAGCCATAAATTAAAAAAAAAAAATCAACAAATCCTCATTCACCTTAAGTTAAAATAGTAAACTTTTAACTAAATATAAAAATTTAAAAAATTTAATTATTTAAAATATATTTTTAAATATATAAAATTAATTTTTAACTTAAAAAAAGAAAAAAAAACACTCATCAAAGTACCCATGCTGCTCAATATCATCCCACTGCCCACAGCACCAAGCTGAGACCCGACTGGCAGCCGGTATCACAGCCCACGACAGTCCATATGGACCAGAATATTATATATCCAGCTTTAATGGTGTGACATTCATAATAACTACTCATCATCACAACATAACCTAACATAAAAATCCAATTTAAATACATATAAAATCAATTTAAATAAATCTCAAATCTCTGACCGACAATGCTAGTTCCTTTCGGCGAACAATACATACAAAGCCGTTGAGCCATAAATACGCGGATCGAAATAGCTAAAATATCTAGAAGTTGGAGCTAACCAATCTGTGATAGGGCATTTCTATGGTTGCTGATTCACTTAGGTAAGGGTTAATCAGTCTGCTGTAACGCATTAAATGCCCCGTTATATGCATATTTTATAACAAAATGACACTATAGCGGGGTATTTAATAATTTAAAGCAAGCTGGTTAGCCCTTACCGTTCACATGGATGAGTAGTAGGGGAAAGATCAGGGAGTGGCAGCTGTCGGAAAAGGCTCTTTTCTCACTGATGTGTTGGTCGACTACTCCGTCTCTCTACCGGCGTTCATCTCCGTCCCGTAGACTACCGTTCCTTTTACATTTCTTGATAGAAAGTGCAGGTTGTTCTGATCCGTGTGACAGGAGATGAGGATCACAAGGTCAGTCGTCGATTAGAAGTAGAATTTGGACGGTAGAGATATGTGGGCGCGTAATTGAAATCTGGATTGAGTAATAAATTAAAAAAAAACTGCGATTGTAAATAAAAAGGAACTCGATTTTATGACAATGACAAAATCCTTGTTGTGTATGAATTTGCAGAGCAAATGCAAAGTAAAAGAGATGGAGTTTGACGAAAGATGGAGTTTGACAAAACTGCAACGTTGTGATTTTCTCACTCACTTAGAATACGCACCCACGTTTATGCAAATAAAAACAAACGGATTTTGTTGTGTGTATGAATTTGTAGAGCAGATGCAAAGTAAAAGAGATGGAGTTTGACGAAAGATGGAGTTTGCCAAAACTGCAATGTTGTGATTTTCTCACTGTATATCTGGTTATCACAATCACTTAGAATACACGCCAAAACTGCAATGTTGTGATTTTCTCACTGTATATCTGGTTATCACAATCACTTAGAATACACACCCACGTTAATGCAAATAAAAAGAAATGCATCAACTCTAGCTGCTATTTCTGAAGAAAGAGTGAGTTTCAACGTGAACTCAACTTTTCAGGACAGTAGAGATCATTGGAGATACATTTTATTAGATTTATAATTGAATAATCAAATTAAGTAGGCATTAATATTATTTGAAAATATTTTCAATTTAACGTTTAATATTAAATTAAATTAGTCACTCAATCTAAATTCTTTGGAATAATCATATTCATGGCTATGATACTTTTGCTAATTTTTATTTGGTGATGTTGTTGATTTGAGCTGTTGAGTGATTATATAATTAATTAACAATAATGCACTGTGAAAATCTTTCAATATTTAAATTCAAGAGAGTGAAGGTAACTTTATTTGAATGGTTCATGAGGTACAATACTTGCTAAGGTTTGGCAAATGGGGTAACAACTTAAGTGGGCTTGATTGTGGGGAAAAACTCCACAGTTCAGTGCGCTTAAGCCAGAGGCTAGATGCTATATAAAAAAGTTGTAAGGTTAAATAATTTCATATTAATAATAATAAAATAATAATTATATTAAAAGGAGAAAATATAATATATATATATATATATATATATATATATATATATATATGACTTTCTTAACGGTTGAATCCCAAAAAATGATATCTAGTAAATTAAACTTTATATTAAATTTAAATGAGTTTAATTAATATATTTTGAAATCATATTAGTAAAATTGTTTAAAATAATTGTTAAATTGTAGAAAAGAAAAAAGTTGTAAGGTTAAATAAGTTCATATTAATAATAATAAAATAATAATTATATTAAAAAGAGAAAATAAATATAATTTACTTAAAATAATATATATATATATATATATATATATATATATATAATTTTCTTAGCGCAGTTGAATCCCAAAAAATATATCTAGTAAATTAAAATTTATATTAAATTTAAGTGAGTTTAATTAACATATTTTGAAATCATATTAATAAAATTGTTTAAAATAATTGTTAAAATATATTATCATATCTTTCTATAAAGTATAAAAGATTCTATTAAATTCGTATTAAAAGGAAAATAACAAAACACTTTTAGCATAAAATTGTACTAATAAAATATTAATAATGAGGAAGGCACAAACTTGAAATCTTTAATATTAGCAAATTAATGAAGCAATAGAAGGGTGAGTCAAATTCTTTTTTTAATTAATTTTTTCAATCCATAAAAGACAGTATATTTTGATAATTAATATTATTTTTTATTAATGTTACAGTTATATAATAAATTATTTAAAAAATAAATTTTATATTATTTTAATAATATGATACGTTATCTAATTTTAAGGTCATAAACAAGCTAGACACCAAATTAGTGTATGACACCCCTTGTTTTTGTTCATCCCTTGTTTTTGGGACAAGGGATGCACTTTTGCACAAATATTTGATTGCTAAAGTCTATGAAGGCATCCCCTCTAGCTTTGAACCTTTGCCCTCTTACTAGGAAACACATGCTCTTAACCATTAATAAACAAATTCATAAATTATAGATTAATTGTTTTGTTTGGTGTTTTTTTCTCTAACAAGTTTTAGGGTTGACAATAGAAACCACCTTCTAAAAGTTAAATTATCAAGGAGTGTCCAAACTTCATATAATCCATTTATCATTAAATGAAATAAATAACATATGCAATATAAAAATTAAAATATTAAAGAAAAATATAAATATACACCTTCCCTTTTATTATTATTATTAAAATATTTATAAATAGATATTGTAATGTGAATACATATATCTACATAGTTATTTGTATTTTTGTTATCATAAATATATATACAATTATTCAATTTTCACAATCATATTATATTTTAAAGTGATTTTTTGTTATTACTATTATGTATTTAAATTTATTGCAAAACCTTTTCTTCTTCTTCTTTCTTTTTTTTTGTATTTTTCACTAATTTCATTTTGAAATTCAAAGTTATACCACATCATCATGAGCTTATAATATTTTGTAAATCTTTATTATAAAGAATGAAAATTATCTCGATTGCTTTTGTTAAAAAAAAAGTTATATCATTTTTTAAATTACACAATTAAAATATTAAAATAAATTAAATAATTTTATTTTTTTAATGGATTTTTAGAAATCGAATTTATTTTTCTAATAATTTTAGTAAATATTAGTAATAAATAAAATTTAAATCTTCGCTAATAATGATGAGTTCCAATATTGATTTGACAATTTTTTTTAGTATTTAAAAGAACACTAAAACATTACCAAAATTAAAATTTGTAAACTTTTGTAATTGATTTAAATGTATATTTCATTGATAATGAAGTTGCCATAAAAAGGACAATTAAAAATGGAGAAATTGTTAGGAAATTTTATTAAAACTTAACCGATAATAGGTTGTTGATGAGCCAAAATAAAACATTTGAAAAAATCACTATTGGTGGCCTTTTAACCCCATCCAAAAATCAGAAAGAAGAATATGACATCTCTACAAGAATTTAGAAAGAAAAATAATTCATAGATTTGGAGGACCTTAGACTCTCTTGATAACGTCAAGTTCTATTAATATTGCAATTTATTTTCCTTATTAACCTTCTTTGCTCCTCTACCTCACTCAAGTCAAGTCAATAAACTAGATTTTCAATTTTCCAAACCAACGAGCAATAATACCGTGTTATTGGTTATTTAATACACCAATAGGTATCCCAACAATACCATGATAGTACGTCATGGCATGCCCACCATACATACATGACCATGATCATCTTTGACAACTCCAGGGTCCCTCAATTTACCGGTCACTCTGCTCCAGCTTTTTTGATAGCTTGCTTTATAACTTTGACTCCAGATATGATTGCAAGTGTTGGAGGATAAGACAACTCCATTATAACATTCAATGCTAGCTTCGTGCGAAAATCTCAAATTCTATCAACCTGCCCAAGATTTCAAACTAAAGGGTTTCCCACAAGATTTTTGAAATGAAATTTCACTAAACAGTTGCTTAGAAGATTTTTGAAATGAAATGAACCCATGGTTGTATTGTCGTTGAGTTCCTGAATACGAGTTTATCCACGATGTCATTTATGTCATTAATCAGTAGAATCCTGCGGCTAAATACAAGAGATCCAAAATGGTGTGATATTGAATGGGTTGCAACAAGCAGGCCATTCCAGATGAACTATTATCCTCCTTGTCCACAACCATTTCGTACAATGAGAATGACCCCTCAGACACACTCTACACTCCTCAACCTCCTTTACCAGGGCCGAGTAAAAGGTTTTCATTTTTAGTTGTAGGATGGAAGATGGATTATCGTGCTTGCTATAACCAATTAATTAGTAGTCAATATGGGAGACTTACTACAAGTAATTATATGATAACGATTTAAGTTGTTGTTTGATGGATTAAATGCTTATATAGATTATGGTGATTGTTGCTACTTGCAGGTGTTGAGTAATGTAAGATGCATAAGTGTTGTTCTTAGGGTTGTACCAAATAGAAGAAGCAACATGTTGTTTATTACATATCTATGGGGTCCCCCTTCTATGACAATCATAAGGCATGCGCCAGGGCTGGTAGATTTAGAGCATCCACTATTGTACAAACCACTTATGTGAGGCACAAGAGCAAAGAAGGCTAATAAGGAAATAAAAACACAATATTAACATAACTTGACGTTATTAAGAGAGTCTAAGGTCCTCCAAACCCGTGAATTATTTTTTTTCTAAATTCTTGTAGAGTTGCCATATTCTTCTTTCCGATTTTTGGATGGTGTTAAAAGACCACCAACAGTGAATCTTTCAAATGTTTTACTTTTTCTCATTAACAAATTATTATCGGTTAAGATTTAATAAAATTTCCTAACAATTTCCCCAATTTTACTTGTCTTCTTTATGGAAACTTCTTTTTTTTATATAAGTAAGAGACGAACCTTCTATTAATCAAAGTAAGTTACATAATATATAGAAAGCTACAGATGGCAGGGCAGCAAGGATCCCAAAAAGGACAAAAGCCTCCAGGCCACCGCAGCACTAACTCCAGCCTCTCAAACATGCACTACAACAATAGAACAGAGGGTAGCAAACAGCTAGCACAAGCAAACCCCGCCGAGGAGGACAAGAAACCGATCCAAAGGTTAGCATGGAAATCGCAAGAGAGTGGTTTCCCCTCTTCTCAAAGCGCCACACGTCAACCCCCGAAAGGAACCGCGAGCACTGACCAATCAAAGGTAAGGGATCCATGCCTGAGGAGAGGTGGAGTACCGGGCCCACACAATGAGTACAGAACCTTTGAGTAACCTGCACGAAAAATCCTGACCGTTGAGAGAGGCGACCCGATCCCACGCTCCTCGACGATATCGCACAACCGAGATGCACGGGGGTTAACTGCGCGATGAGAGTGGTTTTCTCTCTCATCTCGATGCCACGTGTCATAACCTGAGTGGAAGCGCAAACCCAGTTCTCTAAACTAGAAACTGTCCAGAGCTTGCGCGAAAAACCACTTGTGGTTTCGCGATCACGAACTCGCCAAAAGAGGATTGTCTGAGCAATCCCGTTGGCCAATCTGCGTCTCGCCAAACTGAGCTGACTAAAAGGAGTCTCCATCAGAGACCCGCTGAGCCAAGAGAGCAATGGTAGTCCAATTGTGTCACTGATCGACTCAAATCCTGCATCCATCATCCCTTTGATCGAAACCCAAAGTCGAGTTAGGCGATGTCTTCACCGCCCCTGTCCCCAGTGTCAGCCCTGTCCATCCACAAACCCCAATCTGCATTTGCCATGGTGACACAGTCCTCCCATAACTTCCCTGCCGGAAGTAAATCCCATGGATATCGCGAATCCATGTCTCCATTGGCCATGCCTTTGTTGGCCAACCTATCTGCAAGCATATTAGCCTTCCTCCTAACATGGACAAATCTTATCGTTTTAAGGATTCGTAAGTGAGATTAGATACGGTGAAACACCTGCAGCAGCTTCCAGTGCTTTGATACTTTGTCTGGCAAGGCTCCATTTTGAATCTTCTTGGCCGCTTTGATGACCAATTCCGAATCCGCTTCAATTATAACATTCCGTAAATTTGTTTCCACCAGGATCTCCGTACATTGATCTAGTGCCAAAAGCTCAGCCATTTTATTGGTACCCCTTTCCAGATGGCTGTAGAAAATGTATTTTATCAGCCCCTCTGAATCCCTTATGGCACCCCCAAAGCAAACTTCCCCAGGATTGCCCTTGGAAGCTCCATCAATATTAACTTTGAAGAAGCCCTGTGGGGGGGGGGGGGGCTGCCAACCCCGATCCACACTGTTAATATTTCTTACATTCTTCTTTATCTCTTGAGGATTGAGGGATTGAAGATTCAGATCGTTAAGAATGTGCACCTCATGAGGAAGAGGAGGGTTTGAAGGGTTTGTTCTCAGAATGCTTCTAGCTGTTTCCTTGAGCTCTTTCAAAATCTGATTAATAATAAGCAGGGGTTCTCTCACTTTATCTTTGAAGATCCGCATATTCCGTTCTTTCCAAATATTCCAAATGACAAAGCCTGGTGCAAGCATCCAGGCCTTATTGATGATTTCATTGTCTGAGAAGTTCTTTCTCCAGTTCGTTAAAGTGTTGGAAATGCTGAGCCTATCCCTGTCAGTCTGTCTGAAGCTAGAGGCTACCCAATCCAAAATTTTAGTAGAGAAGGAACAAAGATTTAGAAGGTGTTCGATCGTTTCCTCGTGTGAGCCACAAAGGTGATATTTGGAGGGTCCAATGAAACCTTTCTTGAGAAGGTTATCCCATGTGAGAATTTTCCTTTGATGAACTAGCCAGATAAATAGTTTGACTTTCATCCACTAAGGAGTTTGCCACAATTCCTGCCAAACTTTCTCAGCATTTAGAGCGCTCAATCCTGTGATTGTCTGTTTGGCCTCTTTGAGATTATAGTTGCCTTCATTATTCTTTCCCCATATTAATTGGTCAGGTAAGGAGGAGACTAGAATTCTTCTTTGCCCTAAATCCTTGGCTAGAACCTCTGTCATGGCCTTCAAAGGGCTCTCCTCAGTATAACTTAGATTCTTCCATTTCCTCCATTTATCCTTGTCCCTCCCCTGATCCTAGAAATCTTTTACTAGTGAAAGCCCTTTGTTGTCTGTGTCTCTCTTGAGTGCTGCCAATTCATTCCTGATCAAGATGGGTTCCTGTTGCCAGCTGTCCTCCCAGAAGCGAGCCCTATCCCCTGCTCTAATTTCCCAAAAACAGTGTTGTTGAACAATACTTTTGTTCTCCCATGTAAGGTTCCAGATGTGTGAGCCTCTAATTTGTCCTGTCATTCTAATATGATCCTATTCCTGTCAGTGCCTAGCATACTTTTGTGTCCATCGCTTGGCCCAAGGTGCTCTCGGCTCCTTGATCCAATGCCACCAGATTTTGGCGCCCGAAGCTTGACTTAGAGTTTCCAGATCCTCCAGTCCCAAACCACCATGGCTTTTGAGCTTGCAGAGCTTGTCTCAGGCAACAAGAGCCCACTTATTTTTTTTTTCCCCTCTGCCCCACAGGAAGTTTCTTTGAATGCTTCTTATTTGCTGCTTAATGCCTTGTGGAGCAGGGATAGCTGCAAACATAAAGATGGGAATGGCCTGCAAAACTGCCTGAGTGAGCACCAGTCGCCCTGTGAAGTTTAAAGCCTGGCAAGTCCAATTGTTGATCTTGTCCTGAAGTTTGTTTAAAATCAGTTCCCATATTTGCTTACATAGAGGTTCGTCAGTAAGAGGTATGCCCAGATATTTGGAGGGCAACTGATCCCTTTGAAAACCAAGAATCCTAGAGATGATTCTCTATATAGCAATATTAGTGTTAAAGAAGAAAACTTTGGACTTGTTTTGGCTTACCTCAGTGCCTGCCACCATATTGAAGTTGTTTAAGATCTCTTTGATTAACCTTGCCTCCTTAACTGTTGGTATACCCTGCAGCATAGTATCATCCACAAATTGTTGATGAGTGTTTGCCTCCCCATCTGGGGTGAGCTTGATTCCCTGAATTCTACCTTCAACATTTGCCATTTTGATTGCCCTACACAGCCCTTCCATCATGAGGACAAAGAGGAAGGGAGAAAGTGGATCACCTTGTCTGAACCCTCTAGAAGGTATAAAAGTGGTAGAGGGAGCTTTATTAAGCAAAATGGAGAAACTGGTTGAGGTGACTAGTGCCATAACCCATCTTATCCAATTTTCGTTAAAGCCAAAGGCTTTTAGAATAGCTCTTATGTAAGACCAGTTGAGTTTGTCATCAGCCTTCCCCAGGTCCAATTGAATGACCATACCTGATTTCTTGTTGCTTTAGAGAGAGTGAACCACCTCGTGTGCTTGGATGATGTTGTTAAGAATCTGTCTTCCTTCCACATAGCCTTTTTGCTCTTCTAAGATGAGCGAAGGTAGTAGTGGCTTGAGTATGTTGGCTATCACTTTGGAGATAATTTTATACACCACATTACATAAGGTGATGGGCCTAAATCCCTCTGGAGTCATAACATTCTCCTTTTTGGGGATCAAAGCTATAAAGGTCGCATTCAGAGCTTTCAGAACCTTTTTGTGTTGTCTTGATTCTTCGACCACCTCAAGGATGTCCTGTTTGACTGTATCCCAGCAGGCTTTGAAGAAATCAACATTAAAACCATTTGGGCCTGGTGCTTTTCCATTCTGCATATCCTTGATCACCTCACTGACCTCCTCTTCTGAGACTAGCTTGTTGAGATTATGGTTTTCTTCCCTTGTGACCAACTTGGGAATGTGCTGAGTAATATTATCGATGAACCTAGTTCCGTCTTCCATTGGCTCCTTTGTAATGTCAGAGAAGTGTTGTAATAGGGTTGATTCCATGTGCTTGTGAGCGACAAGTTCAATGCCTTGAGAATCCTTTAGCTTTGTGATTTTGTTGTGTGACCTGTGGGCCATAATGGATTTTTGGAAGAACTTAGTATTCCTTTCTCCCTCTTTAATCCATTGAATTCTGGATTTTTGTCTCCAAAATGTTTCCTCTTGTAGGCAACACTCTTCCCACTCTTTCTGCAGAGAATCAGTTAGGTTCTGTCTTTCCTCATTGAATCCCTCTGTGATGTTGATCTGATTGATTTCCTGGAGTTTCTGTTCCGTACTCTTTCTGGCCTTAATGATATCCCCAAATTCTTTTTTGTTCCAGTCCTTAAGTTTGGATTTGATATGTTTCATTCTCTGCTGGAGCATGTACATCTTGGTACCCTGAATATTCAAATCCTCCTTCCACCAAGTGGCGATGTTACTGGTGAAATTGGGGTGAGAGAGCCAGGCATTTTCGAATCTGAACAACCTATTTCTCGGAGTGCCCATAAAGGATGCCTCTAGCTGTACAGGCCAATGATTCGAGCCTCCAAAGGGCAGAATGGACGCTGTGATTGTTGATTCTGTGAGTATGAGATCCTCAGAAACAATAAACCTATCCAGTTTTGAATCCACTTGGGAAACCCCTCCTCTTTTGTTGTTCCAAGTGAAGGTTCCATTTATAGTCTCTGTGTCCACCAATCCCATGTTCATGAGGAAATCTTGGAAGGCTTCAGAGTCCCTACCAAGCTATCTTGTGCCTCCTTTTTTTTCCGAAAGAGATCTTATCATATTGAAATCCCTTGCTAGAATCCAGGGTATATTGGGGTAACACGCCCTAAGCCCTTCCAAGGAGGTGAGAAACTTTAGTTTATCTGCTTGCTATTGAGGGCCATATACATTAGTTACCATGTAAGTCTCCTTGTCACCTACAGGACTACATACCAAAGAAAGATAGTTCCTGGACGCTTCTGCATCCAGGATCCCCAATTTTTGTGGATCCCACAACGTGAGAATCCCTCCTGCAGAGTTATCATCTTTAACCTACAAATAATCATACTTGATTAACCATTTATTGTGAATTTTTCTTATTTTCTCCATTGAACATTTTGTCTCCTGAATAAAAACCATATCTGGTTTTACTTCTTTTATTCTATTACTGAGATTTCTTTGTTTCCTTCTACTACCTAAACCTCTAATATTCCAGGTTGTAAGCTTCATTAAGAAAGGTTGGTAAAAGAATAGCTAGTAAGATCTTTCATCTTACCTGAGTTAATGAGTAGTTTCCCACATTCGGTTAGCAATTCATTCTGTCTTTTCCTTCCTGAGTTTTTTGGAGATAGTGTCTGCTGGTTCTCCATCATTTTGATCCCACTTTGCTCTTGGCTTTCGTGGTTTCATTTGACCCCATTTCCCTTCAATTGTTCCCTCCATAGATAGAGTTGTTGGACTCGATCATAGTCTTCTTTTGGCAATGAGTTTACTTTGTTTATTCCTTGCTCCAGAAATTGTTCTAGATCCAGATTTTCCCTATCTAGAATCTCCTGCGGTTCATGATCCTTCGTACCTGCCTCACTTGGGGTCATCTCATGGTCCTTGCTGATCTCCATGCATTTTTGTATCTCCTCTATCTGTTGGTTCTTTACTGGGATGTCCTCCATTTCAGCTTCCATATCCTGCTCCTTGGGGACGTTCTCCTTATCTTGGGCTATCTCCATGCTCTCCTCCATATCGTCTAAGATTTTGAAACTATTGTGTTTTGTCTGTCTATCTTCACTTGTTTTCTTATGCGATCTTTTACCCCCTTTCCCTTTACTCCCAACCTTGGTGAAACCCTCATGATCTTTGTCCACAGAGGTTTTCCCATTGCTTTCTACCTTGTTTGTGGGACAATCCCTGAATAGATGTCCATGTTCATGACATTTGCGGCATCTGAATGGTATGTGCTCATAGTCTATTGTTTGCACCCATTCTTCATCATAAACTTCTGAGATTATTACTTCCGGGAGGGCTCCAGATAGATCCATTTCCACACATATTCAGGCGAAGGAGGTATATTTACCTTTGAGAGTTGCCTCTGATATTTTCAAAAAATGCCCCAGCTTGTTTCCAATGGTTTTCAAGGACTCTAGTAGCCAGTAGTCTAGAGGTAATGAGTATAGTCTGATCCAAACCAGTACGGATGTGAATGTTTCACGTTCTGGAACGAAGTTCATCATCCATGGGCGCATGTAGAGTCTTGCCGCAGCATAGAAGTAAGGTCCCCCTTCAAAGAATCTATCTTTGTCCTCTAGGCTTGCAAACACTACTGTGAAGAATCCCTTAGAACCCAGATGCAAATGTGTTTCTCCCTTGGGCTTCCAGTGACTCCTGATCCAGATGTATAGAGCTTTCTCCGTTGGCCATAACCCCATAAACTTGCAGATGATCGCATGTTCCTTCATATGGTCCCTGTGCAGTTGAATTGCTGGATCACTTAATATGACCCTAGGGATGATGCTCGATTTTGGTTTGCACACTCCCGTATTTTCCATGTGAGGCATTTTCCTGCTATTGCCTTCCTTCTCCCTTTCTTGATTCGCTATCCGTTGTTTTGCTTCCTTATTTTGGATCTAATTAGTTCCCATTTCTTCCTTGCCTCTTGCTTCAGATCTCCTTTCCATTGGTATTTTGAACTATTTCCCTTCTGCCTCCTTGCCTCCCTCTGTGACAGCTTGACTGTAGGATAGAGCGGCGCTCCCCCTTGCACGACCCGACATAGAACCCGAAAACCAGACTTGGCACCGACTTCAAACCTTTTTTTAAGTTATAGAGCTCTCGTATCCTAGCCACCACCTTCAATTATAGCTTCTTTATGGAAACTTCATTATCAATGAAATATACATTCAAATCAATTACAAAAGTTTACAAATTTTGAAATCGATATTCTGATTCTGGTAATGTTTTAGTATTTTTTTAAATACTAGAAAAAATTATCAAATCAATATTGTAATTTGTTGACAATGGTCAATACTAACAAAATTTACAAACCATTGTGATGCCTAAAACAATCCTCCCCTTAAATAATGTGTCTTGTTAAAAGGCTTAATAGGTGGGACCTCTCTTAAAGATATACCTCTCAAATAATATTATTCAAGAAATAATTGATTATGATTAATTATATGGCATCAGAGCTATGTATTATGGCTTGGATATATATGTGATCATATGGCTTATGGTATGATTGAAGGATGGTTGAAGTTGTTGTTTAAGAGCACGAGAACGAACATTTTATATAAGATTATAAATTTATGCATTGTGAACATTATGGTAATTGGTAGGTGAGTATGTTGTAAAATTGTGTGTAAATTATATGTGCCATATTGCAATTTGATTTCCGATGTTATATATCTTGCACACCAACTATCAAATATTTCAACCTCTGATTGACATATGTTTGAGTGACATTTTAGCGATTTGTTTTTTGGAATCAATGTATTAAAACTCCATAGATTAGTATTGCAACTATTTATTTTCCAGCAACAAACTTTCAATTTAATTAAATGTTACACATTCCAATACAATGCCCATCTCATCGTGCCTTAATGCAGTGTTTTGATTTACGTTGATAGAGTGATGGGGCAAGTGATATGGCTCATTCTAATTGGTTTGATTGATTAGTTCATTAGTTGGCAACTCTTTTGTGGCACGTTGTAGACCCAAGTCAGCTCCTTGACACGTAAATGTTATACTTTGGAAACTCAATACTTACCTCGCTCTTCTCCTGCATTTACTCTGCCACCCTTCAATTCTTTTCTCGATGCTTGGAATTTTGAAAACCTTCTGATGCCTTGACTCATTATGCTTCAAATATTGTTACCCCATGAGGTTGGTTTCATGAAATGTTGGTAGAAAAGTTCATTGCTTCAATGGTTCAATAACGCGATGTGGAATTGAGTGTATAAACTCAGTTTCTTCTTTACACATTGCACCAGGTATGTATCTACACACCACCATTGTTTTCATGTGAAGCACACAGATTTTTATTCCTTCCTCTTTCAACCTCTTCCCCTTGACTGTTTGCGAACTATGTATGCATGTTGGTCTTTCTTGGGCGATTATAGAATTCATTTGTTGGGTTGTGTGTCTCTTAGGGTTCAGTTAGAAAATATTTGCATGGTTTCATAAGCTTAGTCCCTGTGCATTAGAGACTTGGAGCCTTTGAGGCCTTCAAGCCTTGGGCTAATTGGTCTGGCATTTACTTAGGTGTTACCATAATGGTCATGGCAGTTTATGTGAATGTGGTTGTTATTTAACAAGTAGGGATTAACCCCTACTTACAATATACCAGCCTGAACAAAAATGTTATTATTTTCCCTCCTCAAGAACTGTTAAGACATCTCGCTATATTTTGTGTCGTTATGATTTGTGTTTATGGCTAAAAATGGGTTTATTTTTATTATTCCTCATCAAGTGTATTGTTCTTTGTTTACTCTAATTAACTGCATGCAGGAACTCTAGGGCCTCAGGGTCCTGAGCACAAAACCCATGTGAAGGCCATGCACAGGGAACTGCTCAGATTTTCATTTGGTGTGGTCATTGGAAAATTTGAATGCACATTCCAACTGAATAAACAAACCCACAACTCTGAGGGTTTATATGTTTCTTAAGCCATTATGGCCTGGTTTTGTTAAACATTCTTTGAGTCTATTTTAGCCATTGTCGTATTACAATTACCTATGGGGCGACCCGTAAGCGTTTTACTGTCAAATCGTAATGGACCATTACATTAGGGTTCTTGATTCAACCTTGTGTTGAAAATTGTATAAATTTGTTGTTGGGATCTTTCGATTATGATGTGCCACTTCGTTTTCATCTCCTCCATTATAGGTTTGTTCTAAAAATCATAAAATAGAAAAGGTATGGACCCTCCATGTTGTTTCTCTTACTTTTATTTTTTATTACGAAGACTCATGATTCTGTATATATGTTGGCATTTGTTTTTTTTGTAAAATAAAAAAGGAGAAAAGGCATCTACTTCGAATTGACCATCAACTTTGTTTAAAAGTTCATGTTTTCGTCTGGATTCATCTTTCTGCATACAAAGTTTTTCCCTATCCTTATTTGATTACCTTTTCCCTCTATTTTTTCTTCAAGCTCAGTGTTTCGTTCTTGAAATAATAAATGGAATTGAATCATTAATCACATGTGTGTAATTAGTCATTCATTTCTGTAGAATGAGTTTTTTTATATGAACAGAGGGAGAGGCAGGGGAAGAAGGACCAGAAATAGAGATCAACATTTTGGTGTAAGAAGGGATAGGAGACCAAGGGTCTCTATCCACTTTGATGTAGATCCCCAAGAACTAAGACAATTGCTTAACAATGCTGTTATTAGTTTGCTGGGTTAGATAGAACCTCAGTCTATGGTATAATCACAAACAGAACAACCTCCTTTGGTACAACAACCTTTTATAGGTGTTCTTGTTCCCCCACATGTTTATGTCCTTGTTGCTAACCCAAATAATGATGGTTGGGGAACAATGATTTCTGCACAACTTGTGCAATCTATACATGGTTGGCCCATTGTTTCACCACCTAATCCCCCTCACCACTCCCACATATCACACTTACGATATGATGCCTCACGAATAGCTCACACTCCTCCTATAACACCCCTACTACTCATCATACTCCTTTTGCACATCAGAATTCTAAGCAACTTGTAATAATGGTTGGTCCTATTGCTCAGCCATCAAAATGCCCAGTCATTCCCATGCCAGTTACCTGTGAACAATAACAAAACAGCCTCACCCTATGCTTCTTCTCACACACCATCTCACTCAGTCACTTCACACCCACAACAAGAGGAGCAATAAGCAGAATCATCTCCTTCTCATGGGCAAAGGAAATGATCAGGGTTCTTTTTATGCACATCACTTATGCTACAATACAAGTTACCTTACTTAGCTTGCAGTTGTGTTAATATGTTTATGAGGTGAAGTTATTCGTCTAAACTGATCACTAGATACTATGCTTATCATTTTGACAAATTATCAATTTGAGGAGAATGGTTATATTTATGTGCATATTATGCTTTGTATTTTGTGGTACCACTTGGATACGAGTTTTATGGAGTAACAAGGAGCATGGAGGTACAAGGAGTCAATTTTTTTTAGTTTATGTGATGTTTACTTTAATGATGAATTATATGCAGTGGTTGTTTATTTGTGATGGTTAATTATTATTTGTGTTATATGTTACAACCAACAATTTGATTTGAAATGAAAAAGGTCAACAGATAAATGACACATAATGACTATTTATGATAAAATAAAGAGGAAACTTGATCGAATGGATTATAGAGGGTCCCACCTATTAGAGTCTAGTCTTAATTTAATTATTTTAAC
The DNA here is from genome assembly GCA_031772625.1 of Pinus tabuliformis. Classification (NCBI taxonomy): domain Eukaryota; kingdom Viridiplantae; phylum Streptophyta; class Pinopsida; order Pinales; family Pinaceae; genus Pinus; species Pinus tabuliformis. The sequence goes on along the minus strand of CM062819.1, from coordinate 799,431,804 downwards.
AACCTTTAAAATTTTCTCCTCTTATTTATCTAATCAACTTTGATTAGAAAAACTAAAGAAAATAATCATTTTAAGCCTAAAGAAAAACTACCAAAACTGCTTGAAGCCTTCTTAAAAGAGGATAAATCTATGAAGGAAAAAGGAGAACTATTGAGGGAGAGGTATGCTATAACTTCTGGCCACTATTTTTTATAGTTTCTCACAAACTCTGAAGCTAATCCTGATGGTGACAACAAATCTATATCATCTACGGGCAACAAGCTAGGTGACTCCTTTGAAATTACTAATTATTATTTAGGTATATTGTGTCTTTCTGATTATTTTTATTGTTGTTTGAAGGTCAAGCTAATCTATTGCCAGTGCTAACAACTAGTTATTTGCGGAAAAACAAGTTGCCCACATCTTACTCGCTTGAAGGATTTCATTTTGTTGCTACTCTTGTTTCTTACTCGAATTATTATATATGATAGATTTACACTGCAATAGTCTATGATTGGGTTAGTCAAAAGTATTCACAAAGGATTGAATTTTAGAATTTTGGCTGTACTTTGTCTCATTTCAATAAAAATCGGCCATTGATTCATCAAATACTTGTTTATTTACCTATCTATGTCTGATTTGTTTTATACTATTTCTCAGTGTTTTACTTAATTTTTTTTGGTAGTTTATGCTCTACATGTTACAAGGTTGTTTATACAGTGCCTCCGAAGTCTGTACAACTCTTTGGGGTCATGTCCAACAAGAACTAGTCAAGGAAGCGCCTTCTATCACTACTGTGTAATTCGTTACAAGTTTTACGGTGATATAAACACCGCAAGCACAAATTCCTTGTTGTGTCGCCCCATCAAAATAGGCACATGGATAACCCGTAGGATCCTTTGATAGATTCTTCCTCCCACTTCTGACCCGGATATGTTTGGGAAGACTGAGTGCATTGTGAAAATAGAGGATAGATTCAAAAATAGAAAAATAATTTTCTATTTTTGACGAAAATATAGCCGCATTCTGCCATTTCCATATGGCCCATAAAGTCAGCGAAGGGATGGGCCTCCAGTGAATATTCATGTCGCCCCACCATTTAAAAGCTTCTGCAATCGAGGGGAAAGAGATTCTGTTGAGACCGAAGTGGGCAGCCAATCGATGCCATATATTTTGAGATTGGGGACAAAGAAGAAAAATATGGAGATTGTTCTCTATGTCAGATCTGCAAAGGGGACATATCGCAGGCCCACTCCAATTCCTCTTTTGAAGATTTTCCCATGTAAGATTCTTGTTATGAAAGACCAACCAAGCAAATAAAATGATCTTAAGGGGGCAGCCAGTTTTCCATAATGAGAGAGGGAAGATGTGAGACATTTGTTCAGATTCAGTAAGAAGAAGAATTTGGTAGATGTGCTTAACATTTACAGAAGATCTGCCACCAAGCCCCTTCCATATCAGGAAGTCTTCATCCGCTGAATGAAAGATACCTCTATCCCTCATAGCTGATGTAATCAAATTCCATTGAAGTCCCAAAGCATCATTTAGACCCAATTCACATGCTGATTTCCATATAGGAATTGCACCTTCCCATTTGCGTATGGTCTTGTCCCAGAAAAAAATGCCCCTAATGTGCAGAGTCTCTAGTAACTGATGAGAAATGAGAATAGGCCCTTCCCCACTAGCAATGGCGTCCAGACCAATCATAGTTTTTTTCCCCGGCTGAAATTTCCAAATCAAATTTTGGAGGAAGAAGTATTCAATTTTGCGAAAACTTCTCCAATTAGCAGAGCTGCGAGAGGACCCAATGGTTCCATGTCTATACCAATAAGTGATGTCTTTCTTATCCATATACTTAGACCTGATGGCATTGCTCCAAAGTGAGTCCCCCATTACAGCCTTCCACATGGATTTACAAAGAAGTGCTTTACAGAACAAGTTTAAGTCCATGATGCCCTAGCCCCCGATCTTTTTTGGGCAAGCCAACATCGTGAGCTTTGATAGATGATATTTATTCTATTCTTTGTGACATCCCCAAATGAAGTTAGCAGTGATTCTATTAAGACTGTTGATAATGGATGCAGGAATGAAAAAAAGATGTGCCCAGTAGACCATAATTTGAACCAACACGGCTTGGGTCAATATTGCACGACCTCCTATTGACAGGCATTTGTATTCCCATCTCGCGATTTCCTTATAAAATCGATTAGAAATCCATGACCAATCAACAACAAAATATCTAACAGATTTCAGATTGAAACCAAGGTATTTCAGTCGATGCTTGATAGGAAAATCTTTAATGTTGAAAAGTTGAGTAAGGAAGGAAACAAGATCCCTGTGAATATTCTCAACATGAAAGGACGATTTGCCCTCATTAACACACATTCCGGTAGCCTTTTGAAACCGCTCCAGGATTCCATGTAAGCATATCCATGATGCTTTGCAAAGCATCACCAATAGAATAATATCATCTACAAATAAACTATGAGATATGAAAATGCTTCTGCTGATAGGAAGTGGGCGACATCTATTTTCTTGAATGGCCTTTTTATGTGTAGACTCAAAGGGGAGAGATAATTTGGATTTGGAAGTGAAGCGAATGATATTCCTTGTGCAATTACATGCCTTGTTGGAAGAAGCCAATTCTGTAATTGAAATGCCGTAGTCTAATGAGCTGGAGGAATTGCCCAGAAAATTATGGAAATTTTTGGTTATATTTAGAGAAAATCTGGCAAGGATTTTTCTAAATTCAAGTTATAGTTGTTAAACTTCAAAATTTTAAGTGTCCTTGACATTTTTTATGGTGCTGAATCTATTTCCACCATCAAAAACACGATTCAAACACTGCCTCTACAAGATTTTTTGAATTTTTTTTAGCCTAATTCCAACCACTTTTCATTGTCCAGCCAATTCCTCGGTAAACCACTATTGAAATCAATTAGCGGAGAACCTGAAAAAGTGTGAGTGTTGCCATCTCTTTTATCGAGAACAGCCCTGTTGAAAGGTAAGACAAGGTTGCAGTGCCATTTTGAAGCGGATGATAAATTAAATACGAGATTTAAGAAAAACGGCCAACACAATCTCTAAGCTTCACATTTCGATTCAACAACTATGTTATTTTGTGTTTATATTTTTATTATTTTGATTTTAATATAGATAACTCTGGGAGTAAGTCCTGGGGGTAGGATTAAACAAAGGTGTTAGATAATGGTTATACTTTATAATCTGGACAGATGATCAAATGTGTTGTTAAAAAAAATTGGAATATCAATTATCAAGTATTGCATAAATAATATTAAGATGATATTTTGTCAAGAATAAGGTTATATATATTGAATTTAGGCTTCTGTGATCCATATCGAGTTTGAGAGAAGATTCTTCGGCGAAAATCACATCGGGATGCTTTTGTCGACGCGTTTCGAACCAACCAGTGTGATTCATCGTCAGAGAAATCTTCTCTCAGAAATGATTATATATATATATATATATATATATATGGATTTGAAAGTAGTTAAATATTTTGAAAATTCTAGGCCGACGGCCGGCCGCGACTCCTTGTCGGATAGATATAAAATAACGCGATTGATCTCAAGTTAAAAGTCGTCGGGTACCGGGTTTCGTGTGAGGGAAAACACTACTTTCGGCAAGAGCTAACCAGCCTGCCATAGGGCATTAAATGCCGGATTATATGCATACTGGATAACCCGATATAACACACGCGCGCGGTGACTAGATAAATAAAAGTTAATGGCGCTCTGTTATCGGGTTATCGAGTATGCATATAACCAGGCATTTAATTCCCTCTATGACACGCTGGTTAGCTCTTGCCACTACTTTCACCCATAAAGTTAAAAGTCATCCGCTGAGTACCAGGTTTCGTGTGAGGGAAGGCACTATTTCAACGATAAGTTTACAAGGCAGCGGCTGAGTACCGGGTTTCGTGTGAGGGAAGGCACCATTTTCACCCATAAATCACCCGATGGATCATTAATTGTGTCATCTCAATGAGTTATGTCATTTGATTGGCACCATTTTCACCATAAATCACCCGATGGATCATTAATTGTGTCATCTCAATGAGTTATGTCATTTGATTTGGGATTAAATATCAGACACATGTTATAAGTCAAAAGTCAATAATTAGTTTATTGATTTTACATATTGTTTTATTCTCATTTAATAAAAGACTTTTTCAATGTGAAAAGGTACTACATGGTTTTCTAATTATGAGGCAGCATATTTTCACAGTGGTGGGTCTTACTTACAATTACACCCCCTAGATTAAGTTAGTTATTGGTTTTCTAAGTTAATTATTAGTTTGTTCTGAAATATCGCGTGGATTACATTGATTCTTTCCATCGCATAGTTTCTGGATTGGATTTGCATTGACTGGATGCGCCGGCGCACAGGTGATCACTTCCTTTTAGCAGAATACGTAGCCCATTGTTAGCAGTCGTGTGAGGTATATTATACAGTAAACTCTGCACAATGTTTCAGGGATAGTGTCATGTCGTTTCCAGTGAAAGGAATCATCATGGCTTTTGGATGGTGTTCAACTCATATTACATGGATTGCATTTGCATTTGCATTCCTTCAATGCACCAGTGCTCAGCTGAGCCCTACCTTTTACCAGAGTACATGCCCCAACGTTACCAATATAGTGGGGCAGGTCATCCAGCAAGCTCTGCAAAACGATTCAAGGATTGCGGCCTCTCTCCTTCGTCTGCATTTTCACGACTGCTTCGTTAATGTAAGTAGCAATATGTCTCTTTATTCAGTAGATTTGTACCCAGCGGATTTCTAATACTAATACTTCATTCTCTCATTGATTTCAAGGGCTGTGATGGATCTGTTCTTTTAGATGACACGGCCAATTTTACAGGGGAAAAGACAGCAGGTCCCAACAACAATTCCCTCAGGGGCTTTGATGTTGTGGACAACATCAAGTCTGCACTAGAGAGTGCATGCACCGCAACGGTTTCTTGTGCCGACATTCTTGCCATTGCTGCAGAGCAGTCAGTCGTATTGGTCTGTATAGAGATTACAGTTATTTATTTGATTTTATTTGAGTTAGTGTTTTACTTTCTGATATCTCCGATTTTCTGAATTAGATTTCACTGCTTAAAACACTAAAACTCCTAAAAGCGAAGATATATAGAAGTTGTGTAACATGATCACCATAACAATTAAATGGTGCAGTCTGGCGGTCCATCGTGGACTATACAGTTGGGAAGACGGGACAGCACCACTGCCAACGCAACTCTTGCAAACACGGCCATCCCTGCACCAACGGACAACCTCTCTGTAATCACAACAAAGTTTCAGGATGTGGGACTCTCGCTAACGGATGTAGTTGCTTTGTCAGGTATTCCTCAACTTGTGTTTCAACCAATTTTGCTTTGAACGGATGGAGATGATTTTTACCCATTCTATTTTATTGGAGACGATTTTTACACATATTCTATTTTATTTTTATAGGTAGTCGTGTATAAAGGTACAAGTAATAAGAAAGTAGGTTTTGTTATCAATTTTGGTCTCTGGAATTTTAGTATTTGGAATCTATTTGTAAGTAGACTCACCAGTATATAGGTGTGTAGGTATGGGTTTCAGAATTTTTGTTTTTTCAATTAAAAAAATATATAAAAAGAGATATTAATAAATTTTTATATTTTTAGTCATTTTTAAACTAAAAAAATTATATTAAAATTTAATTTAATTTAGTTGTGAATTAATTTTTATGCTTATTTATTTTAAAATATAATTTCTAGAATTTTTAATTTAATTATTTATAATTATTAAGTGAAGAGAGAGATTTAACTTCTACTAAATATTCTATAATATTCTTAATAATAGCTACATATTAAAGATTGAAATTTATCTTAAAAATAGTTATGTCATTTCTACACTTTCAATTAAATTGATTAATTATCATATGAACAAGTTTCATATGAAATGAATGAGTTATGACTTTTAGAGCATGTGTTATTTATAAGTCAAGGCATTGGGCTATAGTACTGTAACAAATTTTATTTACAAATATAAAATCTCTAGAGGTAAGAATCTTGTAACATGTTATTAGAAACATATACATGTTTAGCTGATATATTAATTTTTGTGATATTTTTCTTATAATTAATAATAATTTAAAATAAAATTATAATTTAGTTATTTTGTATATTTTTAATTTTAAAGTTTTGTAATAGCTTGATGTTTATGGGTGTTTATTGAAATTTAACTCATTTAATTTATATAGCTAAGCTAATTTTATTTCAAGTATTTCAACAATACCACATACTCTTCATAGCCTTAAGGGTTAGTTCAAATGGCCCCTAGTTAGTACTTTTGTTATCGGGAGATTCATTGGTTCAAACTCTGTGACACTCTGGTAGTTAGGCTCCATGTTTTAGTTAGCTTCCAGGTCATGTTCCATGTTTGAGTTAGCTAAATTCACCAATCTATGGAAACCATGAAACACATAAAAATAAAAATTTAAAAAACAAAAATAAAAGCTTTTCGTAACCATTATTATGAAATAATAATAAAAAAATGTAAAATAATAACAATAATAATAAATAAGATTAAAAAAATTCACTCCTGAATAAGATATTTTCCTTGGTGTAAGGCTAATCTAATTCAATAAACTCCAGATGTGATTCAATTCTTTAGTGAGAAGGTTTGGTCCCTACAACCCTTATGGTCTAATGGTTTGGTCCCACAACTAGTGTGTCCAATTCATGGCACATTTTCTTTAGTTTAAAAAAAAAAAAAAAAATCTTAATTTAGGCTTCTGTGATTTAAATTTTAAGTAAAAGTTACAGAACAGAATTTTTGCCAACTCCTTTCTAACCATCCAATACGATAGTCAAGGCAAGATGAAGAAACAGATCTAGGCAGAAACTTAAATAAATTTTTTAATAGTGCAAATTTACATAAATAAATTTTTTAATAGTACAAATTAAGAATTAAGAATGTCTCCTCCTGTGTTACATTCATTTCATAGATTCAATCCCTTCTCCTTTGTTACAGTCATTTCACAGATTCAAAGTCTTTGTGTGCATCTATAAATTTGGTATTTACTGGATCCAGGGGCGCACACAATCGGACAAGCTCGCTGCACAGTGTTCAGCAGCAGACTTTACAATTTCAGCGGAACGGGCAATCCGGATCCGACGCTCAATTCATCTTATCTATCCACCCTGCAAAGCACGTGCCCACTGAATGGTAACGGGAGCATCCTAACACCACTTGATCCGGGCACTCCAAACACCTTCGACAACAACTATTACATAAATCTCCAAAATGAAATGGGACTGCTCCAGTCAGATCAAGAACTGCTTAACACAACGGGAGCCAGCACCATTTCTATCGTGAATGACTACACCAGTAGTCAGACTGATTTTTTCTCCAATTTCTCCAACTCGATGATCAACATGGGAAACATAAGTCCTCTAACGGGAACAAGCGGAGAAATCCGCCTGAACTGCAGTAAGGTCAATAGCAATCAGAATCTGGTTAGAGAATCGTGGGCTCAATATGTTTCTAATTTGCTCAACATCATAGAGCAGTATCAATCTGCTCCAGAGTGAAAAGCTTTCAGGCGGAGCTCTGTGCAACATTTAGGGCATGTCGGTAGAGTCTAAAAACATATTATGCTATATTTAGTTCACATTAATTTACTCTTTGTAAAGTTAAATACAGTATGTCACAGAGATTTATTACTGGATTTAGCAAAAACCCGTAAGAACTTGTTTATGCACTAATAGGATCGACTGGAGTGGAATTTATGAAAAAAATATTATATGTAAATTTTGCATCTCTTGATTTTTAATATATTTTATTTTTAGGTGGTATTTAATATTAATTTTTCTGTACAATCAACTTGCTCCATCTATTAAGTTTGATCCTGGATTATTTTGTTGAAGAAGTGAATTTATGACTACTCCATTAAGTTTGATGTGGCCTACCTTGTTGTGCAAGTAAGACTTGACAATCTTTATGTACAAGTTAACTCAAATTATTATGTTCAATTAGGCATTTATATTTTGTTTATTTAATTATAATATAAAATAAAAGTGAAAAATTTAAAATGTTATATAATTATTAAATAAATATGAATGAATAAGATATAATAAATATGAATCTAAGAGATATAATTAATAAATAAATATATGTGAATGAGATTTTGGTTTAATTCAGTATTTATATTTTATTTATTTTTAATATAAAACGATAAATATGGAGGTAATAGGAATAAGATTAATATAATACAAAATTTGTGTTAATATAACACAAGATTAATATAATAAAAAAATTGGGTTGAAAAATGTGGTTTATATAGTTTTTTAAAACTGAGGTAATAAGTAAAAGATTGATATAATAAAAAAAAGGTGTTGGAAAAGTGGCTTATGTGGTTTTTAAAAACTGTGGTAATAAGTATAAGATTAATATAAAAATAAAAAAATTGTGTTAAAACATGTGGTGTTTTTTTTAAATAATGTTTAAAATTAATGAAATTTATTTAATAGTATAAAATAAAATATATATTTCTAATTAAAATAAATATATAAATATTTATATAAATAAAAGTTGATTTAAAATAAAGATAATTATTAAAAAAAATTAATTTATTTTAATGATTTGAGATAAGTGTAGATTGGGGATTCAAAGTGGTGAATTAGATTAATTTGGTTTTATTTTTAATATCATATATTATTGAGATTTGTAGATGGAATCACTGTAAGATTGTTCATAAAGGTCTTTCTATACATGTAATTATGAGTAGGTTTTATTTCTATTACTTTAATTTAGGTTCTTCATTTCTATATATTTGATATATCATTATTATTTTCCATCGTTTATAGATGTTGCTATATATCAATTTATTGTTATTATTTTCTCTAGAAACTAACCTAAAACCATAAGCCAAATGTAAAATTTTAAATCAAGAACATCCAATTACCAATCATTGTATTTAGTAATATTTAAAAATAATGTGAATTAAGAGAATTAGATAATATTAAATTAAGCATAGAGGGTTATTTGAAACTCTCTTCCAAAAGACTCCTTTATTGATATTTTGAGAAACAGAGTGTTTTTCAAGTCAAATTATGTCTTTTTCACCTCCACAACCCATTACATCCACATATCATATTTCAAAAAATATTGCAGAGGTGGAAATAATGACATTACATATGGTTATCCACAAATCTAGAAATACATGAAAATCATTTAATGGGTTCTGTATTTGTTTGCAACAAATGATGATATCAAGAATCACAATAAACATTGGTTGACGTTTCTAAATTCTCAAATTGTACATAATGTCTTATAACACTAAAAACATAATACTAACTTTCATTGAAATTTACAAAGATTTAAAAATATATGTTATGGCTAGAAAAATATTTATAATTTACACTAGAAAAAATAATTTATATTTTAAAAAATTTGAGATTTATTAACATTAAATAAATTCATAACAAAATAAAATAAATAATAATGTAACATCATCATCTCACACACACATATATATATACAAAAATATACATTTATTATCAATAAAATAAACTTAAATATATAACATGCTTTATATTATATAAAAATCAAATTAAACCTATTACATACCTATATGATATAGTAAATTTTTTAAGAATGGTAATAATAATACATTTAAATTTGTTATAAATTTGAATGAAAAATAAAATAATATTAAATTTAAACTATATTAAAATATTAATATAAATATTATTAAATAATTTTTTTTATTAAATTCAAATTACTGGAATATCATTATTATATAAAAGAAAATTTAATAACTTTTAAATTTCAGTTGAGACTTGAACTTGAAACCTTTTATCACATTCACTTAGACTTGACTGACCCAAACTTAGGTACAAATTGTTCGGGCATTGGGTTGAGTTTTGAAATTCATCATCCCAAGGTCATGAATATTGGACTTTGCTATAAACTTTATTCTGTCCTTGTATTGTAAAACCTTGTGAATGGAGGAAGCGCTTTATTTTGAGGTAACATAAAGAGGACAGGGAAGGCATATTTAAATTTATTTTTTAAATCTGAATGTGACACATGTATTAAAGAAAAAGGAATTATTATGAAGGGTGCCGAGAATAAACTTTGATATATGAGTTGAAAGCACCACGCTCACATCACAAGGCACTTTCTTAGGTAGTAGGTGTAAAAATGTCTTGCAAAGAGACTGGTTTTCCATTTTGGCAGTGTAATGGACATTTTAGGTAATTAACTTTAGTTTAATTAGTTTGCAAATTTATTTTAAAAATCATTGAAATTTTAGTAAGATTTTGATAAAATTTGGTAAGGATTTTTGTAAATTTAAATTATAGCTGTCAAATTTTAAGATTTTGGGTGCCTCACTTTTTTTTTGAGACTGAATTTATTTTCACCATAAAAACATGATTCATACACTATCAGATTTTTTCGACCATCTAAACAATTTCTTCAATTCCTCCCACACTTTAATACCCACACTTTAATAGATAACACCTTATTATTATAGATAAATATATGGCGCCACGAGAAAAGGTAAGAGGATTTTCCCATATTTGACTTGCTCATTTAAGTTTGTTTCAAGGAGCAGTATATAAGGAGTGCATTTACTAAATTTATGGGTTTGGAATGGTATAAACAATTTTATTTTTACAAAGCGTTGGAAAATAGGATCGAGGGTTTGAAACATTTGAAATGTTTTGGAAGTCAACTTAATTCATTTGTGCCACCATGTTCGATCATTGCTTGCAACCTGATGTGTTGTGTAAGTTTTCGATCAAATTCTCGTAGAGTTAGGCACACTAAGGCTAGGCAGCCCCGCTTACACTACGTACCGCATTACAATGAAAGTGATTAGAAGTTTCCAAAATTTATTTTGAGGGGAAATGGAATTATCAGCTAATCTTTTTAGTAGAGACAGAAGAATGCTGAACGTTGTTAAACATGAAAGTTAATATGTTTGTTACAAGAATAATTACCCATATAAGCTTTGTTTTGAATTTTTTTGGTTGTACTTTTAACTTTTGGTATTTCTCGTTAAAGAATAAAGTAAGCCTAGGTTAATGATTCAATTTATACACAGGTGTAAGTTATGATGTTATTTAGAAGAGTAATAATGGGTATATCTTCTAATGTATTTGTTTAGTGTTTTATAGTTTTATTGTTGACGGTAAGATTGTTAGGTATGAGATCAAATCAAAGTAAAAGCTGTTTGCATTCATGGTATCGGTAAGTCCATGGTATTGTCCTATGTATTGCAATGAATTATTTTTTTTAGGGGTGCGAGTAAAAAGAAACCAATAAAAGTGCAATAGTTTTATTATTATTTTAATTAAAAAAACTCTATTCCCTTTCCCCATTGTTTTAGCCGGAATGCGGTTTTCCACTTAAATTATGTGTCGATTTTATAAGTTAATTTATTTTCAATTTATTTGTCTGTTGTCCTTTTTTTATCAACTATTGATATCATAGCTATAGGGTTGTATTGATAATGGTGTAAACTTGGCCTCTTCGTAGTATGGAGACTAATACAATAAGTGATATGGATACAATGAAAGGGGTCAATTTCGCCTTATGGAAATCACAAATGGAGGATACATTGATTCTAAAGTATCAGTATTTGCTAATTGAAGGACTGGTAAAGAAACCATTCTAAAGTATCAGTATTTGCTAATTGAAGGACTGGTAAAGAAACCTCCAACAATAATAGATGAAGCCTAGAAGTTATTGGACAAGAAATTCATGACTACTATTTGGAATTACCTGGGAAAGAATGTCTACTTTAATATAGCAGGTGAGAAAATAGTAGAAGCGTTGGGGAAGAAGCTGCATGATTTGAATTAGAAAAATGTGACATCAAATAATGTTTTCTTAATGAAGAAGCTATATAACCTCAAGATGAAGGAGGGCTTTAGTTGCAGAGCATTTGAGCAAATTTGATATAATTACTAGTCAACTTGCCTCTGTCAAAATTGTTTTGGATGATGAAATAAAAGTAATCTTATTTATGTGTTCCATGTTAAAACAATGTAAACTTTGAAATGAGAAATGTTTGAAAAGTGTTGATTCAGAATACACCTTTTTTTTAGCATATTTTTGACGCTTTAAATTTTTTTATGTATCAAATATGAATAAATTTTTTAAAATGTTGCTGATTTTCATGTTGATTTTGAAAAGCGTTGATGCAACATCAGCCACTTCTTTTATAGGGTTTATTTTTAACACTTTAAATTTTCTAATGTATTAATTGTGGATAATTTTTTTAAGTGTGGGTGATTTTCATGCAGATTTTGAAAGCATCAACAATTTTTTTAAGGCATATTTTTTACACTTCAAATTTTCTTGTCTTAATTATGCACAATTTTATTTTTAGATGTTGATTATTTAACCAAATTTAAAGTTGTCTTATTCTTCTTGTTTTTCATCCTAACATGTTTGTTTTTCAAGAGTTCCCTAAACATGCGATTTTTGTTTTTCTTCGCAATGTTTTTTCATATTGATTTTTTTTTTGCAAAAAAAGAAAAAATAATAATAAGATTAATATTTTGAGGTTAAGATTTTTTATATATTTATATATCGTTAATTAATACTCCAATACCACTAAAAAAATAATAGTTTTAAACAGAGGACAAAAAATATACATTTTGCATATCTTTTCACTAAAAAAGATATGTCAGATAAAAAAAATTATGAAAAAAATGAAAAAAAAATTGGAAAAATAAGAAATTTTATGATATTTTTATGAATTTTATACCAAAAAGTAATAAAATTTCAAGTTTTTTTTTCCAAAAAAAACTATTATAAACTTTTAAGTAAAAATACCAAAAAAAAATGTCAAAAAACAAAATAAAACATACAATTTAAAAAACAAAAACAAAAATCCTTAATTTTTTTTAAGAAAATAAAATAAAATAATGGCATTAACATATTAAAATATTAAAAAAATAAACAAAAAAACATATAAAAAATATTTAAATAAATAAAAAAAATTAAAAACTATGCCCCAATAGGCCAAGGGTAGGGAGGCCCAATTCTGAGAATCGGGACTGGGATGGGGGCAGGGTTGCATGGTCACAGCTCCTCCCCCTGCGCACCTCGACAGTCGCATAGACCCTGGGAAAGGGAGGTTTGATTTTCAAAATCAGGCCTCCTCTGCCCTGGGCCCATGTGGCTGGCATGGTGGTCGAGGGGTGAGGTTGTGACTAAATCGAGTCTCCTCGCCCTGGCCACATAGAGCCATAATTTTTTTATTTTTTTTAATTATATATATATATATATATATATATATATATATATATATATATATATATATATATATATATATATATATATATATATATATATTTTTTTTTTTATTTTTTTTATGTTTCATTTTTTTTTTTTTTTTTTTTTTTTTTTTTAATGTTTATTAATTTTTAATTTAATTTTAATGTTAGAGATTTCCAGAATAATATTGTGTAATGTGTGTAATCTGTCCAACATTTCGGTGGTGACTTCATCCATCTTCAAGGATTTTATGTGGTCCCTCATGATGGATGGAGTTACCATCTCAAACGTTGGATAGATCACACATGTTACACAGTATTATTCTGGAAATCTCTAACAATATGACAAACTGTGGAAGTCTGTGCTTTTTAATATTTTTTAAAATAGGTTTTATCTTTTAATTTAATCATATTTATTTTTTTATGTTTTATTTATTTTTTTAATTTTTTGAATTTTTCTTAAATCTCAATGTCATTTAATTTTATCCTTTTTAATTATTTTTTGTAATTTTTTTGAGCAAATTATTATTATTATTATTTTTTTATGTTTTCTAATTTTATTATAATGTATTATTTGTTTATTTTAATGATTTTTTTTAATTTTATTGTTTTTATTTATTTTTTATTTTTTAAATTATTTTTTATTATTTTTTATAAAAAAAATAATATTTTGGGTTAATTTTAGAAAAAAAATATTATATATAATTTTTTTTCAACTCTTTTTTATTTATTTTTTTATTTTTAATTTTATGTGTTAATTTTATTTTATTTTTTATTTTTTTTACATTTTTTTAAAGTTTTTATTATTATTTTTATTTTGTATTTTTCCATATTTTAGGAAAAAATTATGTTTTAATATATTCTTTTATTTAGTTATTATTATTTTTTTTATTTATGTTTTTATATATATTTTTATTTAGTTGTTATTATTTTTTTAACCTTTTGTGTTTTTGTTTGTTTTTTGTTTTTTCAATATTTTTGTATTTTTCATTTTTATTTATTTAAATATTTATTTATTATTTTGTTTCATTTTATTTTTTCTAGAGGGTCCATGTCAGTCCTAAAAAAGTTATGTTATTCCAACATTAACAATTTTTGTTTTCACGATGTTTTTCACACAAAAAAATTGGTTTTTATTGGCTTTTACTCCAATTTTTAGAAAATGTTGAAAAAATACCATAATTTTTTTTTAAAAAAAGAAGTCATTCCAGTATCAACACTTTTCGTTTTAGGTGTTGATTTTCATGTTTTTTTGGGTTTTCTTACTAGAGTTCTCATTTTGAGTTTACAGTTCCCGTTTCAAACTTTACACTGTCGCTAGACAATTGGAAGAATTTGATAGTAGCTATCAGCACTACAAAACCTGTTGCAGCCTTGAAGTTTGATGATGTTAGCAGAAGTTTAATGAATGAGGAGTTGCAATGCAAATCAATTATGGAAAACTAGGGAGGAGAAGCGCTAACCTAAGTTGATCATGGAAGGAAAATTGAACGTAGCAAACAATGGTGTTCAAAATCAAGAGGAAAATTGAAATCAAGAACATGAAGAATTACTTGTTTTCACTGTGGAAAACCAAAACATAAGAAAAATGATTATTGGTTTTGGAAGAAGTAATAGAAGGAACAAAACTCAATCACCACAAATGAAGGTGAGATCATTGTTGTAGCTTCTAAAAGTGATGTCTTATTTACTATTTCAGTAGAAGAAGTGTATTTATATACTACCAGCAATGGCATTGATTGGGTACTTGACTCTGAGGCATCTCACCATGTGACCCAATGCAAAAATTATTTTATTGTGTATGAAGTGGCTGAGTCATGGTAGAGTAAATTTAGGAAATAATCAGTTTTGCAATATTATTGGAGTGGGAGATGTTTGAATCAAGACAATGGATGGATAAGGTATCTTGTTGAAACAGGTTAGGCATGTTCCAGAGATGCGTATGAGCTTTATCTCTATGGGAAGATTGAATGATGAAGGCTACTCCACAACATTTGAGAAAGACAACTAGAAAACTAGTAAAGCATCATTGGTGTTTGCTAAAGGATTCAAGACAGGAACCTTGTATAGAATGAGGGAAACAAAGAAGATATTAGATGCAACTAATATTGAAAAATAAGGAAACTCAATGGATTTATGGCATAAGCACCTCGGCCACATGAGTAAAAAGGGCTTAAAAGTTATTGTTCGTAAAAATCCACTCCCAGGTTTGAAATCCTATGAACTTGATCTTTGTGAGCACTATATTTATGGTAGAAAACAAAGTTTCTTTTGTGAGAGGTGGTCGTGAAAGAAAATTAATTTTATTAGAAGTAATATACTTTTATGAGTTTGGGCCAATGAATTTTAAGTATTTAGGGGGAGCCTCATATTTTGTCACATTAATAAATGATGCATCTAGGAAGGTTTGAGCCTATCCTATGAAAAGTAAAGGAAGGTGTTTGAGCCTACCCTATGAAAAGTAAAGGTGAGGTGTTTGAGCCTACCCTATGAAAAGTAAAGGTGAGGTGTTTGAGATATTTCAAAATTTCCATATTGTTATTGAAAGAGAGACTAAAAATTGCCGAAGTGTTTGAAGATAGGAAATGGTGGAGAGTTGGTCTAGTGCGTTCAAGAATTATTGTAATAGGTTTGGAATTAAACATGAGAAGAGAATCCCTGGTACTTCCAAACAAAACGATACTATAGAAAGGATGAATCACACTATCATGGAAAAGGTGAGAATTATGTTGTCAAAGTTTGGATTGAAAAACCATTTTTATGTAGAAGAAATAAGGAAAATCTATTATCTCATTAATTACTCACCTTCTATAGCCTTAGACGACGATATTCCTGAAGAAGTTTGGACTGTGTTGATGACCAAAATTGAACATGTCCAACATTAAGGAAATCACCCGGTTAGGGCCCCAATATAACCTCAACCTAAATCTAACCTAAACTAAATGGATAAACTAATCTAAACTAACCTAAATGCATAAAATATCTCTAAATCTAGATTTTACCTAGTGGTTTATTTTATCGTTTTCTAGTACTAATGGGCCAAAGGATATACTTGTCTGATTGCAACTACTTGAAGAAGGTAATCTTTGGAATGGATGAAATTTGGGCTCAACCAAGCCACTAGGAAGTTTCCTCCCGCGTAAAGAAACTTTTGTTTTAAATGAATTAAAATAAATCTAAATGTAGTCCTAACTAATGATGGAAATGACAAATAAAACTATCCTAACCTGGCAAATAGAAAGCGTATAACAGTTTTATAAATGGGGATTTAACATGAAATTTTTTATTAATGTCAAGCTACATAAATAGTCCTAATAGTTGATATTATTTAATCTCATGAATGCTCTATTTGAAGAAATATTATAGGCTAAAAATTGATCAAGGAAAAGTCTTTATAGCATGGAAATAGTACACATGCAAGTGATTGTTAAAATTTTTTATATTAATAAATATGTAAGTAAATATTTACTAGGCATTCAATCATACATGATCACATTAAAGAATAGTTGATTTTTTTTTAATCATATAAATAGATAGCTAGTAATATGAAAACATGCATGTTTAATTCACAACAATGCGAAAAAATACAAGTCGTGGAAGAAATATGTCAACACCAAAAGTCTATGATTGCATTCAAATGAATAACAGTATTTAGATTAAATGCATTACATAAAACCTTGTTGTCCAAAGTGCTTCTTCAAGATGAAAAATTCTTCCTAGGCTCTAAAACTTTGCCATCAAAAGATGGATCTACAATAGTGTACAATCTTTCTCCTTTGATATAGAAAAATAAAAGTCTAGAAACCATCCCCAAAACTCAAGCCTGCGTTATCTTCTACACAAAAATTCCCCTTTACAATAGTGCAAAGAGTTTCTTTGTTTACAGAAAATAGAACCCCTCTCTCATTATCAGAGTTATTATTTATAATTTTGCAATTTAGCTCTCAAAACAGGGAGTTGTTTCAAGGCAGATTCTTGAATAATTTTTTTTTCTAATTTTGGGAGTTGTAGATTCATTTTTTTAGCTTTGAAATTTTCGTTAATCAACATTGAACCTCCAGCTAGTAATTACCCTCCAAAATCTTGCCTATATATATATATATATATATATATATATATATATATATATATATATATATATATATATATATATATATATATATATATATCAAAATTGAAATAAAAACCCAAAATTGAAACATTCGAAAACAAACATTCAATAAAATCCAAATTAATTAATAAACAAAAACTAAATCTGAGCTCCCAATTTCTGCATGTTGTGATATTCCTGGAAAATTTCTAATCTAGTGACAAGACCCCAGCAACAATGTATTTTTTCTATACAACGTTTTCCTAAAAACTTACTCAGAAAACATTGTTTGTTGAAAATTTGCAACCCCATTTTCTGCTAAATGTTAGGAGTGTTTATTGCATGGATTTGGTCAAATAGATTTTTCTAGATCGTTCTCCTATTTCCAATATTTTCAATTAGTCCTCCTAGGTCTAATTTTGTTCTCTAGATCTCAAGATATGGATTTTTTAAGTTGGAGTCTTGTAGTCTTTGATAGAAACCTTGAACACTATTGAGACAAGCAGTGAATTAGTATTGTAACTTATGACCAATTTTTACTTTTCTTTGCACATTCATTGATTCATGCTTAAATTAACCAGCAACACATCACAATGTATTAGTAGCAAATAGAGTATATATAACCACGACCATGTTGAAAATGTAACTAGGTTCAGTCTTCATTTATTGTACTGGGTCATGTCTTGATGATGTACTTGATTACTTGTAGTGTAATTGGAGTCATTCTTGAAGTTTAGATCTATTAATTTTAAGGGTATGCTCCAAAGGCGTTGTATTAAAAGCCCTAATTCTAGGGTCCATTATTTATTTGGTCACATTTAGAAAAGGGAAAGCCACAATCACAACATTTTGGTGCAAGTTAATTCTTTATAGCCTCTACATTTGGCAAGGCCAAGAAAATTTAGAATATCGTTTTTGTGGGACCTGTGCATTCCAAAGTGGAAAAGTTGTATATTGGTTTGGTCACAATATGACAAGGAAAGTAAACTATAGGAAGAGGGTGAGGTCACATGCTTGTGACAATAATATCACAATTGTTTGTTGACAGTCTTTGTGAGGATATTTTTTGGTATAAGAAGCATTGGTAGTTATCAATATTGTGTAAGACCTGTGCAGTGCAAGGTGAATACTGAGGAATAACAACTTGTTAATTTCAAAAAGATAACAGTCCAAAGGCAGGATCATTAGGAAGAATATTTTGAGTTGTTGCATGAAAAGAACATGGCATACATAATAGCAGGTATGTAATCCTGAGGTATATATGGCATTTTGTTAAGGGTCTTACATGAATTGTTGTAGGGTAAGTCAATTGTATGAATCTAGGACTCATGGAAAGTATGAAAGGTTAAATTTTATGAGTTAAATATGGATCCTTTGGTCTAGGGTTAGTACTTGAAAACCCTAAGATTCCATCCTCTAATCTTAGATTGACAAATCAACATCATGCTTTTTGTTATTTTATAGTTTGCTTGGGTCTACTTTTCAATGAGTTCTATTGGTACAAGAAATAAAGGAAGAAGGATGTGTATATCCTCAGTTTTCACAACCATGGTGGAAGGAGGGAACTGTAAGAAGCCATGGGAACTCTAATGATATATTCATAGTATAATCGTGCAATTGTGAATGCCTAGAAGAACATAATTCAACTAATGACTTTGTATCCTATTAAATTAAAGTAGGGCATGTAGTTGCATTGGTAGAACGAATGACATCATGGTTTGTAGCATGTAGCATTTGAATATTTTCAAATGTATGTTCTGGTAGTCATCTAGCCGGTATTGAAAGATTATGTTGCAATGTTGTGAAAGGAGCATGTATGAATCCTCCCTTGTGATGTCATGGAGTGATTTATTCCAAGGAAGAATGACCATGATGTATCATCATTATAGTCTATATGTTTTTGGAGCAGTTATCTTAGGAGCTTGTTGGTTCAGTTGCAGCATAATGAGATGAAATCCAAGATTATATGAATGGGTGAAACATGATATTCCACTAAAGACTTTGATGATGAGTGAAGGAAGACCATGTTGCTGATAATGACATGATACTCTCTGCATGATCCTACCATGTGAAGAATGTGTAACAATAATTATATGTTTATGTTGGGTTGTTGCCTTGGCACTTGGTCTGAAGGAGCTATTGTATACCACAATGACTAATGTGATATCAGGTTACATATGGATCGATGATCATGCCCCCGACAATCACTTTCCAAATTTTTAGAGGGAGATATGTCCAACTCAATGATGATTGGTTTGAGACACGACATATGCAGACTAATGACATGGAAAGTGATGGTGTAACATGCTATGATGATGATATTGGATATAGAGGGATTTATGATGTTCATAGAAATATCGCACATGTGATGATGATGATAAATCCCTAAGAGCTACTATCATAGTAGTTGATGATGGAAATCTCTCCCTAGTTGAGAGGGAGATCTTCCTTGGTTGAGAGGGAGTGACATATATGTTTCTCTGCTTCATGTGTCCTATACAAGACTAGGACTGACAGTCGTAAGTCTTAGTGACGGCCATGAGGAGAGAATGGAATCCAGAGGATTGGGTAAGCATCTGAGACATATAATCCTTGAGGATTTGGAATCCAAGATAGGAAGTAGCCTGGGGATTTACACTCATTGAGGATCTGATAGGGTATCTAAGACAAGAGTGATCTAAGAGGACTGATATTCTTTGAGGATTGGGAATCCAATATAAGAATAGTCCTAGAGGGACATACTTGGTGAACATTCAGGTGGGGTATGTTCCCTAAGAGGTAGTGTGTGTGTCCCACGTAAAGCCTCCCAGCGTTGTGCTCTAATCTATTGAGAGATAGAGCTTTTTATTGAAGGCCTTGCTATGTTGACAATGCTTATGCATTGATCATAATGTTGATGCTTAAGAGGGCTTACCAATTTAAATCTTCTTATGAGAATGTCCCAAGGGAAGTATTTTCCTTGTACTTGTTGTCAGTAATGAATACCTCCCTAGTTAAGAGGGACTGTTGAAAATGTAACTAGGTTTAGTCTTCATTTATTGTACTGATTCATGACTTGATGAGTCATGACACTGCCTGATTTTGAATGAAACCCTATAGTCGCATGGATGATGCCTACAAGGGAGCAATTCCAGTCTTTTACACCCAATTTTGTGCCTGCAACCATGAGATTTAAGCCACTTTTACAGGTGAGGATCTAGTTCTCTGCCCAGAACTTAATGCCACTTTCTAGAACCATGAATGATACAAGGACAAAGACTTCCATATAAATATTAGACAAGAAATTTACCTAACAATGCCTAGCCATGACCAACATTCCACCAAACATATCATGAACATGAAATCTACAGATCACAAATACACATAAGAACATAGGCGCATGATACTTATCTTAAAAGCACCGAGAATTTTTATTGATTTCTCATAATAGCTACAATAACATCTATTAGGTCACACATTCATCATTATTTCATTTACTACTCAAAACATGATGAGAGCCATAACCAAAGTCTGTCATAAACCATGCTTATAACCAACATGTAACCAACATAATAACAAGGATAGCACAACCATAAAAACCACATATTACAAGTATATTTACACATAGAACATAAGAGGAAAAGAGATGTTATTATCATATGAAAAATCCAACTAAGCCAGGGACATCCACATACCACTAGACTATAGATTGCGCTGAACCAAATCTTTCTTTCAGCCAATCACCCTCATGCCATATTCCAAGCATGAATGTGAGACTCACAAAAAAACCAACCAGGGTTTCCCGAGGCCAAACCACCTCAACTCTCATCAGTAGAACCAATATTTACTGAAATCCCCATTGGATCACTGGGCCCTAAAAAAGCATGGATGCCTCTAGATCTCTCCACCAAAAACGTGAGGAATTTGTCTATCTCAACCTATCAGATTTACCATATATCCAACCAGTAGGTCTACGAGGTATCCACCCTCTAGGCTTTACTATGTATCCCACCATTCATCGGTCAAGGATTCATAGGCTCAATCAAGGGTATTTACCTTTGAGACTGACCGTGTATCCCGCCATTCACCGGTCTAGGATTCCTAGGCTCAATCGAGGTGTTCACAACTAGGCTTTAACCTTTATCCCATATTACGATTCCTAGGCCTTGTGAACAATACTAAGACCACCCCACTCAACTTTGCTTCCATCCAGTAATCTAGCTCTACCCAATACAAGAGAACCCCACCACACCATGGCTATACGAAAATGGAAAGGAAGTATGAAAAGCATTGTCACTGTTGGAAAAACCCATGCCGATGACAACAAGAGAACCAACAACACACATGCATGTACCATGCATGTGGAACATAGCAAGGAAAGCATACATGCAACTCGATACCTACAAGTAATTCTGATGTAGCCTCTTCATCCTTCTCTTCCTTGCTTGGTCTTTGCTTCATCTTTCTTTCTTCCTTTTCCTTTGCCTTCCTTCCTCTAATTCTAGAGTTCTCCAAGAATTTTGTAAGTGTCTAAGAGTGAGAGAGAGAATGAGAGATCCAAAACTAAACTGACAAGAGATTATCAACTGATCCTCATAAGCCTTTTCATTAATGAGGCCTCTATTTTCCTTAATTTTCCATTATTTTCATCCTCACATGCAACCTGTGACTTTCACCTTCCTTTTCTCCTAATTTCCATTATTTTCATAAATAAAATTCAATTAATGCCTCATGCCTTTCCAAAGCCTTTGCCATTTCCTTTTCTAATTTCCTTTAGCCATAATAATCGAAATGAACACCCGCTAGTATGTTTTTCCCAACATTCAACTTTGAATATGTGTCCCATGACCTTGGTCTTATATCTCTTTTTTTTAACTTTATTACATGGATTTTTGACCAGGGATTTTATAAAACCCTTCCCCTTGGGGGAACATCATCCTCAGTGTCCAATGACAGCTAAAACCAGAAAACACACTAAAAACCAAAACATACTACCCGTGGAGCTTTATAACATAGCTCATTGCAGTATTTAAAAGGAAAAATCTATTGAAACATGACAAACATACCATTTACTAGATATTTATAACACAAATAATTACGGTATTTACAATGACAACCACATATATACTCATACACAGTTGCTTCAACCAACAAATAACCATACTGTCTATGGATCTTATAAATCCAGCTCGATACAATATTTACAATAATATATCCATATACATATATGCACATTTTCTCATCCAACAAATAAAAGGATATGGTGCCTGCATCTGCAAAAAGGAAATCAAAGGCTCACACCTCCACCCTCAAAAGTACTACCAAGATTCACCTCCTTACGAGGAAGTCCAGAATCCACTGTCAAAGTCAAAATGCATCCAATATCTAGTTCTACAATCCTGCGTTGTTTTCCTCTCAGTGAAGAGTTACTCACTCATTGTTCCACGACACACTCCCAATGGTCATATGATTCCATATAGCAATGCTAATGAACAAAAAAAAATCCATCCCCCGGCCTTCCCTCCTCTCCTACACAGTCCCTCAGGAAATCCAGTCATCTCGTTCTATGCAGTCACTCACCTTCCAAGTTCCTCGACATCCCCTATCCCGGGTGATCCATCCCTTGGAAATAATTCCTCGCAACAGAAGATCCAATAACATAGGCATATCCCTGCCTGAAAACCATCATATCGGTCATAACATGCTCATGGAAATCAATGGACATTATTGGGTACCAATGTTCCACAATGGCCTTGCTCCTGAAGTGCTTTACCAACATATTCTCATTTGTTCCAATTCCTTTTATCGTTTCTACTAATGCTTGCAGTCATTTTCAACCACCCAACCTGTGCATTTTGCCTGATTCTTGTACCAAGCACATAAATTCCATTAGATTCAAAATGAATTGGAATAAACTCAAACCATACCTCATTGGTGGCTTGTCAATAAGGTAAACTTGCAATTTTGTTTACTTCTTGTCACAATAAGACAAACTAACTCTTTGATCAAATCATTATGTATAAACATATCACATCCAGTTAGTTCAAAATACAACCATCATAATAAAAATCATAGATCACAAGTAACCATCATAATCCAGAGTCATAGATCACATGCATAATTTAAAACGTAAATAAAATACTAATACTTATTTTTTAATCAGTCCTTCGCTTCTACCTTTATCCTTTGTCCTTTTCGTACACACACAGAATTGATTGGCACACCCAGTAAACGCCCAGTTCCTTTTACTTTTCTTCAATGACATACACATAAACAAAGTAAATCACAACACATACATCCACACACAATGTACAAAACTACACAATACATATACCTACATCCAGCATACGAAAAAACACATACACCTACATCCAATGTACATCACAACATAATACATACGCCTACACCCGGTGTACAACACAACACATACACACGCCTACATCTGGTGTACAATGTAATACATATATGTACATAGAGTACAATGCAAAAAATACACTTGTCACAATGCCACAACTACAAAATTCACATACTTAGTACCACATGTCCATAACATAGCATGTACAACTTGCACACAATACCACATGTACACCAGTACCACCGGTACAACATGTACACTGTATCACCTCTACATAGCACCACCAACAAAATGTGTACACAACATCACATGTACATGGCACAACCTGAACAATGTGTACACAACGCCACATGTACACCACAACACCTGTACAATGTGTACACATCACCACATGTACACAGCACCACATGCTCTACATGTACACGACACCACATGTACACAACACCACATGCACGACATGTACACAGTGCCACCTATACACATGACCACATGTACAACATGTACACAACACTAAATGCACAGAACACCACATGTACAATCATGCACACAACAACATATGTACATAAAACTGCATATACAACATGTACATAACACCATATGTACATAACACTGCATATCCAACATCTTCACAACACCATATGCACACAAAACTGCATATCCAACATCTTCACAACACCATATGCACACAACGCTGCATATCCAACATCTTCAAGCTACAATATGCACACAACATTGCATATCCAACATGCGCACAGTACGATATGTACACAACACCGCATATCCAACATGTATATAGTACCATCTGTACCCGACACTACATATGATATATAGACACAACACCATCTATACAACATGAACACAACATCATATGTACACAATACTACATATGCTACATCTACACAACATTTGTACTACACATCCTAATACCACACTGTCCTTACCAAACGACCTTGCTTCCAGTGTCTCTCTGCCATCCATGCTTATCCTAGCATGTTGCAGATCACGTTGTTTTCATTCCACTGATGTATCCCTCAGCATAGCCTGTCCATAACATAGACATAGTATAATCACATAATATCAACTCATAACCACATGATACTGACCTCGTAGATTTGTTAGGACTACTCTTCCCACTTAATTCCCCATAAGACCAGGAATCTGTTCATGCCATTCACCTGCATAAGAAATCATTCCTCCACAAGAATGATCCTTGAAAACCCTGTCAGACAGTGACATAGATACATACACATACATATATATAAACATTACCATAAAACAATCATGATCCATGACGACCTTCTCATACATGACATACATAAATACATACATATATACATATAAATATTATTATTAAACAATCATGATTCTAACGACCCTGTCAGACAATGACATACATATATACATATATAGATGTTAACATAATCATGATCACAACATAATTACCAAATAGCATAAGGTTAAGGTTAAGAGAACTTCCTTTATTCATGCACAACATGCACAACATTCAGAACAACAATTCCCAACATAACCAAGGAATCTGATGCCTCAAATCCATTTACTTTATCTTTCATGTTACCTTTCTCATGTTTGTCTTGCCATCGCCCATTTACCCCAATGGACCCAACTAGTCCAACTAGTTTTCATATTCTTGCCTTTAGTTGCCCTTATACATGCACCATTCCTCATGTGAGTCTTACATTACCTGTCAGGTTTCATTAAAATCTCCTTGAGCTCCATTAACTTTCCTCTTTCCCAAAATAATTCCCAAGACCCTCAAAACATGAAAGGTATAATCACATAATATCAACTCATAACCACATGATACTGACCTCATAGATTTGCAGGCCTGCTCTTCCCACTTAATTCCCCATAAGACCAGGAATCTCTTCATGTCATTCACCTGCATAAGAAATCATTCATCCACAAGAATGATCCTTGAAAACATTTTCAGACAGTGACATAGATACATACAGACATACATATATATAAACATTAGCATAAAATAATCATGATCCATGATGACTTTGTCATACACGACATGCATACATACATATATACATATAAATATTAGCATTAAACAATCATGATTCTGACGACCTTGTCAGACAATGACATACATGCATACATATATACATATATAGACATCACATAATCATGATCACAACATAATTACCAAATAGCATAAGGTTAAGGTTAAGAGAACTCCATTTATTCATGCATAACATGCACAACATTGATAGCAACAATTCCCAACATAACCAAGGAATCTGATGCCTCAAATTCGTTTAGTTTATCTGTCATGTTACCTTTCTCATAATTGTCTTTCCATCATCCATTTACCCCAATGGACCCAACCAATCCATCTGGTTGTCGTATTCTTGCCTTCAGCTGCCCTTATACATGCACCGAGCTTCATCCCAGTCTTACATTACTTGTTAGGTTTCATTCAGCTCTCCTTGATCTTCATTAACTTTCCTCTTTCCCAAACTAATTCCCAAAACTCTCAAAGCATGAAAGGTAAGAACCATAAACAAGAAAAAAGAAAACCATGAAACACCAATAGCAACATGACACCACAAATAAAGTGGCAAGGCCTTTCACCAGACATCATCAAAACCCATAAATCAAGCTCAAACAAATCACAAACTACCGAAGGCACAAAACTCCCAACAAACACCATGACTTAACAACATGGGTTCCCAATGCCGCCAAGGGAAATTCAACCTGAGACTTCTTCAATATTTCATGGAAGCCTCTTTTTCCATGAAATCCCTACATCATACTATCATAAACACATAATTGTCAGTGCATAAATAAATATAACAATATACCAGTTACCTTACCTTGTTGTACCAAGCATGCGGCCTTGTAACTAAACACATCCATGCCATATCTAAAGGGACTCCAAATCCCTTGACAAATCCAACCATAACTAAAAACTATCTAATATACCTACCAAATACATGTTCATGACTATAGCACATATCCACATAATGTCAGACAAAATCAAGATTAAGAAGACTTCTTGTATTCGTGCCAAGTAGCCATTCATTTGGAATTGCGGTTTCCGAACATAACTAAAGGAATTATCACCTAATTCCTTTATTTTACCTTTACCCTACTACAATTGAGTTTTACTATGTATTATTACATCACCCAACTATTAGTTATATAACAAATCAAAGATTACCTTGTCACGCTAATATCAAGCATGTTGGCCTACATCTGTTCACACATGTCAGTCACATGCTCCAAAGATCAAGACATCATATGTATTGATTTGAAATCAATATTTACCAAGACTAAAGGCATTTCATAACCAAAATTCAACTCACAATCATTATACATAATACTACGACTAGCACCCACTTGCACGCAAGTGCATATCAGTTGTCTCAACACATTTTGCGTTAGTAGAACCGTCTTAAAAAAAGATCATGCAATCTTATAGACACATACTCATTCAAGAAATAGATAGATGACATAATAGGCACCAAACACTCAAACACCAAATAAATGACATAATCAAACATTCAAACACCAAATAACCAACATAAGCAAACTCATACCTACAAGGGATAGACTATAGTCTTTTTCACCCAGTTATGTGCCTGCGACCATGGCATTTAAGCCACTTTTTTAGTTTAGGATCCAAACCTCTACCCATAACTTAATGAAACTTTCCAAAACCATGAATGACACAAGGACAAAGCCTTCCATACAAACCTTAGAAAATAAATTCACCTAACAAGGCCTAGCCATGACAAACATTCTGCCAAACATATCATGAACATAAAATCTACAGGTCATAAATATACATCTGAACATAGGGGTCTGATACTCATCTCAAAATCACCAAGAAGATCTAGTTCCTTCTCATAATAGTTGCAATAACATCTATTAGGTCATACATTCATCATTCATTTATTTACTAATCAAAACATGATGAGAGCCATAACCAAATTTTGTCATAAACCGTGCTTATAACCATCATGTAACCAACAGAATAACAAGGATAGCACAACCATAAAAACCACATATTAACAAGTAAATTTACACATACACTAGAAGAGAGAAATAGCTCTTATTATCATATGCAAAATTCAACCAAGCTAGGGATTTCCACGTACCACGCAGCCATAGATTTTGCGTTAACCAAATCTTTCTTTCATCCAATCACCCATGTGCCATATTCCAAGAATGAATGCGGGACTCATAACAAAACCAACCAGGGCTTCCCAAGGCCAAACCACCTCAATCCTCATCGATAGAACCTTAGAACAATCCCCACTGGATCACTAGGCCCAAAACAAACATGGATGCCTCTAGATCAAGGAAAATTTGAAGGATGGAAAATTTTCTTGAAGTTTAAAAACATTGGTGAATCTCACTAATCCCTAATATGAAAACTATAAAAATTTTATTGATATATTTGTAAAATTATTCAAATTTATAATGACTTTATATATAGTCTCTATATAATGTTGGTGATTTTTAAGGTAAAATAATTTTATATTCTAAAATTTTGGCGAATCATCTTTTATAAAAAATTGAAATTGGCGAATCTTTTTTGTGGAAAAATCACAGAAAATTAGCCCACTGGGTGAACTTTAGCCCCTAAAATTTTCCATGCTCTGGATCTCTCCACCTAAATCGTGAGAAGTTTGTCTGTCTCAACCTATCAAATTTACCATGTATACCTCCATTACTGGTCAAGGGATTCCTAGGCCTATGAGGTCTCCACCCTTTGGGAATTACTGTGGATCCCTCCATTCACTGGTCAAGGATTCCTAGGCTCAATCAAGGGTATTCACCTCTAACATTTACCATATATCCCGCCATTCACCAATTAAGGATTCCTTGAATCAATTGAGGTGTTCACAACTAGGATTTACCGTGTATCCCATCCCGGGATTCCTAGGCCTTTTGAATAATCCTGAGACCACCTCACTCAGCTTCGAGTCCATTCAGAAATCCATCTCAACCAAATACAAGACAACCCTACCACACCATGGCTATCCGAAAATGGCAAGGCAAGGCTAGAAACATTGTCACACCTAGAAAAACCCATGTCAATGACAACAAGAGAAGAAAAAACACATGTGAATGTACCATGCATGCCAAAACTGGCATGGAAACTATTGTAGCATCCATCGTTATTTTAATTTTATTTTCAGTTTTATGGAAAAAATAAAAATAAAAAATCAAATATTATGTTGTAACAGAAATAAAGGAGAATGCGGCAATTTGAAAAGAAATGATTTGTTTTATGACTATTGACGGCTTTTGAACACGAGGAACTCGGGAGAAGATCTAAGCCATCTGATCAACAGGCAATGGATCCGATGGTAATCACGTGGATTACAAGAACGAATTTTAATTCAAAATTAGACGCTAGAAGTTATAAAATCGAGTTAAAACCTCAGTTGATCAGGGTCATCTGCTTGAAAAATGCAGATCTGACAGTAATTGTGCGGTTAACAAGGATGATGTTTAATTCGGAAAATGGATGGGATGGTTTATAGAATGTGGTTTAATCTGTTGAAGTCTGGATTAATGACAACCTCTCATCAAGAAGTGATGAGACCCGACAGATATCGCATCGAAAAGTGCATGAAATTTATTATAAATTGCGGACTCGAGAAATCTTTAAATTAAAGTTTTGTTTCCATATCAGGTCCGTGGGGAAGAAAAAGGTATGTGGAAAAGGCAGACGCGAGAAGTTTATGAATGGAGCCTAAATTCTTTTCAATTCTGCAGTAAGCTATATTCTGCGTAAATCAATCAATTCTGCTATTTTAGCAGAATAATTAGAATTACAGGCAGATGACCAAAACTCCAAAGGAATGGTGATTGGTCGGGTTTCTTTGTGTTTCCGCCAATTAGAGCACTCCTGATATATAGGTGGGCCATAAGGGTTTCTTTATGTTTTAGCCAATCAGAACCTTTCCGATACATATATGGGCCCAAGTCCACACACAGAGTTTTGTAAAGATGCAATTTGTTGTGTTAAAACAATTTAATTATTATGAGAACATCTTCAGAGAAAATTCATTAGTAGTCAAGCCACAGATCCGAACAATGAGAAACCATCATCAGTTTTCTAATCTCTGTTACTTCTTTTTATTTTGTTTTCTTGAGAATGAGGTGTCTTTTACCCTCCAATGTAATATTCTGTAATGACTTTTAATTTAGACAGTTAGGAGATAGTTAAACAATTTGTCAGTTTTGGTGATTATCAACTATCACATGATGTATAAAAGAGACAAAATTATAGAAAAAGGGTTCGAATTTTAAATAACCTAGAGACTAGGCTACTGTATTTTTGATAAATTGTTGATTAATGAAAGAATCAGAAGTTTTCCACACATTGTTGGGTATGATTTTGTGACTTCTTTGTTATGCGTCATCATATGTCTTCTTTTCTTTAAGTATAGTAATGAAGCTGCAAGTCTTTGTTTACTTATGTGAATGAAGTTAAAATTCCTTAAAAGAGCGCTCCTATACTTAAAACCCTTACTTGTACAATTCTTCTAAGTTACGTATAACAGTTTCTATGTAAAGCAACATATTGTATCTAACCTCCCAAAGTGTTACAGATAATAGTTTCTATGTAAAACAACATATTGTCTCTAACTTCTCAAAGCATTCTCCACTTAGCATTCATATTCAACAATCAAATGGCATTCTGAGACTTTCATATCACCTCAGTATTAAGGGTTAAGAACCAGGTATTTCAGGTCCTTCACTTGAAGATACATCATACAAATAAGTGACAATAATAATAAACATTAATGTATTAAGCACAATTTCTACACAGCCAAAAAATTAGTTTCTTAAGGGCCAACATTAATTGGCGCCGTTGCCGAGGAGAAAAGTAAAGAACACTTTTCCCTGGGTTTTTAATATTTTCCTCTGGTTGTTCGATGAGGAGGAAATATTTGGCAGTATTAAAGAGAAAGCAATAACTCTGGCTTTAAAGAGGCCTCATACGAGGTCATATACCTCACAACAAAAATTTCAAGTCCTTTCAGACCCTGAGAGGCTAGTTTCCAAGAGGGTTGGAAGACCAAAAACTCCATTTACACCAAGTCCTACATTGTCTACACCTCGCAGTAGTTCAACACATTTTTCATCCAAAAAGTCACCTTTTATTGACCAAGAGTCACCTTTTACATCTACTTCATTTCAAGAACCCAACTATCAAGAACAGTCTTTAGAGTCTGTTTCTTTCTCAGTATCTGCTATAGTTATTCAACCTGAACCTATAAATACCTTGCCAACTTTTCATACTCCATTTACTCCTCAGTCGGGTTCTACATCTGCTAGTATTCAAGGTTCAGTAAGTTCAGGAGAAAACATGGCAGCACCAGCATTCTTGATGAATAGGTATGCACCTATTCAATTTCCACAACAGATGAATCAAATGCCACAATAATACTTGAAGATTCTTCCTCGCTTCACAGGGAAGGATGAACAAACAACAGAGAATCATATAGTAGTGTTTTGTAATTTTGCAGAAAATCTAAATGTTGGACATCTGGATGTTGTTTTAAGACTTTTTGTGCAATCATTGGATGGATAATCAAGAAAATGGTTTAAAGGGCTTCCTAATAACTCTATTCCTACATGGGAAGAGATGGAGTGCCTGTTCACCCAAATATGGGGAGAGAAAAGAGACCATAGGTATTCACTCACAGAGTTTAATGCTATTAAGAAGAAATTTGATGAGAGTGTTGTTGAATTCATTAGAAGGTTTAATAAATTGTACAATAGTCTTCCAGTGGAGATTAATACCCCTCCTGCTGGTGCAAAAATAACATTTGCAGGGGCTTTTGAATCAAATTTTGGGTTCACATTGAGGGAGAGAAGATCCATAACCCTTGATCATATCCAAATTGATGCATTAGAAATAGAAGCAAATTTGGTGGCTGCAGGTAAAACACCAGAGACACAGCATATCTAGGATAAGGGAAAGGCTAAAGTGGAATCCTCTCAAAGTCAAACATTAGAGGATATGAATAGTGTAACTAAAAATATGTGAAATAAATTGATTAAATTAGAATTGGACAGTAAGAATTCTCAGAGGCAAGCACAATAGAACAAAAACTTTAATCCTCAATATAGAAGACAACCTCTGCAAATTTTGCAGAAGGAGTGAAAAGACCAAGATCAGGTTCAAGCACCACTTTACTTAGAGGCAGATCCTGATGAAGTACCAGAGCATTCAGGGGACCATGATGATCATATTTCCACACTATATGCAGTATATGAAGATCAACTAGGTGTTGAGGGAGAAGAATATGAATATACTGAAACAGATGCCATTTATGATGAGAATGAAATTGATGAATATTGGAAGCAGTTTTCTAATTTGAAGCAAGCAGAATTACATAAGAAATATGACTCGAGATCAAGGAAAAGGTCTAGAGTTCAAGAAAATGAAGGTGAGCAGCAAGTTCCAGCTCCCCTACAAAAAGTGACTCCACAATAACCACAACCTGAAAAACAATTGAATAAAGGAAAGAAACAACATAATACAAATAGCAAGACTCAAATACTTCAAGGTGAGTCTTCTCAAGATAGAAGTGAAAAAAATCCTTTATAAAAACTTGTTTCCATTCCACAAGAGGTTTCAGTGATGAAGAGAAGTGAAGATGAGAATGAAAGGAATACTAAACAGGTTCATGTGTTTAGTATTACTAAAGAATTAGAAAAAATCAGAATTCAGGTGCCCCTCATAGAGTTGGTCAAAACACCAGTTTATCAAAGAGAGATTGCTAAGTTTATCAATCTAAAAGAGAATGTAAATATAAATGACACCATGAATTTGCAAGAAGATAAACGAATAGTGGCTTTTGGTCCACATGTGGAGGAGGTAGATTCTTCAACACCTCCTTTCTACATTTCTTTATTGATTCATGATTTCCTCTTGCATAATTGTATGTTTTATTCAGGAGCTTTACATAACCTTATGCCATTATCGGTGATGAAACAACTAAACTCACAAGTTACTAAACCTTACAGGGACTTGTATTCTTTTGATTCAAATAAATTCAAGTGTCTAGGGGTCATTAAAGATATGGTCATGTCACTAGACCAGATCCTAGCTAGAAGCTTGGTAATGGATGTAGTGGTAGCAAATATCCTTGCTAGGTTTTGAATGTTGCTATCTAGGTCATGGGGGGCTAAATTGGGTGGTGTTTTGAAACTAGATTTTACTTATGCTTTCATACCAATTTTTGGTGGAGAAGAAAGGAGGTCGTACAGAGAAACTAGATTTGTAAAAACAATCACAAAGAACAGAGCAAGTAATTCACCTGTATATAGCCAAGAGAAAGATGACTTTGCTTGATTCATGGTGCATGACAATGCGGAGTTGGCTGAAGATAACCAGAGGCAGCTTACTTCAGCCAATGTAAATACAGAGCTGCAAATAGAAGGGGTGTGGAAGTTCTTCTTTGATGGAGCCTATTCTAAAGAAGGAATAGGTGCTGGTTTCCTTCTAATCACACCTGGAGGTAATATGTTCCCTTTTTCTTTTAAATTGGAGTTCGAAGGAAACAATAATGTGGTAGAATATGAATCCTTGATCATTGCTTTGAAAACAACAAAACAAATGGGAGTCCATTCAATTTCTATTTTTGGAGATTCAGAGCTGATTATAAAGCAAATAAAGAACCATTGTCAAACAAAAAACCCTAGGCTTAGGGCATACAGAAGTGAAGTGTGGGATTTGGTTGAGAACTTCTTTGAAGCTTTCAACATTCAGTTCATTCCAAGAGATGGAAAAAGATTAGTAGACTCTTCAGCTGTGGCTACTAGTACATTTAGGCCTCATATTAATCTAAAGCTAAGATATGAGGTTAAAATAAGGCATAAGCCTTTTGTTCCGGATAATACAAAACACTGGCAGATTTTTGAGGATGATCAAAAGATTTAGGAATTCTTGACTATGATTGAAGATTTTTAGGGCACAGAGATTGATCAGGATGAAGATGAAACAACAAAAGGTGCAGAAGTAAGTGGTTTGAAAAATTCTATAGTTAATCAAAAAATTATTCAATTGAAAAGTAATATTCTGCCAAGAGGGCTTGTCCCTCTTGAAAGACCTTTTAACTCCAATGATGTAGCTGTCATATCAGAGAAAATTCCACAGGATGAGCAGATTCAAGATCACAGTATTGGAACCTAGTCGGAGCCCAGGTTAGTCAAATTATTTAATGGAGTTCCACTTAATTATAAGGAGAGATATATTAAGGTTTTCAAGGACTATATTGATGTTTTTGCTTGGTCCTATGAGGATCTCAAAACATATTATGTAAGTATTATTAGCACAAAATTCCCTTGAAAGGGGGGATTAAACCATTTAAGAAGAAACTCAGGCAGATAAACCCTCTGCTTTTACCATTGATTGAGAAAGAAGTCAAAAAGCACCTTGATGCCAAGATAATAGTTTCACTCAGGTACTCTGACTGGGTGGCCAATTTAGTGCACGTGAGGAAGAAAAATGGAGAAATAAGGCTATGTGTGGACTTTAGAAATCTCAATAGAACTTCCTTAAAAGATAACTATCTGTTACCTAAAATGGATCATGTGTTGCAAAAGGTAACAGGATCATTTAGAATGTCAATGCTGGATGGGTTCTCCGGGTATAACCAGGTGGCTATTGATAAAGAAGATCAGAAAAAGATTGCATTCACAACTCCTTGGGGAACCTTTATGTATGGTAGGATGCCTTTTGGGTTGATGAATGCAGGTGCAACATTTCAAAGGGAAATGGACATTTCATTTGTGGGAGATAAGTTTGTAGTGATATACTTGGATGACAACATTGTTTTCTCTATGTATGATGAGGAACATCTAGACCATCTTAAAAAGACTTTTGAGAAATGTAGAAAATTTGGGCTTTCCTTGAATCCTAAGAAGTCTATTTTTGCTCTAGAAGAGGGCAAACTACTGGGGCACATTGTTTCTAGAGATGGAGTGAAGATAGATCCAGTAAGGGTGCAAGCTGTGCAGAAAATACCCTTGCCCCAAATAAGAAAGACATTCAAAAAATTATGGGAATAAACTTTTTAAGGAGATTTGTTTCCAATTATGCTGAAATTGTAAAAGAAATTACCAATATGTTGAAGAAGGAAAATGAAATGCATTGGACTAAGGAAGCCAGAGAGTCATTCTTCAAGATTAAAGAAGCATTACAATCAACTCTAGTTTTAATTAGCCCTGATTATCAAAAGCCTTTTCAAATTTTTCATTTGCATCACCTAGTTCAATAGTTGTTGTTTTGTTACAGAAAAATGATGAAGAAAAGGAGAAGCCAGTTGCTTTCTTTAGCAAGATGCTCAGAGACGCTGAAATAAAGTACAATATTCTTGAAAAATAGGTATATGTTTTGGTAAAATCCCTAAAGGCCTTCAGGACTTATGTGTTGCAGTCGTAGATCATTGCTTATGTGCCAAATGCTGCAGTAAAGGATGCTTAGTTTAGAGTGAT
This sequence comes from Pinus tabuliformis, assembly GCA_031772625.1. Taxonomy (NCBI): domain Eukaryota; kingdom Viridiplantae; phylum Streptophyta; class Pinopsida; order Pinales; family Pinaceae; genus Pinus; species Pinus tabuliformis. The sequence continues at coordinate 799,396,613 of CM062819.1, read as the reverse complement.
GTGGAAGGCAAAAGAGGGAAATGGATAGCCAAGATTCAAGAGTATGACCTGGACATAAAGCCCACAAAGCTGGTGAAAGGGAAGGGATTGGCAAAGATGTTGATAGAGTCAAATTTTCAGGCATTGGGAATCAACTTGCTAACACCTACAAATGAGGAGATAATTGAAGAAGGTGAAGAAAAATCAAATCCAGGTATGAAGATCAGATATAAGTTTTTATGTTCAGAATGGTACAAGCACATAGTCCATTATTTATGTTTTCTCTCTTGTCCTCAATCTTTGGATAGAAAAAAATATAGAGCATTAAAGATCAACGCACAACCATATGTGATTGTTGAGGGCATATTGTGTTGGAAGGATCCTATGGGAATTTTATTTTCATGTTTAACAGAGGATGAGTTAATAGAGACCATTAAAGATTATCATGAGAAGTTATGTGGTGGACATTATAGTTGGAAGGCTACTGCACATAAAATCCTCCAGGCACGGTTTTATTAACCCACCCTACTTAGTGATACATATAAGTTTGTCAGAGGCTATTAGAAGTGTCAACTTTTTGCTGAGAATAAAAGGTTTGCTCCCTTGCCTTTATTCCTAGTCTTCATAGAAGAACCATTCAGACAATGGGGACTAGATTTTTTTGGAGAAATTAACCCACCTTCAAGTGGACAGCACAAGTGGGTTCTTACAGCTACTGATTATTTCACTAAGTGGGTAGAAGCTATACCTACTAAAAGGGAAAATGACCAGGTGGTGATGAAGTTCTTAGAGGAAAATATTTTTAGTAGATTTGGATGCCCTGTCAAAATCATAATAGATAATGCTCAAGTCTTTAGTTCAAGTAAGTTTGTTGCTTTTTGTCAGACGTATAATGTTATTTTATCTCATTCAAGAGCTTATCATTCACAAGGAAATTGATTGGCTGAATCCACTAACAAAACATTGATGAAGATCCTTAAGAAAACCATTGCAGAGAATCAAAAATACTGGGATTCAAAGTTAAAGTTTGCTATATGGGCTGTTCGAGTGACTACAAGAAGGTCCACAGGAAAATCACCTTTTGAGTTAGTGTATGGAACTCATGCTCTGTTCCCAAGTTAGCTTGTGAAGCCTGTAATTGCAATGATTCGGGAGGAAAAATAAGAACCCAATTCTCTTATAAGAAGGATGCATAAGGTAGTGGAATTAAGTGAAAGCAGGGATAAGGTAAGAGACAACTTGATTATGTATCAATCAAAGATGAAGGGTGTTTTTGACAGAAAAGCCAAAGAGATTGATTTTAAAGTTGGAGACCTTGTATTAAGGTGGGATACTAGAAGAGAAGATAAGGGTAAACATGGGAAGCTTGATCCTCTTTGGTATGGCCCATTCAGGATCATAGAAGCAAGGGAAAATAATATATTCTTCCCGGAGAATCTTGATGGTAAATCTTTACAGTTTCCTGTCAATGGGCAGTACCTCAAACATTACTTCCAGTTCTGAAACACAGGCATCCTGTCATTGTAGATACCAGAGTAAATTCATTGTACAAATTCCATAGAATTTAAATTGGTTAAGCAATATGTGTCTCCATGCCCGAGGTGAAGGCACTGATCTGCGATTATTATTGCTTCTATGGAAAAATAACTATCCCCAGGTGGAGCCAGATGTTGTAGCATCCATCATCATTTTATTTTTATTTTCAGTTTTATCGAAAAAATAAAAAAAATCAAATATTATGTTATAATGGAAATAAAGGAGAATGTGGAAATTTGAAAGAAATGATTTGTTTTATGACTATTGACGGATTTTGAACGTGAGGAACTTGGGAGAAGATATGAGCCATCTGATCGACAGGCAATGGATCCGACGGTAGTCACATGGATAACAAGAATGAAGTTTAATTCAAAATCGGATGCGAGAAGTTATAAAATCGAGTTAAAACCTCATTTGATCAGGGCCATCCACTTGAAAAATGTAGATCTAAAGGTAATCGAGCAATTAACAATGACGATGTTTAATTCAGAAAATGGACGCGATGGTTTATGGAATGTGGTAATTCGTTGAAGTCCGGATTAATCACAACCACTCATCAAGAAGCGACGAGATCCAACAGATATCACGTCGAAAAGTGCACGAAATTTATTATAAATTTCGGACCCGAGAAATATTTAAATTACAGTATTGTTTCCATATCAGGTCTGTGGGGAAGGCAAAGGTCTGTGGAAAAGGTGGACGCGATAAGTTTATGAACCAGAGTGTAAATTATTTTAAGTTCTGTGGTAAGCTATATTCCACGTAAATCAACCAATGCTATTATTTTAGCAGAATAATTAGAATTAGAGGCATATGACCAAAACTCCAAAGGAACGGTGATTGGTCGGGTTTCTTTGTGTTTCCGCCGATTGGAGCACTCCCAATATATATGTGGGCCATAAGGGTTTCTTTATGTTTTAGCTAATCAGAACATTTCTGATACATATGTGGGCCCAAGTCCACGCACAGAGTTTTGTAAAGATGCAGTTTGTTGTGTTAAAATAGTTTAATTATTATCATAACATCTACAGAGAAACTTCATCACCAGTCAAGCCATAGATCTGAACAGCGAGCAACCATCATTCGTTTTCTAATTTCTATTACTTCTTGTTATTTTTTTTTCTTGAGAATGAGGTGCCTTTTACCCTCCTATGTAATATTCTGTAATGACTTTTACTTTAGACAGCTAGGAGATAGTTAAACAGTTTGACAATTTTGGTGATTATCAACTGTCACATGATGTATAAAGAGAGACAAAATTATAGAAAAATGGTTCGGATTTTGAAGAACCTGGAGACTAGGCTACTGTATTTTTGATAAATTGTTGATTAATGAAAGAATCAGAAGTTTTCCACACATTGTTGTGTACGATTTTGTGACTTCTCCGTTATGTGTCATCATATGTCTTATTTTCTTTAAGTATAGTAATGAAGTTGCATGTCTTTGTTTACTTATGTGAATGAAGTTAAAATTCCTTAAAAGAGTGCTCCTATACTTAAAACCCTTACTTCTACATTTCTTCTAAGTTACAGATAATAGTTTCTATGTAAATCAACATATTGTCTCTAACTTCCCAAAGTGTTACAGATAATAGTTTCTATTTAAAACAACATATTGTCTCTAACTTCTCAAAGCATTCTCCACTTAGCATTCATATTCAACAATCAAATGGCATTCTGAGACTTTCATATCACCTAAGTATTAAGGGTTAAGAACTAGGTCTTTCAGGTTCTTCACTTGAAGATACGTTATACAAATAAGTGACAATAATAATAAACATTAATGTCTTAAGCACAATTTATACATAGCTAAGAAATTGGTTTCTTAAGGGCCAACAAAAACCATACATGCAACTCGATACCTACAAGTAATTATGCTCTTCCTTGCGTGGTATTCAATTCCTCTTGCTTTATTGCCCCTCATTTTTCTTCTTTCCTCCAATGCTATAGTGCTCCAAGAATTCTCTAAGTGTCCAAGAGTGTGTGAGAGAGAGAATACAGAGAGAGAGAGCTCCAAAACTGAACTGGCAAAAGGTTAGCAACTGATCCTCAGAAGCCTTTCTATTAATGAGGCTTCTATTTTCTTTATTTTTCCATTATGATTGAATGCAAGGCAATATCTACTCCTTTAGAACAAAATACTAAATTTCACAGTGATGATGGAACTAAAGAGGTGAAAGGAACCTTGTATCGCAAATTGGTGGGAAGTTTGAACTACCTCACTACTACCAGGCTAGATATAGCATATTTTGTCAGCATACTTAGTCAGTTCATGATTAAGCCTTGTGAAAGCCACTGGAAAGCAGCAAAGAAATTCTTTTGATATCTAAAAGGAACACTTAATTTTTGTATTATGTATACTAATGAATTTGATGTTGAGTTGGTAGGTTATTTTGATTCTGATTGGGCTGGAAATCCATATGACAGGAAATATAGCACTAGGTAGTACATGTTCAATATAGGTTCAAGAGTGATATCATGGAGCAGTTAGAAACAACCAATTGTTTCCTTGTCATGCACTGAAGCTGAGTATAAAGCATTAAGAAGTGATACCTGCGAAGCAATATGGTTTAGAAGGATACTTGAAGATGTTGGAGAAACACAACAAATTCCTATAGTAATAAGATGTGACAATCAAAGCATTATCAAATTATAAAACGATCATGTGTATCATGCAAGGTCAAAGCATATAGAAACACAACATCATTTTGCAAGAGAAAAAGTGTAAACAAAAGAAATTGACTTAACATATTGTAATATAGATGAAAATGTGGTTGGAAAATTCACCAAGCCTCTTAGAAAGGCTAAATTTGAAATTTGTAGAAGTAAGTTGTGTGTTGTAGAAAATTCAGATTATGTTGTAAGTCTAGCTGAGACTTAAACCAACAAGCATGTTAACATTTAGGTCGTGATTAAGGGGAGGTGTTAGAATAATCACAATCATTGTTCTATAGTCGTCAAAGTATTTTTGGTAGAAATTAATAGCTGGTGATTGTAGGCAAAAAATAATTGACAGTGGGTGGAATCACTATAGACCCTTCGACGTCTTTGTATATAAATTGCAATGTCTAGAAATGACATCTTCAAGCTTTTTCTTTGAGTATTCATCTTTGATTGCATCACCATCTTACCTAACTTAGGCATGTGATTTATGGGTTGTATGTGTTAAAATTGGGTTTATCCACACTAGTGACATTGCATATTTATCTGGCTTTGTCATATGATTTAAGGGCTTTGTGCAAAAATTTGGGGTTATAGTACAAGCATCTTATCTAACTTTTTCATGTGATTCTCTAACTTGGGCATGTGATTTGTAGGCTTTGTGTGCTAATATTGGGGTTATCCATATTAGTGAGACATCACACTCTTATTTAACTTCATCATGTGATTTGTGGCCTTTGTGTGTAAAAATTTGGGATTAAAGTGCAAGCCATGCTCTTACTCTATAATCTCATGGTGTATCTAAATGCCCCCCACACAGGATTTCCTGTGTGTTAAAACTAGAGCTATAGTGGAGGTTGTGCTCATTAACCTCAAAGTGTATCCACATAGTACTAACATGAGCTACTGAGACAATGCAAAGAGTGCCTTAATAACACCCTATTGCCAAGGTGTCCTATAGCTCCGAGCTAAACTCTCTTAAAAATTAAACTTTACCCAAGGATTAAAAAACCTCATTTTTCACTAGTAAATCCAACTCATTTGTACAACCTTAAAAAATATATATATAAATAATATGTTGGCCAATCACTAATTCTTATTCACATATACAACTAAAAAACACAAATCAACATTAAATTTAATATTAAATTTAACACTTTTAAACTAATATTTAATTTGATTCTTATTTATTAATTTATTAAGGCCCATGCTTAAATTACTCAATTAAGGCCCATACTTAAATTACTCTTTTCATATGTTAGGTGGGGATGAATACAAGTATATATCCATCTATTCATAGGTTAGGTGGGGATGAATATAAGAACGGGGCATATATCCATCATACTAGGTTGTCGGTGGCAAAACCAATTTTTATGGGCCCACGGTAACGACAATATAAAGAGATTTTTAAAAACTTCGTTTTTAAGAAATTACTCTCTCAAACTTCATTCGCATCAGTTTTTAAAAAAAAACTTTAATAAGAGAATACATAAACTTCAATTAAGAAAATTTCACAGGTAAAAATATAGAGAAATTGTTGGTGAACAGACCACTTACATCTATGGGATTTGGATTATCAAGCTACAGGTTATAAGTGACGTTAAACAATTAATCTCAATCCTCAAAATCTAAAACCAAAATAAAAATACCTTTGGAAAAAAGGACATGATAATTGCCAAATATATGACTGACTAACCACTGTAGCGACATCCACAGTCAAAAAGTCCATCATGTGACCACATCATCTCATTCAAAGGATGTTGCTTTACTCAGTCAAAAAACCCATTGTTTGACCATCTAAAGCATGTTGCTTTTCTCTGTAATAACTAGAACAATGCTCTCTTCTCATCTCATTCAAAGGATTTTGCTTTTACTCAGTCAAAAAGCCCAACCCCGATCCCCAGTGTTAATATTTCTCAAATTCTTCTTTATTTCTTGAGGATTGAGGGATTGAAGACTCAGATCGTTAAGAATGTGCACCTCATGAGGAAGAGGAGGGTTTGAAGGGTTTGTTCTCAGAATGCTTCTAACTATTTCCTTGAGCTATTTCAAAATCTGATTGATAATAAGCAGGGGTTCTCTCGCTTTATCTTTGAAGATCCGCATATTCTGTTCTTTCCAAATATTCCAGATGACAAAGCCTGGTGCAAGCATCTAGACCTTGTTGATGATTTCATTTTCTGAGAAGTTCTTTCTCCAGTTCGTTAAAGTGTTGGAAATGTTGAGCCTATCCCTGTCAGTCTGTCTGAAGCTAGAGGTTACCCAATCCCAAATTTTAGTAGAGAAGGAACAAAGATTTAGAAGGTGTTCGATCGTTTCCTCGTGTGAGCCACAAAAGTGACATTTGGAGCTCAATGAAACCTTTGTTGAGAAGGTTATCCCATGTGAGAATTTTCCTTTGATGAACTAGCCAGATAAATAGTTTGACTTTCATCCACTAAGGAGCTTGCCACAATTCCTACCAAAATTTCTCAGCATTTACAGAGCTCAATCCTGTGATTGTCTGTTTGACCTCTTTGAGATTATAGTTGCCTTCATTATTATTTCCCCATCTTAATTGGTCAGGTAAGGAGGAGACTAGAATTCTTCTTTGCTCTAAATCCTTGGCTAGAACCTTTGTCATGGCCTTCAAAGGGCTCTCCTTAGTATAACTTAGATTCTTCCATTTCCTCCATTTATCCTTGTCCCTCCCCTGATCCCAGAAATCTTTTACTAGTGAAAGCCCTTTGTTGTCTGTGTATCTCTTGAGTGCTGCCAATTCATTCCTGATCAAGATGGGTTCCTGTTGCCAACTGTACTCCTAGAAGTGAGCCCTATCCCTTGCTCTAATTTCCCAAAAACAATGTTGTTGAACAATACTTCTGTTCTCCCATGTAAGGTTCCAGATGTGTGAGCCTCTAATTTGTCCTGTCATTCTAATATGATCCTATTCCTGCCAGTGCCTAGCATACTTTTGTGTCCAAAGCTTGGCCCAAGGTGCTCTCGGCTCCTTGATCCAACGCCACCAGAGTTTGGCTCCCAAAGCTTGACTTAGAGTTTTCGGATCCTCTAGCCCCAAACCACCATGGCTTTTGGGCTTGCAGAGCTTGTCCCAGGCAACAAGAGCCCACTTATTTTTCTTTTCCCCTCTGCCCCACAGGAAGTTTCTTTGAATGCTTCTTATTTGCTGCTTAATGCCTTGTGGAGTAGGGATAGCTGCAAACATAAAGATGGGAATGGCCTGCAAAACCGCCTAAGTTAGCACTAGTCGCTCTGTGAAGTTTAAAGCCTGGCAAGTTCAATTGTTGATCTTGTCCTGAAGTTTGTTTAAAATCGGTTCCCATATTTGCTTACATAGAGGTTTGTCAGTAAGAGGTATGCCCAGATATTTGGAGGGCAACTGATCCCTTCGAAAACTAAGAATCCTAGTGACGTTTCTCTGTATAGCAATATTAGTGTTAAAGAAGAAAACTTTGGACTTGTTTTGGCTTACCTCAGTGCCTACCGCCATAATGAAGTTGTTTAAGATCTCTTTGATTGCCCTTGCCTCCTTAACTATTGGTACACCCTGCAGCATAGTATCATCCACAAATTGTTGATGAGTGTTTGCCTCCCCATCTGGGGTGAGCTTGATTCCCTGAATTCTACCTTCAACATTTGCCATTTTGATTGCCCTGCCCAGCCCTTCCATCATGAGGACAAAGAGGAAGGGAGAAAGTGGATCACCTTGTCTGAGCCCTCTAGAAGGTATAAAAGTAGTAGAGGGAGCTCCATTAAGCAGAATGGAGAAACTGGTTGAGGTGACTAGTGCCATGACCCATCTTATCCAATTTTGGTTAAAGCCAAAGGCTTTTAGAATAGCTCTTATGTAAGACCAGTTGAGTTTGTCATCGGCCTTCCCCAGGTCCAATTGAATGATCATACCTGATTTCTTGTTGCTTTAGAGAGAGTGAACCACCTCGTGTGCTTGGATGATGTTGTCAATAATATGTCTTCCTTCCACATAGCCTTTTTGCTCTTCTAAGATGAGAGAAGGTATCAGTGGCTTGCGTTTGTTGGCTATCACTTTGGAGATAATTTTATACACGACATTACATAAGGTGATGGGCCTAAATCCCTCCGGAGTCATAGCATTCTCCTTTTTGGGGATCAAAGCTATAAAGGTCGCATTCAGAGCTTTCAGAACCTTTTTGTGTTGTCTTGAGTCTTCCACTACCTCAAGGATGTCCTGTTTGACTGTATCCCAGCAGGCTTTGAGGAAATCAACATTAAAACCATCTGGGCCTGGTTCTTTTCCATTCTGCATATCATTGATCACCTCATTGACCTCCTCTTCCGAGACTAGCTTGTTGAGATTATGGTTTTCCTCCCTTGTGACCAACTTGGGAATGTGTTGAGTAATCTTATTGATGAACCTAGTTTTGTCTTCCATTGGCTCCTTTGTAATGTTAGAGAAGTGTTGCACTAGGGTCGATTCCATGTCCTTGTGAGCGACAAGCTCAATGCCTTAAGAATCCTTTAGCTTTGTGATTTTGTTGTGTGCCCTGTGGGCCATAATGGATTTGTGGAAGAACTTAGTATTCCTTTCTCCCTATTTATCCATTGAATTCTGGATTTTTGTCTCCAAAATGTTTCCTCTTGTAGGCAATGCTCTTCCCACTCTTTCTGCAGAGAATCAGTTAGGTTCTGTCTTTCCTCATTGAAGCCCTCTATGATGTTGATCTGATTGATTTCCTAGAGTTTATGTTCTGTACTCTTTCTGGCCTTGATGATATCCCCAAATTGTTTTTTTTTCCAGTCCTTAAGTTTGGATTTGATATGTTTCAGTCTCTACTGGAGCATGTACATCTTGGTACCCTAAATATTGAAATCCTCCTTCCACCAAGTGGCGATGTTACTAATGAAATTGGGGTGAGAGAGCCAGGCATTTTTGAATCTGAATGGCCTATTTCTTGGAGTGCCCATAAAGGACGCCACTAGCTGTATAGGCCAATGATTCGAGCCTCCAAAGGGTAGAATGGACGTTGTGATTGCTGATTCTGTGAGTATGAGATCCTCAGAAACAATAAACCTATCCAGTTTTGAAGCCACTTGGGAAACCCCTCCTCTTTTGTTGTTCCAAGTGAAGGTTCCATTTATAGTCTCTGTGTCCACCAATCCCATGTTCATGAGGAAATCTTGGAAGGCTTCAGAGTCCCTACCAAGCTGTCTTGTGCCTCCTTTTTTTTCCGAAAGAGATCTTATCATATTGAAATCCCCTGCTAGAATCTAGGGTATATTGGGGTAACACGCTCTGAGCCCTTCCAAGGAGGTGAGAAACTTGAGTTTATCTGCTTGCTGTTGAGGGCCATATACATTAGTTACCATGTAAGTCTCCTTGTCACCTACAAGACTACACACCAAAGAAAGATAGTTCCTGGATGCTTCTGCATCCAGGATCCCCAATTTTTGTGGATCCCACAACGTGAGAATCCCTCTTGCAGAGTTATCATCTTTAACCTCCAAATAATCATACTTGATTAACCATTTATTGTGAATTTTTCTTATTTTCTCCATTGAACAGTTTGTCTCCTGAATAAAAACCATATCTGGTTTTACTTCTTTTATTCTATTACTGAGATTTCTCTGTTTCCTTCTACTACCTAAACCTCTAATATTCCAGGTTGTAAGCTTCATTAAGAAAGGTTGGTAAAAGAATAGCTGGTAAGATCTTTCATCTTACCTAAGTTAATCAGTAGTTTCCAACATTCGGTTAGCAATTCATTTTGTCTTTTCCTTCATAAGTTTTTTGGAGATAGTGTCTGCTGCTTCTCCATCATTTTGATCCCACTCTGCTCTTGGCTTTCGTGGTTTCATTTGACCCCATTTCCCTTCGATTGTGCCCTCCATAGATAGAGATTTTGGACTCGATCATAGTCTTCTTTTGGCAATGAGTCTACTCTGTTTATTCCTTGCTCCAAAAATTGTTCTAGATCCAAATTTTCCCTATCTAGAATCTCCTGCAGTTCACGATACTCCATACCTGCCTCACTTGGGGTCATCTCATGGTCCTTGTTGATCTCCATGCATTTTTGTATCTCCTTTGTCTGCTGGTTGTTTACTAGGATGTCCTCAATTTCAGCTTCCATATCCTGCTCCTTGGGGACGTTCTCCTTATCTTGGGCTGTCTCCATGCTCTCCTCCATATCCTATAAGATTTTGAAACTATTGTGTTTTGTCTGTCTGTCTTCACTTGTTTTCTTATGTGATCTTTTACCCCCTTTCCCTTTACTCCCAATGTTGGTGAAACCCTCATGATCTTTGTCCACATAGGTTTTCCCATTACTTTCTACCTTGTTTGTGGGACAGTCCCTGAATAGATGTCCATGTTCATGACATTTGCGACATCTGAATGGTATGTGCTCATAGTCTATTGTTTGCACCCATTCCTCATCATAAACTGCTAATATTATTACTTCCGGGAGGGCTCCAGATAGATCCATTTCCACACATATTTGAGCAAAGGAGGTATATTTACCTTTGAGAGTTGCCTCTGATATTTTCAGAAAATGCCCCAGCTTGTTTCTGATGGTTTCAAGGACTCTAGTAGCTAGTAGTCTAGAGGTAATGAGTATAGTCTGATCCAAACCAGTACAGATGTGAATGTTTCATGTTCTGGAACGAAGTTCATCATCCATGGGCACATGTAGAGTCCTGTCGCAGCATAGAAGTAAGTTCCCCCTTCAAACAATCTATCTTTGTCCTCTAGGCTTGCAAACACCACTGTGAAGAATCCCTTAGAACCCAAATGCAAATGTGTTTCTCCCTTGGGCTTCCAATGACTCCTGATCCAGATGTATAGAGCTTTCTCCATTTCTTGATTCGTTATCTGTTGTTTTGCTTCCTTATTTTGGATCTCATTAGTTCCCACTGCTTCCTTGCCTCTTGCTTCAGATCTCCTTTCCATTGGTATTTTGAACTACTTCCCTTCTACTTCCTTGTCTCCCTCTGTGACGGCTTCACTGTAGGAGGGAGCGGCGCTCCCCCCTGCACGACCCGCCATAGAAACCTAAATCTAGACTTGGCGCCGACTTCAAACCTTTTTTTTAAGTTGCAGAGCTCTTGTATCCTAGCCACCACCTTCAATTATAGCTTCTTTATGGAAACTTCATTATCATTGAAATATACATTTAAATCAATTACAAAAGTTTACAAATTTTGAAATTGATATTTTGATTCTGGTAATGTTTTAGTATTTTTTTAAACACTCGAAAAAATTGTCAAATCAATATTGTAATTTGTTGACAATGGTCAATACTAACAAAATTTACAAACCATTGTGATGCCTAAAATAATCCTCCCCTTAAATAATGTGTCTTGTTAAAAGAATTAATAGGTGGGACCTCTCTTAAAGATATACCTCTCAAATAATATTATTCAAGAAATAATTGATTATGATTAATTGTATGGCATCAGAGCTATGTATTATGGCTTGGATATATATGTGATCATATGGCTTATGGTATGATTGAAGGGTGGTTGAAGTTGTTGTTTAAGAGCACGAGAATGAACATTTTATATAAGATTATAAATTTATGCATTGTGAACATTATGGTAATTGGTATGTGAGTATGTTGTAAAGTTGTGTGTAAATTATATGTGCCATACTACAATTGGATTTCCGATGTTATATATATTGCACGCCAACTATCAAATATTTCAACCTCTAATTGACATATTTTTGAGTGACATTTTAGTGATTTGTTTTTCGGAATCAATGTATCAAAACTCCGTAGATTAGTATTGCAACTATTTGTTTTCTCGCAACAAACTTTCAATTTAATTAAATGTTACACATTCCAATACAATGCACATCTCATCGTGCCTTAATGCAATGTTTTGATTTACGTTGATAGAGTGATGGGGCAAGTGATATGGCTCATTCTAATTGGTTTGATTGATCAGTTCATTAGTTGGCAACTCTTCCATGGCACGTTGTAGACCCAGGTCAGCTCCTTGACACGTAAATGTTATACTTTGGAAACTCAATACTTACCTCTCTCTTCTCCTGCATTTACTCTGCCACCCTTTTGTTCTTTTCTCGATGCTTGGAATTTTGAAAACCTTCCGATGCCTTGACTAATTATGCTTCAAATCTTGTTACCCCATGAGGTTGGTTTCATGAGATGTTGGTAGAAAAGTTCATTGCTTCAATGGTTCAATAACGCGATGTGGAATTGAGTGTATAAACTCAGTTTCTTATTTACACATTGCGCCAGGTATGTGTCTACACATCACCATTGTTTTCATGTGAAGCACACAGATTTTTATCCCTTCCTCTTTCAACCTCTTCCCCTTGGCTGTTTGCGAACTATGTATGCATGTTGGTCTTTCTTGGGCGATTACGGAATTCATTTGTTGGGTTGTGTGTCTCTTAGGGTTCAGTCAGAAAATATTTGCATGGTTTCATAAGCTTAGTCCCTGTGCATTAGAGACTTGGAGCCTTGGGCTAATTGGTTTGGCATTTACTTAGGTGTTACCATAATGGTCATGGAAGTTTATGTGAGTGTGGTTGTTATTTAACAAGTAGGGATTAACCCCTACTTACAATATACTAGCCTAAACAAAAATGTTATTATTTTCCCTCCTCAAGAACTATTAAGACATCTCGCTATATTTTGTGTCGTTACGATTTGTGTTTATGGCTAAAAATGGGTTTATTTTTATTATTCCTCATCGAGTGTATTGTTCTTTGTTTACTCTAATTAACCGCATGCAGGAACTCTAGGGCCTCAGGGTCCTGAGCACAAAACCCATGTGAAGGCTATGCACAGAGAACTGCTTAGATTTTCATTTGGTGTGGTCATTGGAAAATTTGAATGCACATTCCAACTAAATAAACAAACCCACAACTCTGAGGGTTTATATGTTTCTTGAGCCATTATGGCCTGGTTTTGTTAAACATTCTTTGAGTCTATTTTAGCCCCTGTCATATTACAATTACCTATGAGGCAACCCGTAAGCGTTTTACTGTCAAATCGTAATGGACCATTACATTAGGGTTCTTGATTCAACCTTGTGTTGAAAATTGTATAATTTTGTTGTTGGGATCTTTCGATTATGATGTGTCACTTCGTTTTCATCTCCTCCATTACAGGTTTGTTCTAAAAATCGTAAAATAAAAAAGGTATGGACCCTTCATGTTGTTTCTCTTACTTTTATTTTTTATTACGAAGACTCATGATTCTATATATATGTTGGCATTTGTTTTTTTTGTAAAATAAAAAAGGAGAAAAGGCATCTACTTCGAATTGACCATCAAATTTGTTTAAAAGTTCATGTTGTTGCCTGGATTCATCTTTCTGCATACAAAGTTTTTCCCTATCCTTATTTGATTACTTTTTCCATCTATTTTTTCTTCAAGCTCAGTGTTTCGTTCTTGAAATAACAAATGGAATTGAATCATTAATCGCATGTGTGTAATTAGCCATTCATTTCTGCAGAATGAGTTTTTTTATATGAACAGAGGGAGAGGCAAGGGAAGAAGGACCAGAAATAGAGATCAACATTTTGGTGTAAGAAGGTATAGGAGACCAAGGGTCTCTATCCACTTTGATGCAAATCCCCAAGAACTAAGACAATTGCTTAACAATGGTGTTATTAGTTTGCTGGGCTAGATAGAACCTCAGTCTATGGTATAATCACAAATAGAACAACCTCCTTTGGTACAACAACCTTTTATAGGTGTTCTTGTTCCCCCACATGTTTATGCCCTTATTGTTAACCCAAATAATGATGGTTGGGGAACAACGATTTCTGCACAACTTGTGCAATCTATACATGGTTGGCCCATTGTTTCACCACCTAATCCCCCTCACCACTCCCACATATCACACTTACAATATGATGCCTCACGAATAGCTCACACTCCTCCTATAACACCCCTACTACTCATCATACTCCTTTTTCACATCAGAATTCTAACCAACTTGTAATAATGGTTGGTCCTATTGCTCAGCCATCAAAATGCCCAATCATTCCCATCCTAGTTACTTGTGAACAATAACAAAACACATAAGCCTCACCCTATGCTTCTTCTCACACACCATCTCACTCAATCACTTCACACCCACAAAAAGAGGAGCAATAAGCATAATCATCTCCTTCTCATGGGCAAAGGAAATGATCAGGGTTCTTTTTATGCACATCACGTATGCTACAATACAAATTACCTTACTTAGCTTGCAGTTGTGTTAATATGTTTATGAGGTGAAGTTATTCGTTTGAACTAATTGCCAAATACTATGCTTATCATTTTGAAAAAGTATCAATTTGAGGAGAATGGCTATATTTATGTGCATATTACGCTTTATATTTTGTGGTACCACTTGGATACGAGTTTTATGGAGTAGCAAGGAGCATGGAGGTACAAGGAGTCAAATTTTTTTAGTTTATGTGATGTTTACTTTAATGATGAATTATATGCAATGGTTGTTTATTTGTGATGGTTAATTCTTATTTGTGTTATATGTTACAACCAACAATTTGATTTGAAATGGGAAAGGTCAACAAATAAATGACACATAATGACTATTTATGATAAAATAAAGAGGAAACTTGATCGAATGGATTATAGAGGGTCCCTCCTATTAGAGTCTAGTCTTAATTTAATTATTTTAACAACCTTTAAAATTTTCTCCTCTTATTTATCTAATAAACTTTGATTAGAAAAACTAAAGAAAATAATCATTTTAAGCCTAAAGAGGATAAATCTATGAAGGCAAAAGGAAAACTATTGAGGGAGAGGTATGCTATAACTTCTGGCCACTATTTTTTATAGTTTCTCACAAACTTTGAAGCTAATCCTGATGGTGACAACAAATCTATACCATCTACAGGCAACAAACTAGGTGACTCCTTTGAAATTACTAATTATTATTTAGGTATATTGTGTCTTTCTGATTATTTTTGTTGTTGTTTGAAGGTCAAGCTAATCTATTGCCAGTGCTAACAACTAGTTATTTGTGGAAAAACAAGTTGCCCGCATCTTACTCACTTGAAGGATTTCATTTTTCTGCTACTCTTGTTTCTTGCTCGAATTATTATATATGATAGATTTACGTTGCAATAGTCTATGATTGGGTTAGTCAAAAGTATACACAAAGGATTGAATTTTAGAATTTTGGCTGTACTTTGTCTCATTTCAATAAAAATCGGCCATTGATTCATCAAATACTTGTTTATTTACCTATCTATGTCTGATTTGTTTTATACTATTTCTCAACATTTTACTTAATTTTTTTTGGTAGTTTATGCTCTACATGTTACAAGGTTGTTTATACAGTGCCTCCGAAGTCTGTACAACTCTCTGGGCTCCTGTCTAGCAAGAACTAGTCAAGGAAGCACCTTCTATCACTACTGTGTAATTCATTACAAGTTTTATGGTGATATAAACACTGCAAGCACAAATTCCCTGTTGTGTCGCCCCATAAAAATAGGCACGTGGATAACCCATAGGACCCTTTTATAGATTCTTCCTCCCACTTCTGATCCGGATATGTTTGGAACACTGAGTGGATTGTGCACATAGAGGATAGATTCAAAAATAGAAAAATAATTTTCCATTTTTGACGAAAATATAGCCACATTCTGCCATTTCCATATGGCCCATAAAGTCAGCGAAGGGAGGGGCCTCCAGTCAATATTCATGTCGCCCCACCTTTTAAAAGCTTCTGCAATTGAGGGGAAAGAGATTCTGTTGAGGCCGAAGTGGGCAGCCAATTAATGCCATATCTTCTGAGATTGGGGACAAAGAAGAAAAATATGGAGATTGTTCTCTATGTCAGATCTGCAAAGGGGACATATTGCGGGCCCACTCCAATTCCTCTTTTGAAGATTTTCCCATGTAAGATTCTTGTTATGAAAGACCAACCAAGCAAATAAAATGATCTTAAGGGGGCAACCAGTTTTCCATAATGAGAGAGGGAATATGTGAGACATTTGTTCAGATTCAGTAAGAAGAAGAATTTGGTAGATGTGCTTAACATTTACAGAAGATCTGCCACCAAGCCCCTTCCATATCAGGAATTCCTCATCCGCTAAACGAAAGATACCTCTATCCCTCATAGCTGATGTAATCAAATTCCATTGAAGTCCCAGAGCATCATTTAAACCCAATTCACATGCTGATTTCCATATAGGAATTGCACCTTCCCATTTGCGTATGGTCTTGTCCTAGAAAAGAATGCCCCTACTGTGCAAAGTCTCTAGTAACTAATGAGAAATGAGAATAGGCCCTTCCCCACTAGCAATGGCGTCCAGATCAATAATAATTTTTTTCCCCGACTGAAATTTCCAAATCAAATTTTGGAGGAAGAAGTATTCAATTTTGTGAAAACTTCTCCAAATAGCAGAGTCGTGAGAGGACCCAATGGTTCCATGTCTATACCAATAAGTGATGTCTTTCTTATCCATATACTTAGACCTGATGGCATTGCTCCAAAGTGAGTCCCCCATTACAACCTTCCACATGGATTTACAAAGAAGTGCTTTACAGAACAAGTTTAAGTCCATGATGCCCTATCCCCCCATATTTTTTGGGCGAGCCAACATCGCTAGCTTTGATAGATGATATTTATTCTATTCTTTGCGACCTCCCCAAATGAAGTTAGCAGTCATTCTGTTAAGACTGTTGATAATGGATGCAGGAATGAAAAAAATGTGCCCAGTAGACCATAATTTGAACCAGCATGGCTTGGGTCAATATTGCACGACCCCCTATTAACAAGCATTTGTATTCCCATCCCGCGATTTTCTTATAAAATCGATCAGAAATCCATGACCAATCAACAACGGAATATCTAACAGATTTCAGATTGAAACCAAGGTATTTCAGTCCATGCTTGATAGGAAAAGCTTTAATGTTGAAAAGTTGAGTAAGGAAGGAAACAAGATCCCCGTGAATACTCTCAACATGAAAGGACGATTTTCCCTCATTAACACACATTCTGGTAGCCTTTTAAAACCGCTCCAGGATTCCATGTAAGCATATCCATGATGCTTTGTAAAGCATCACCAATAGAAGAATATCATCTACAAATAAACTATGAGATATGACAATGCTTCCGCTGATAGGAAGTGGACGACATCTATTTTCTTGAATGGCCCTTTTTATGTGTAGACTCAAAGGGGAGAGATAATCTGGATTTGGAAGTGAAGCGAGTGATATTCCTTGTGCAATTACAGGCCTTGTTGGAAGAAGCCGATTCTGTAATTGAAATGTCGTAGTCTAACGAGCTGGAGGAATTGCCCAAAAAATTATGGAAATTTTTGGTTATATTTAGAGAAAATCTTGCAAGGATTTTTCTAGATTTTAGTTATAGTTGTTAAACTTCAAAATTTTAAGTGCCCTTGACATTTTTGATGGTGCTGAATCTATTTCCACCATCAAAAACATGATTCAAACACTGCCTCTACAAGATTTTTTGAATTTTTTTTTTGCCTAATTCCAACTACTTTTAACTGTCCGACCAATTCCTTAGTAAACCACTATTGAAATCAATCAGCGGAGAACCTGAAAAAGTGTCAGCGCTGCCATGTCTTTTATCGAGAACAACCCTGTTGAAAGGTAAGACAAGGTTGCAGTGCCATTTTGAAGTGGATGATAAATTAAATACTAGATTTAAGAAAAACGGCCAACACAATCTCTGAGTTTCACGTTTCAATTCAACAACTATGTTATTTTGTGTTTATATTTTTATTATTTTTCTTTTAAAATAGATAACTCTCGGAGTAAGTCCTGGGGGTAGGATTAAACAAAGGTGTTAGATAATGGTTATACTTTATAATCTGCACAGATGATCAAATGTGTTATTAAAAAAAATTTGGAATATCAATTATCAAGTATTGCATAAATAATATTAAGATGATATTTTATCAAGGATAAAGTTATATATATTGAATTTAGGCTTCTGTGATCTATATCAAGTTTGAGAGAAGATTTTTCGGCGAAAATCACATCGGGATGCTTTTGTCGAAGCGTTGCGAACCAACCAGTGGGATTCATTGTGAGAGGAATCTTCTCTCAGAAATGGTTATATATATATATATATATATATATATATATATATATATATATATATATATATATATATATATATAGTTAAATATTTTGAAAATTCTAGGCCGACGGTCAGCCGTGGCTCCTTGTCGGATAGATATAAAATATCGCGATTGATCTCAAGTTAAAAGTCGTCGGCTGAGTACCGGGTTTCGCGTGAGGGAAAGCACTACTTTCACCCATAAAGTTAAAAGTCACCGGCTGAGTACCGGGTTTCGTGTGAGGGAAGGCACTATTTCAACCCTAAGTTTACAAGTCAGTGGCTGAGTACCGGGTTTCGTGTGAGGGAAGGCATTATTTTCACCCATAAATCACCCGATGGATCATTAATTGTCTCATCTCAATGAGTTATGTTAATTGATTTGGGATTAAATATCAGACACCATGTTATAAGTCAAAAGTCAATAATTAGTTTATTCATTTTACATATTGTTTTATTCTCATTTAATAAAATACTTTTTCAATGTGAAAAGGTACTAACATGGTTTTCTAATTATGAGGCAACATATTTTCACAGTGGTGGGTCTTACAATTACACCCCCTAGATTAAGTTAGTTATTAGTTTGTTCTGAACTATCGCGTGGATTACATTGATTCTTTCCATCGCATAGTTTCTGGATTGGATTTGCATTGACTGGATGTGCCAGCGCACAGGTGATCACTTGACTTTTTAGCAGAATACGTAGCCCATTGTTAGCAGTCTTGTGAGGTATATTATACAGTAAACTCTACACAATGTTTCAAGGATAGTGTCATGTCATTTCGAGTGAAATGAATCATCATGGCTTTTGGATGTGTTGACACCTAATCCTCTGCGGTTGGGTGAACTTGGAATGTGAACAGTCATCAGAAGATGAACTGAGCAGTCACATTCTTGTATATAACAATAGCTACCTAGTGTAATAAAATGAATCAGTTTTTCTGAGTTTTCTGCCAAACTGGAGTTACTCCTGGCCTGACATGGTATCAGAGCCAGTTCTAAAAATAGTCGTAACTCCCTTCAGTTTTGCTACTGTGGGTTGTACGCTGGCTTGAGCTCTATCCTCAAACGCCTCTGTCATTATGTCCACTGAGCGCTCCTCTGCCTCTGTCCTGAAATGATTTGCCACTGCCATATTCCCTTCTGTCCTGATGATGGCCTGTCCGAGCTCATTTCGCTTCTATGCTAAAATCTCTGTCGAAACTCTGCAAATCTCGTTCATTCCTGAATACATCTGTTGAAGGGTGTCACTGCATGCTGTGCTGAAGGGGTCGTATTCTGTGTTGAGACATTTGTTGAGACATTGTGTTGAGGTGTTGTGTTGTTTGGATGATCGACATCGGACCTACTACTTTGTTCGATTCCATTGGCATTCTCATCAATTTTGGCTGCCGTCGCTGCGTCTTGAACGCCGAACAACGATTGAGGAATTTGTTCAATTCTAAGCGGCATTAATGCTATTGCTTCAGGGGTTGCCTCATCCATTTCTGTAGTCATCTGCTCTTGCATACCCGTGGTTCTTTTCACCCTGGTTCGAAGCGTGGTGGTCTCTGTCAACAATGCTACAGTAACTAAGGCTCTCGAATTGCACAAGATCAAAGTCGGCAATGGGTTATATTCAAGACTTCAGCAATAAATGGTGAAGGCATGTTTTGAAGGATTGGATTGGTTAAGCAATACGCTTAAAGCTGGCGGGAGATACTTTTTAACATGAATTTTCTCAATGGTACGGACTATCCTAAAATGCGTCCCATATATAACAGTTCATATATATGCGTGTGAAAAGTTGTCCAGACGTGCGTTATTTACCAAATTCAATCCTATAGCTTTAATTGCAAAATTTTTTGATAGATCTTTTGGAGTTGAGGCTGTCATGCAGTGCTCCTTTTTTTTTGAGATAATGGTGCTGACAAAGACCTGAATAGCTATATGCGGTGTTCTTTTTATTTGAGATAGCGGTGCTGAATTAATGCCTGTTGCTGTGGCTTATATTAAAGCGGTGCTGAATTAATGCGTGGTTTATATATGTTTTGAATGCGCTGTCCCATTGAACTGTGGCTTGAATGATGTTGACCAGCGTTTGAGTTTTGGACGCCTGATGATTGACCAGCATATATATATATATATATATATATATATATATATATATATATATATATATATATATATATATATATGACCATCTTGCTTGAGTAAATTTTTGGACGCTTTTTGAATAGTTTGTAGATATGGAATATGGTGGATATATTATATGAGGATCCTTGGAGGGATTTGAAGAAACAATACATAAAAGTGTTTGAATTTTTTTTTTGCCCTTTTGAGTACAATTTCACTGTATATCAACAGAAGTATTTTTACAGAATGCATTCAATCATCTCTATGGTAGGAATAGTTCTCACTGGCAAGGAGAACTATCTTGAATGGTCCCGGATGATAAAACATACCCTCATCTTCAATGAGTTGTGGAAGGGAGTGTGTGTCGGAGAAGGAGACAATGACCCAGTGCAGCCTACATTAGACAAAGAGCTCGTCATTTGGGAAAACAAGAACAACAAAGCCTATGCATTAATCACAGCATCTGTAAATGAAGAGGTGAGTCGCCATATTTCATCATATTCAACTGCCTTTGAAGCTTTACAAAAGCTGAAAGAACTCTATGACTCACATTCTGCACTTGAAGTTGTTCAGCTCATGATTAAACTCTTCACTCTTGAACTGAAAAATAATGATCCTCTTGCTCTTGCATCTGAAGTAAATTCTATAATGCATGATATTAAATCCACTAAGGTTGAGTTGGATATCCCTCTTATTGCTTTTCTCAAGGCACTCTATCCTACCTACTCCAATTATCTTGAGTCTTTACAAGCAAATGGAAATCTTAAAGATATAACCTTTGACTCTCTTGTGAAAAAGTTTGCTGAAAGAGAGAAAGCCTTTGGAAAGAAGACAGTTCCTGAATCTTCTGAAGAGACTGTGTGCCTTGCTCATAACGAAAAGCATCCTGCTCAAGATTCTAGAAGAGGAAGAGGTGGACGAAGAGGAAGAGGAAGATACTTCAGAGGAAGGGGGGGCAGACATTCTCAAGGAGAAAAGGCAGACTTACATTGCATTCGCTGCAAACGAAATGGATCGCATGATGCTTCTACATGCAAGCTACCATGGGACAAAATTGAGCAGAAAAGAAACCAGCAGAAAGGTAAAACTGATGATACAAACAAAGGTAAATCACCTGAATCCGCTCACTATATTGAGGCACAATGTAACATTGGAGTAAATGAAGATTTGTTTAATTCTTCACTTACTTCTTCGAAAAATGATTGGTTGCTTGATTCAGGAGCAACCTGTCATATGACTCATAAAAAAGATTTTTTTGAAGATTTCACTGACAATGTTGATGGAGCAGTATACTTTGCAGATCAGTCAAAAATCAAGCCATCAGGGCTTGGCACAATCAGGCTTAAACTGCCTGGTCTTCCAGACTTTCTTCTGGATCATGTTCTATATCTCCCATAGCTCAAGAGAAACTTGCTGTCCTTGGTCCACATCCGCTAGCAAGGTCACTCCATTCATATGTTTGATGGCAAGCTTGAGGTAAGAAAAGCATCTGACCACTCATTTGTCATGAGGGGAATAGAAGAAGAAAGGCTTCTCAAACTGCAAGGAACCTCTGCTCATGCACAACATTTCTCATATATTTGTCATCATGAAGAAGGTACACTTCCATCAAGTTTATTATGGCATGCTAGATTTGGACATTTAAACTATGACAGTCTCCGCTTATTGAAGAAAAATGGTGTTGCTGGTTTGCCTACAATTCCTAGGAAACATAAGCAATGTGATGCTTGCATTCTAGGAAAGCATATCAAACAATCTTTTCATGATTCACATTCAAGAGCACATAGGAAGCTTGAACTCATTCATTCAGATTTATGTGGTCCAATGCCTGTTCCTTCTGCAAATGGAAATAAATATATCATGAAATTTATTGATGATTACACCGGAATGTGTTGGGTTTATTTATTGAAGAACAAATCTGATGCTTTTCAAACATTCAAGAATTTTCATAAATGGATTGAAAATGATACACAATCTCATATTGGGTCTATTCGCACTGATAATGGAAAAGAATATACATCAAATGAATTTGAAAACTATCTTCGCCAACATGGGATCAAACATCAAACAACTGTGCCTTATAATCCCCAACAGAATGGTGTAGCTGAAAGAATGAATAGAACAATCTTGAATATGGTACGATCCATGCTTTTCTTCAAAAATGTAAAGATAATGTTTTGGGCTGATGCTGTTCTATGTGCTGCATATATAAAGAATAGATGTCCATCTAATGCTATAAGAAACAAGACTCCTTATGAATTGTGGTATGGACATGTTCCTTCGGTAAAACATCTCAAGATCTTTGGTTCCACTTGTTATGCTTTGATACCAAAGGTACATAGAAACAAACTTGGTGCTAGAAGTCATAAGTGTATCTTCCTGGGGTATTCAAACACCTCTAAAGCATACCGCCTCTATGATGAAGTAAATAAAAAGTTTGTTGTATCTAGAGATGTCATTTTTCTTGAATCATCCAAATCTGACAATGTTGTTGAGAGGCAACTTGATTGCTTGGATAGATTCACAAAAACGAAATCATTTCAAGAATTTGATAATCAGATTCCACATCTTGAAGGGGGGATTCCTATACTACAACAACATGTGGAATCTTCTTCTGAAGAACGATCTCCTCTGCATGAAACTCCAACAACGGATGATGCTTTAAGTGATGTAATTGATAGAATTGGGAGACTCAATCTTGATTCAATCCCAACTCAATCAACAGAGCAGCCTGGACCATCTCAGAAAGGTCCCCCAAAGTGGCTGACAAAGACACTTGAAAGTGTTCATCCTGATGAAATTGGAAAAACAGGAACCAGAAATTCAAACCGACAAGATGGAGGTGATGTAGATGACTCTAATTCGCCTGTTGATATGGATGTTACTTATGATTGTGAATTGAATTTGTCTACAGATTTTGAACCAACTTCCTTCAAAGAAGCTGCTTCTCATGATGAATGGAAAGAAGTGATGAAAAAGGAGTATGATGCCCTCATAAAGAATGGCACTTGGAAGCTGGTTGATCCTCCATTTGGAACCAAACCAATTGGCTGCAAGTGGGTCTACAAGAACAAATACAAAGCTGATGGCTCACTTGACAAGCACAAAGCTAGGCTTGTGGCAAAAGGTTTTGCATAGAAGGAAGGGGTCGATTATGAGGAAAATTTTGCCCCCACAGCAAAATGGGCCACCATCCGGACACTCTTTGCACTAGCAGCTCAGAACAGTTGGAAAGTCCATCAAATGGATGTAAAAACTGCATTCCTGAATGGAGATCTAAAAGAGAATGTTTTTATGTCCCAGCCTGAAGGATTTGCTGTGAAAGGACATGAAAAAAAAGTATGCAAACTTGTGAAGTCCTTGTATGGCCTCAAACAAGCACTGCGAGCCTGGTATGAAAAACTAACTGAGCATCTTCTGAAACTCAACTTCAATCATTTTGATGTTGATGATGCAACTTTATTTGTCAAGAAAGTTGGCAAAACAGTTGTATATCTTGTGGTATATGTAGATGATCTTTTAATGACAGGGAACAATGAAAGCTACATTGCATCCATAAAGAAGGAATTGGGAAAAAGTTTTGAAATGACTGATTTGGGCTATGTTCATTACTATCTTGGCATTGAAGTAACCCAACATCCAAAATCCATATTTCTTTCTCAAAAGAAATACATTGGAGATTTGTTAAACAGATTTGGCATGACAGAGTGCAATCCTCTTTCTACTCCAATGGAAGAAAACTTAAAGCTCACATCTATTGAAGGAAAGGAATTTGAGGATGCAACAAAGTATATACAACTTGTAGGAAGTCTCATCTACCTCACTACTACCAGACCAGACATTTCATTTGCTGTTGGAATCATCTCCAGGTTTATGCAAAAGCCTTGTGAGGGACATTGGTCTGCTGCAAAAAGAGTTCTAAGGTACTTGAAGGGAACTCAAGACCTTGGAATCAAGTATACACAGGTGGACGACTTCAACTTGATTGGATACTCTGATTTAGACTTCAATGGAGACAAAGAAACTGGGGTATCTACTTCATGATATGCTATGAGTCTTGGATCAGGAGCTGTCTCTTGGAGATCACACAAACAATCAGTTCCAATAGATTCCACAAAAGAAGCAGAATACGTGGCAGCAGCTGAAGCAACGAAAGAAATTGTGTGGCTCAAGAAAATTCTTGAAGATTTGCAGGTAAAACAAGTACAATCAACTACACTCATGATTGATAACACGTTAGCAATAAAGTTGGCCAAGAATCCAAAGTTCCATGATCGTACAAAGCACATCAATACTAAATATCATCTGATCCGACATCATGTTGAGGCCAAAACAATCCATCTCCGTCATTGTTCCACAAATGAGCAAATTGCAGACATCTTCACCAAAGCACTTGGAAAAGAAAAGCTTGAAAGATTCAGAATGATGCTTGGACTCACCAACATCCCTTCAGATTAAGGGGGGGAATGTTGACACCTAATCCTCTGCGGTTGGGTGAACCTGGAATGTTAACAGTCATCAGAAGATGAATTGAGCAGTCACATTCTTGTATATAACAATAGCTACCTAATGTAATAAAATGAATCAGTTTTTCTGAGTTTTCTGCCAAACTGGAGTTACTCCTGGCCTGACAGGATGGTGTTCAACTCATATTACATGGATTGCATTTGCATTTGCATTCCTTCAATGCACCAGTGCTCAGCTGAGCCTTACCTTTTACCAGAGTACATGCCCCAACGTTACCAATATAGTGGGGCAGGTCATCCAGCAAGCTCTGCAAAACGATTCAAGGATTGCGGCCTCTCTCCTTCGTATGCATTTTCACGACTGCTTCGTTAATGTAAGTAGCAATATGTCTCTTTATTCAGTAGATTTGTACCCAGCGGATTTCTAATACTAATACTTCATTCTCTCATTGATTTCAAGGGCTGTGATGGATCTGTTCTTTTAGATGACACGGCCAATTTTACAGGGGAAAAGACAGCAGTTCCCAACAACAATTCCCTCAGAGGCTTTGATGTTGTGGACAACATCAAGTCTGCACTAGAGAGTGCATGCACCGCAACGGTTTCTTGTGCCATTGCTGCAGAGCAGTCAGTCGTATTGGTCTGTATAGAGATTACAGTTATTTATTTGATTTTATTTGAGTTAGTGTTTTACTTTCTGATATCTCTGATTTTCTGAATTAGATTTCACTGCTTAAAACACTAAAACTCCTAAAAGTTGTTGAGATTTTCTGTTTTAGTCAAATAGGCAAAAATCTCTGAAGGATGACAACAATAGGGATTCAGTTCCTAGATTAGCTCCAGGTTGTTGGGAGGGAGTTAATGCCTCCTATATTTGATGTGAGGGAGTTATGAGGCTGTTAGATTCTCTATGCTATATAACAGGCAGTCATTCGGATGATTTGCTAAGAGAGTGTGAGGATTTCATGATGTAATCTCCTAATTTGATTAATAAACTTCTGATGCCTATGTTTGGTGGACGTAGCCCAGATTGGTTGGGTGAACCACGTTAAAAGCTGTGTCTTATGTGCTTGTTTATTTTTCTGCTGTGTGTTTAATTAAGTTTGCTGTGCACCTGATCCAACAATTGGTATCAGAGCATGTTGGAGGTGCTGGTGCAGAGAGGATAGCCTGGATCGTTTGCTGGCAGCGCGCGTGGAGTTGCATATTGCTGGAGCGCGGACTTGTGTTCAACGGAGCGCTGATACCTGGTATTTAAATTGCTGGTGCGTGGTATTTAAAATTCTGGTGCGTATTAAATAGCTGCGTATTAGTGTGCGTGCTGGTGTTTATTTAAAATCTCAGAAAAACGCAAACGCAAATGTGAGAAAAATGATAGAACATGCACCAAATAAATTGTTTTCCAGCGGAAATGTGTATGAAAAATGATAGCACATGAATAGATATGTATGATATCTACCTCGTTTTCTGCCAAGCCCATTTGAATAATTCCAGACGGGTTGTTTGCTGGAAGGTAAGGATTAGCATCATACTCCGTCAACGAAGGAGTTGCGTGTGGCTGTTTTTTTGTGGTGTTAGGCCGTCCATCGATTTCTTTACCCTGAGATCCCAATTCACAATTTTTGATTTTGTTGTATGGAAATTATATCCCAATGAGCAGCTCTCGATGATTTTGTTGTTTGTTGTGCCTCTGGTCTTTTTACCACAGCGTGAATATAATTGAAAAAAAACGGCGTGGCTTTTTCCTGTTTTACCAACCATTGGTATGATATATATTATCACATTGGAACATATAAACAGCGGTGCAAATATACACCAAGAACATAACAGCGTGGATATATATGTTTTTTTGGTATGCGTTGTGCTTTACATGTATATGTGTAAAAAGTTAAAGTGGAAACGCATGTGATATATACCATGCTAAGGTAATGGAAAGTGTAAATGGTGGAGTAAGTTAAAGTGGGTGAACGCGTGTTAAATGGAGGATTAAATGGACATCCATCAAAATACTTGAAACAAAAGTTGATAAAACAAAAAAAAAATTGTTTTTTGCCGGAGGTCTTTATATACTGTAATAAGGCAGTTTTTTTGTTGTGTAAAATCAAAGGCATAGGCAGATTTTTTGTGTAAAATCAAAGGCAAAGGCAATTTTTTTTTTTATTGCTGGTTGGATATTGGAGATTATTGTATTTTTTTTGTTGATGCAGATGGCGAAAACTCAAAGTGCCCGGTTTGAAATTGAGAAATTTAATGGGAAAAATAATTTCGAGATCTGGAAGGTGAAGATGCACGATCTGCTGGTTCAACAAGGTGTGGCAAAAGCACTGTTGGGGAAAAATAAAAGGCCTCCTTCCATGATGGAGGATGAATGGGATGAGATGGACGATAGAGCTCTGAGCGCAATTCGGTTATGTCTGGCGGACGATGTTCTGTTCAACATTGTGTCAGAAAAAACCACCGCAGGCTTGTGGTCGAAGCTTGAGAAGCTCTATATGACAAAATCTTTGACAAATCGGATTCTCCTGAAGCGGAAGCTTTACAGTTTGCGGATGAAAGAAGGTACCTCAATTGTTGATCACCTGAATGTTTTTAATACCTTGTTGGTGCAATTAAACAGTCTAGATGTGAAATTTGATTCAGAGGATAAGGCAATAACTCTATTATGTTCTTTGCCTGAATCCTGGGATCACTTTGTCACTTCCATAAGTTTTAGTACATCAGAAATTCTTGAGTTTGATGATGTTGTTGGAGCCTTGTTGGCTGAGGAGACGAGGAAGAGGTCGAATGCAGACACCTCTACATCAGAGGTAATGATGGCCAGAGGTCGCTCACGAGAGAGACACTCCGGGGGAAAGCATAGCGACTCTCGTTCAAAGTCCAAAGGAAAGAAGCCCAAGGTGAAGTGCTGGCATTGTGGCAAGGCTGGACATCTGAAAAAGGATTGTTGGAAGCGAAAGCAGGCTGCTAAAGAAGGCTCTTCGACAGAAAAGAAGGAAGCCAACACCACAGATACAGGTTCAGTATCTGGTTCAGGTATGAGTGATGAAGTATTGTCAGTTAATGTTTCAAAACATGATCAACATTGGTTGTTAGATTCTGGGGCATCTAACCACATGTGTATACATAGAGATTGGTTTAAAACATATAGATCAATTGATGATGGTGTTGTGTACATGGGTAATGATGTAACATGTAATATTGTGGGAATTGGGAGCATACAACTGCAAATGTTTGATGGGACAACAAAAATATTAACTGATGTGAGGCATGTACCAGATTTAAGGAAAAATTTGATTTCATTAGGAGCACTTGATTCAAATGGATATAAAACTGTAATTCAAGGTGGAGTAATGAAAATTTACAAAGGCATCTTACTAGTTATGAAAGCTAAGAAAGTAGGAATTCTATTCCAGTTAGAAGGTAGAACTGGGTCAGATCATGTGTCTGTGTCTGAACATGATAGTAGTTCCATTCACTTATGGCATCAAAGATTGGGGCATATGAGTGAAAGAGGATTGAAAATTTTGGCTGACCAAAAGTTACTTCCTAATCTAAGATATGGAAAATTGGATTTCTGTAAACATTGTCTGTTTGGTAAACAAAGTAAACAAAAGTTTAAAACAGGCAAACATACTAGTAAAGGCATACTTGATTATATCCATTCAGATGTGTGGGGTCCAGCTCCTACAGCTTCATATGGTGGCTCGTCTTATTTTGTATCATTCATTGATGACTATTCTCGGAAAGTTTGGGTCTACATGTTGAAAAAGAAGTCTGATGTTTTTACAGTTTTCAAGCAGTTTAGAGCATTGGTAGAAAACAACACTGGTAGAACTATAAAATGTTTAAGAACTGACAATGGTGGTGAGTTTTCCTCCAAGGAGTTTGACAGCTATTGCAAGGATGCAGGGATCGAAAGACATAAGACCACGGTTTATACTCCTCAGCAGAATGGAGTTGTTGAACGCATGAACAGGACTCTTCTAGAGAGAGCAAGGTGTATGCTGAGTAACGCCGGGTTGCCGAAGGAGTTGTGGACGGAAGCAGTGGCAACCGCTTGTTATGTGATAAACCGGTCTCCATCAACAGCAATAGACTGCAAGGTTCCGCAAGAGGTATGGACAGGACACCCTTGTGACTATTCTAAACTCAGAGTGTTTGGTTGTGATGCATATGCTCTAGTGCCTAAACATCAGCGAACTAAATTAGATCCAAAGTCTAAAAGGTATATCTTTTTTGGGTATGGTGATGGAACGAAGGGATATAGATTGTGGGATCCTACTACCCACAAAATCATCATCAACAGAGATGTAAAGTTTAATGAATCCTCTCTTGTACAATTAGATGTAGATAGAAGATTGAAACAGGATGATGTATCTGATTTCCAGCATATTCAGTTTGACAGCATTTCTAATGATAGTCATAACGACCATAGTTCAGATTCTAGTCATGAACAAGTTTCAGAATCAGATTATGAACAGGGTTCAGATGGAGGACATGAACAGGTCTCAGATGGCGATCATGAAGAAATTCCTACAGTTGATAGACAGCCAATTGTGGAAGCACCAGAAACATTCTTAAGGAGGTCTACAAGGATTAAACGCCGTCCGAGAAGGTATGATGATCATGTTACTTCAGTTGCTTTGATCGCTAATGATGATGAACCTTTGTGTTATCAGGAAGCTGTAGAAGGTTCAAATAGTGACAAATGGAAAGCAGCCATGAAGGAAGAAATGATGGCCTTAGGTAAGAATGGTACATGGGATCTGGTTGAACTTCCCAAAGGCAAGAAAACTGTGGGATTCAAGTGGGTGCTCAAGCTGAAATGGGGTGTGAATGATACGGAAGACAGGTACAAAGCTCGGCTGGTTGCAAAAGGGTTTTCTCAGAAAGCTGGCATAGACTTTCATGAGATATTTTCACCAGTGGTTAAAATTGTTTCAATTAGAATTGTGTTAGCATTAGTGGCTTTGTTTGATTTGGAGTTGCAGCAGTTAGATGTTAAGACTGCATTTCTACATGGTGATTTAGATGAGGAAATATATATGGAACAACCGGAAGGGTTTGTTCAGCATCGCAATGCGAAATTTGTCTGCAGGCTCAAGAAGTCATTATATGGCCTGAAGCAGTCGCCTCGGCAGTGGTATAAGAAGTTTGATTCTTTCATGTTGAGTCAGAAATATGTAAGAAGTGAATATGATCATTGTGTTTACTTTAAGCAGTTAAATAATGGCATGTTCATTATCTTAGTGTTATATGTTGATGATATGCTTTTAGCAAGCAAAAGCATTGAAGAAATCAACAGGTTGAAGACTCAGATGGCAAGGACGTTTGATATGAAAGATCTAGGAGCGGCAAGACAGATTTTGGGCATGGAGATTTTCAGAGACAGGGGCAATGGTAAGCTGTGGCTATCACAACAGAAGTATGTTGAGAAAATACTTTTGAGGTTTGGTATGAATAATGTGAAGCCTGTGTCAGTCCCTTTAGCTTCCCATTTTAAGCTTTCTTCGAGTTTATGTCCTAATACAGATGAAGAAAAGGATTATATGTTTCGAATTCCTTATGCCAATGTAGTAGGATGTTTGATGTATGCGATGGTGTGTACGCGACCAGATATTTCTCATGCAGTTGGGGTTGTCAGCAGGTACATTGCAAATCCGGGTAAAGAACACTGGTCAGCAGTGAAATGGGTGCTTCGGTACTTGAGAGGCACAAGTAGTTATTGTATTTCTTACAATAAGAGTAGTGAATTTGTTTGCGGATATGTTGATTCCGATTTTGCAGGTGATTTGGATAAGAGAAGATCAACTTCAGGGTACGTCTTTACTCTTGCAGGTGGAGCTATAAGCTGGATGTCAAAGCTACAGAACATTGTTGCTTTGTCCACTACTGAAGCAGAATACATTGCTGCTTCTCATGCTTGCAAAGAGGCGGTTTGGTTGAAAGGTTTGCTTGGTGAGTTTGGTAGGTTACAGGATAACATCAGGTTACTTTGTGACAGTCAAAGTGCAATACATTTGGCTAAGAATCCGGCCTATCATAGTAAGTCAAAGCATATTCCAATCAAATATCATTTTGTAAGACAGGTTATCACTGAAAGGGGAGTTTCTCTTGAAAAGGTGCATACAAAGGAGAACTGTGCAGACATGTTCACGAAACTAGTTTTGTTGGAGAAGCTACGCTGGTGTTTGGCTTCTCTTGGCTTGCAGAAAAGATAAAATAATAATAACAGGGCATCAGGCGAATTGTTGTCAAGGTGGAGATTGTTGAGATTTTCTGTTTTAGTCAAATAGGCAAAAATCTCTGAAGGATGACAACAATAGGGATTCAGTTCCTAGATTAGCTCCAGGTTGTTGGGAGGGAGTTAATGCCTCCTATATTTGATGTGAGGGAGTTATGAGGCTGTTAGATTCTCTATGCTATATAACAGGTAGTCATTCGGATGATTTGCTAAGAGAGTGTGAGGATTTCATGATGTAATCTCCTAATTTGATTAATAAACTTCTGATGCCTATGTTTGGTGGACGTAGCCCAGATTGGTTGGGTGAACCACGTTAAAAGTTGTGTCTTATGTGCTTGTTTATTTTTCTGCTGTGTGTTTAATTAAGTTTGTTGTGCACCTGATCCAACAAAAGTGAAGATATATAGAAGTTGCGTAACATGATCACCATAAAACTCCTAAAAGCGAAGATATATAGAAGTTGTGTAACATGATCACCATAACAATCAAATGGTGCAGTCTGGCGGTCCATCGTGGACTATACAGTTGGGAAGACGGGACAGCACCACTGCCAACGCAACTCTTGCAAACACGGCCATCCCTGCACCAACTGACAACCTCTCGAACATCACAACAAAGTTTCAGGATGTGGGACTCTCGCTAACGGATGTAGTTGCTTTGTCACATATTCCTCAACTTGTGTTTCAACCAATTTTGCTTTGAACGGATGGAGACGATTTTTACCCATTCTATTTTATTGGAGACGATTTTTACACATATTCTATTTTATTTTCATAGGTAGTCGTGTAGAAAGCTACAAGTAATAAGAAAGTAAGTTTTGTTATCAATTCTGGTCTCTGGAATTTTGGTATTTGGAATCTATTTGTAAGTAGATTTACCAGTGTATAGGTGTGTAGGTATAGGGTTTCAGAATTTTTGTTTTTCAATTAAAAAATACATAGACAGACGAGAAAGAGATATTAATAAATTCTTATATTTTTAGTCATTTTTAACCTAAAAAAATTATATTAAAGTTTAATTTTAATTTAGTTGTGAATTAATTTTTATGTTTATTTATTTTAAAATATAATTTCTAGAATTTTTAATTTAAATATTAATAATTATTAAGTGAATGGAGAGATTTAACGTATACTAAATATTCTAAAATATTCTTAATAGTAGGTACATATTAGAGATTGAAATTTATCTTTAAAATAGTTATGTCATTTCTACACTTCCAATTAAATTGATTAATTATCATATGTACAAGTTTCATATGAAATGAATGAGTTATGACTTTTAGAGCAAGTGTTATTTATAAGCCAAGGCATTGGGCTATAGTACTGTAACAAATTTTATTTACAAATATAAAATCTCTAGAGGTAAGAATCTTGTAACATATTATTATAAACATATACATGTTTAGCTGATATATTAATTTTTGTGATATTTTTCTTATAATTAATAATAATTTAAAATAAAGTTATAATTTAGTTATTTTGTATATTTTTAATTTTAAAGTTTTGTAATAGCTTGATGTTTATGGGTGTTTATTGAGATTTAACTCATTTAATTTATATAGCTAAGCTAATTTTATTTCAAGTATTTCAACAATACCACATACTCTTCATAGCCTTAAGTGTTAGTTCAAATGGCCGCTAGTTAGTACTTTTGTTATGGGGAGATTCATTGGTTCAAACTCTGTGACACTCTGGCAGTTAGGCTCCATGTTTTAGTTAGCTTCTAGGTCATATTCCATGTTTGAGTTAGCTGAATTCACCAATCTATGGAAACCATGAAACACATAAAAATAAAAATTTTAAAAACAAAAATAAAAGCTTTTCATAACCATTATTATAAAATAATAATAAAAAAATGTAAAATAATGACAATAATAATAAATAAGATTAAAAAAAATTCACTCGTGAATAAGATATTTTCCTTGGTGTAAGGCTAATCTAATTCAATAAACTCCAGATGTGGTTCAATTGTTTAGTGAGAAGGTTTGGTCCCTACAACCCTTATGGGCTAATGGTTTGGTCCCACAACTAGTGTGTTCAATTCATGGCACATTTTCTTTAGTTAAAAAAAAAAAAAAAAATCTTAATTCAGGCTTACGTGATTTAAATTTTAAGTAAAAGTCCTAAAACAGAATTTTTGCCAACTCCTTTCGAACCATCCAATATGATAGTCAAGACAAGATGAAAAAACAGATTTAGACAGAAAACTTAAATAAATTTACATAAAAATACCTCCTCCTGTGTTACATTCATTTCATAGATTCAATGCCTTCTCCTTTGTTACAGTCATTTCACAGATTCAAAGTCTTTGTGTGCATCTATAAATTTACATAAGAATGCCTCCTCCTGTGTTACATTCATTTCATAGATTCAATGCCTTCTCCTTTGTTACAGTCATTTCACAGATTCAAAGTCTTTGTGTGCATCTATAAATTTGGTATTTACTGTATTCAGGGGCGCACACAATCGGACAAGCTCGCTGCACAGTGTTCAGCAGCAGACTTTACAATTTCAGCGGAACGGGCAATCCGGATCCGACGCTGAATTCATCTTATCTATCCACCCTGCAAAGCACGTGCCCACTGAATGGTAACGGGAGCATCCTAACACCACTTGATCCGGGCACTCCAAACACCTTCGACAACAACTATTACATAAATCTCCAAAATGAAATGGGACTGCTCCAGTCAGATCAAGAACTGCTTAACACAACGGGAGCCAGCACCATTTCTATCGTGAATGACTACACCAGTAGTCAGACTGATTTTTTCTCCAATTTCTCCAACTCAATGATCAACATGGGAAACATAAGTCCTCTAACGGGGACAAGCGGAGAAATCCGCCTGAACTGCAGTAAGGTCAATAGCAATCAGAATCTGGTTAGAGAATCGTGGGCTCAATATGTTTCTAATTTGCTCAACATCATAGAGCAGTATCAATCTGCTTCACAGTGAAAAGCTTTCAGGCGGAGCTCTGTGCAACATTTCGGGCATGTCGGTAGAGTCTAAAAACATATTATTCACATTAATTTACTCTTTCTAAAGTTAAATACAGTATGTCACAGAGCTTTATTACTGCATTTGGCAAAAACCCGTAAGAACTTGTTTATGCACTAATAGGATCGAATGGAGTGGAATTTATGAAAAAAATATTATATGTAAAATTGGCACCCTTTTGATTTTTAATATATTTTATTTTTAGGTGGTATTTAATGTTAATTTTTCCGTACAAGTTTTTATTTGTCAAGTTGTTTGTGATCTTCTAGCCTTGATTTGCTCCATCTATTAAGTTTGATCCTGGATTTTTTTGACGGAGTGAATTTATGACTATTCCATTAAGTTTGATCTGGGCCACCTTGTTGTGCAAGTAAGAATTGACAATCTTTATGTATAAGTTAACTCAAATTATTATGTTCAATTAGGCATTTATATTTTGTTTACTTATTTATAATATAAAATAGAAGTGAAAAACTTAAAATGTTATATAATTATTAAATAAATATGAATAAATAAGATATAATAAATATGAATCAAAGAGATATAATTAATAAATAAATATATGTGAATGAGATTTTGGTTTAATTCAGTATTTATATTTTATTTATTTTTAATATAAAAAGTTAAATATGGAGGTAATAGGAATAAGATTAATATAATAAAAAAATTGTGTTAAAAAATGTGGTTTATATAGTTTTTTAAAAATGAGGTAATAAGTAAAAGATTGATATAATAAAAAAAAAAAGGTGTTGGAAAAAGTGGCTTATGTGGTTTTTAAAAACTGAGGTAATAAGTATAAGATTAATATAAAAATAAAAAGTTTGTGTTAAAACATGTGGTTTTTTTTTTAAATAATGTTTAAAATTAATGAAATTTATTTAATAATATAAAATAAAATATATATTTCTAATTAAAATAAATATATAAATATTTATATAAATAAATATTTGATTTAAAATAAAGATAATTATTAAAAAAAATAAATTATTTTAATGATTTGAGATAAGTGTAGATTGGGGATTCAAAGTGGTGAATTAGATTAATCTGGTTTTATTTTTAATGTCATATATTATTGAGATTTGTAGATGGAATCACTATAAGATTGTTGATAAAGGTATTTCTATACATGTAATTATGAGTAGGTTTTATTTCTACTACTTTAATTTAGGTTCTTCATTTCTATATATTTGATATATCATTATTATTTTCCATCGTTTACAGACGTTGCTATATATCAATTTATTGTTATTATTTTTCTCTAGAAACTAACCTAAAACCATAAGCCAAATGTAAAATTTTAAATCAAGAACATCCAATTACCAACCATTGTATTTAGTAATATTTAAAAATAATGTGAATTAAGAGAATTAGATAATATTAAATTGAGCATAGAGCTTTATTTGAAATTCTCTTCCAAAAGACTCCTCTATTGATATTTTGAGAAACAAAGTGTTTTTCAAGTCAAATTATGTCTTTTTCACCTCCACAACCCATTACATCCACATACCATATTTCAAAAAATACTGCAAAAGTGGAAATAATGACATTACATATGGTTATCCACAAATCTAGAAATGCATGAAAATCATTTAATGGGTTCTGTATTTGTTTGCAACAAATGATGATATCAAGAATCACAATAAACATTGGTTGACATTTCTAAATTCTCAAGTACATAATGTCTTATAACACTAAAAACATAATACTAAAATGACAACTTTCATTGAAATTTACAAAAATTTAAGAATATATGTTATGACTAGAAAAAATATTTATAATTTACACTTGAAAAAATAATTTATATTTTAAAAAATTAATGTTTATTAATATTAAATAAATTCATAATAAAATAAAATTAAACTCATATATCAATCATAATGTAACATCGCATATATAATTTAAACAAAAATATACATTTATTATCAATAAAATAAACTTAAATACATAACATACTTATATTATACAATAATAAAATAAACTTAAATATATAACATGCTCTCTATTATATAAAAAACAAATTAAACCTCCTACATACTTATACTTATATGATATAAGTAAATTTTTTAAGAAGGGTAATAATAATACATTTAAATTTTTTATAAATTTGAATGAAAAATAAAATTATATTAAATTTAAATTATATTAAAATATTACTATAATCATTATTAAATATTTTTTTTAATTAAATTCAAATTACTAGAATATCATTATTACATAAAAGAAAATTTAATAGCTTTTAAATTTCAGTTGAGACTTGAACTTGAAACCTTTATCACATTCACTTGAGACTTGACTGAACCAAACTTAGGTACAAATTGTTCGGGTATTGGGTTGAGTTTTGAAATTCATCATCCCAAGGTCATGAATATTGGACTTTGCTATAAACTTTATTCTGTCCTTGTATGGTAAAACCTTGTGAATGGAGGAAGCGCTTTATTTTGAGGTAACATAAAGAGGACAGGGAAGGCATATTTAAATTTATTTTTTAAATCTCAATGTGACACATGTATTAAAGAAAAAGGAATTATTACGAAGGGTGTCGAGAATAAACTTTGATATATGAGTTGAAAGCACCACGCTAACATCACAAGGCACTTTCTTAGGTAATATGTGTAAAAATGTCTTGCAAAGAGACTGGTTTTCCATTTTAGCAGTGTAATGGACATTTTAGGTAACGTTTTATTTTTCTGTGTAATGTAATTATTAATACATTACAAGCTTTAGTTTAATTAGTTTGTAAATTTATTTTAAAAATTATTCAAATTTTGATAAGATTTTGATAAAATTTAGTAAGGATTTTAAATATCTCAATTTTTTTATTAGACTAAATCTATTTTCACCATTCAAAACATAATTCATACACTACCAAATTTTTTGACTATCTAAATAATTCCTCGGACACTTTAATTTTTTGACTATCTAAATAATTCCTCGGACACTTTAATAGATAACATCGTATTATTATACATAAGCATATGGCGTCACGAGAAAAGGTAAGAGGATTTTTCCCATATTTGACTTGCTCATTCAGTTTGTTTTAAGGAGCTGTATATAAGGAGTGCATTTACTAAATTTACGGATTCGGAATGGTATAAACAATTTCACTTTTACAAAGCGTTGGAAAATAGGATCGAGTGTTTGAAACATTTGAAATGTTTTGGAAGTCAACTTAATTCATTTGTGCCACTATGTTCGATCATTGATTGCAACAAGATGTGTTGTGTAAGGCCAGGCGGCCCCGCTTACACTACGTACCACATTACAATGAAAGTGCTTAGAAGTTTCCAAAATTTATTTTGAGGGGAAATGGAATTATCAGCTAATCTTTTTAGTAGAGTCAGAAGAATGCTGAAAGTTGTTAAACATGAAAGTTAATACGTTTGTTACCAGAATAGTTACCCATTATAAGTTATGTTTTGAATTTTTTTGGTTGTAGTTTTAGCTTTTGGTATTTCTCATTAAATAATAAAGTAAGCCCAGGTTAATGATTCAATTTATACAAAGGTATAAGTTAGGATGTTATTTAGAAGAGTAATAATGGATATATCTTCTAATGTATTTGTTTAGTGTTCTATTGTTTTATTGTTGACATTAAGATTGTTAGTTGTGAGACTAAATCAAAGTGAACGGTGTTTGCACCCATGGTATGGGTAAGCCCATGATATTGTCCTATGTATTGCAATGAACTTTTTTTAGGGGTGCGAGTAAAAAGAAACCAATAAAAATGCAATAGTTTTATTATTATTTTAATAAAAAAAACTCTATTCCCTTTCCCCATTGTTTTAGCCGGAATGTGGTTTTCCACTTAAATTATGTGTCGATTTTATAAGTTAATTTATTTTCAATTTATTTGTCTGTTGTCCTTTTTTTATCAATTATTGATATCATAACTATAGGGTCTTATTGATAATGGTGTAAGCTTGGCCTCTTAGTAGTATGGAGACTAATACAATAAGTGATATGGGTACAATGAAAGGGGTCAATTTCGCCTTATGGAAATCACAAATGGAGGATACATTGATTCTAAAGTATCAGTATTTTCTAATTGAAGGAGTGGTAAAGAAACCTCCAACAATAATAGATGAAGCCTAGAAGTTATTGGACAAGAAATTCATGACTACTATTTGGAATTCCTGGGAAAGAATGTCCACTTTAATATAGCAGGTGAGAAAATAGTAGAAGGGTTGGGGAAGAAGCTGCATGATTTGAATTAGAAAAATATGACATCAAATAATGTTTTCTTAATGAAGAACCTATATAACCTCAAGCTCAAGGAGGGCTTTAGTTGCAGAGCATTTGAGCAAATTTGATATAATTACTAGTCAACTTGCCCCTGTCAAAATTGTTTTGGATGATGAAATAAAAGTAATCTTATTTATGTGTTCCATGTTAAAACAATGTAAACTTTGAAACGAGAAATGTTTTGAAAAGTGTTGATTCATAATACACCTTTTTTTTAGCATATTTTTGACACTTTAAATTTTTTTATGTATCGAATATGAATAAATTTTTTAAAATGTTGTTGATTTTCATGTTGATTTTGAAAAGCGTTGATGCAACATCAACCACTTCTTTTATAGGGTTTATTTTTAACACTTTAAATTTTCTCATGTATTAATTGTGGATAATTTTTTGAAGTGTTGGTGATTTTCATGCAGATTTTGAAAGCATCAACAATTTTTTTAAGGCATATTTTTTACACTTCAAATTTTCTTGTCTTAATTATGCACAATTTTATTTTTAGATGTTGATTATTTAACCGTTTTTTAAGTTGTCTTATTCTTCTTGTTTTTCATCCTAACATGTTTGTTTTTCAAGAGTTGCCTAAACATGCGATTTTTGTTTTTCTTCGCAATGTTTTTTCATATTGATTTTTTTTTGCAAAAAAAATAATAATAATAAGATTAATATTTTGAGGTTAAGATTTTTTATATATTTATATAATGTTAATTAATACTCCAATACCACTAAAAAAATAATAGTTTTAAACACAGGACAAAAAATATACATTTTGCATATCTTTTCACTAAAAATGACATGTCAAATAAAAAAATTATGAAAAATTTGAAAAAAATCGGGAAAATAGGAAATTTTATGATATTTTTATGAATTTTATAACAAAAAGTAATAAAATTTCAAGTTTTTTTTTCCAAAAAAAAAAAAATATTATAAACTTTTAAGTAAAAATACCCAAAAAAAAATGTCAAAAAACAAAATAAAACATACAATTTAAAAAACAAAAAAATTCCTTAATTTTTTTTAAGAAAATAAAATAAAATAATGGCATTAACATATTAAAATATTAAAAAAATAAAAAAAACATATAAAAAATATTTAAATAAATAAAAAAATTAAAAACTATGCCCCAACAGGCCGAGGGCAGGGAGGCCCAATTCTAAGAATCCGGCCAGGGGTGGGGGCAGGGTTGCGTGGTCACAACTCCTCTCCGCGCACCTCGACAGTCGCACGGACCTTGGGCGAGGGAGGTTTGATTCTCAAAATCAGGCCTCCTCTGCCCTGGGTCCATGTGGCCGGCCTGGTGGTCGAGGGGTGAGGTTGTGACTAAATCGAGCCTCCTCGCCCTGGCCACATAGAGCCATACTTTTTTTTTTTAATATAATATATATATATATATATATATATATATATATATTATTAATTTTTTTATTTTTTATTTTTTTTATGTTTAGTAATTGTTTTATTTTTAAAAATTTTAATGTTTATTTCTTTTTAATTTAATTTTAATGTTAGAGATTTCCAGAATAATACTGTGTAACGTGTGTAATCTGTCCAACATTTCGGTGGTGACTCCATCCATCTTCAAGGGTTCTATGTGGTCCCTCGTGATGGATGGAGTTATCATCTCAAAAGTTGGATAGATCACACATGTTACACAGTATTATTCTGGAAATCTCTAACAATATGACAAACTGTGGAAGTCTGTGTTTTTTAATATTTTTTAAAAAATAAGTTTTATCTTTTAATTTAATCATATTTTTTTTGTTTTATTTATTTTTTTAATTTTTTGAATTTTCCTTAAATCTCAATGTCATTTAATTTTATCTTTTTTAATTATTTTTTGTAATTTGTTTTTTTTGAGCAATTTATTATTATTATTATTTTTATGTTTTCTAATTTTATTATAACGTATTATTTGTTTATTTTAATGATTTTTTTTTTAATTTTATGGTTTTTATTTATTTTTAATTTTTTAAATTATCTTATTTTATTTTTTATAAAAATCCTAGAAAAAAAAATTATATATAATTTTTTTCCAACTCTTTTTGTATTTTTAATTTTATGTGTTAATTTTATTTTTTTTTTATTTTTTTACATTTTTAAAAGTTATTATTATTATTATTATTGTATTTTGCCATATTTTAGAAAAAAATTATGTTTTAATATATTCTTTTATTTAGTTAATTTTTTTTTTTTTAATTTATGTTTATATATATATATATATTATATATATATATATATATATATATATATAGTTGTTATTATTTTTTTAACTTTTTGTGTTTTTGTTTGTTTGTTTGTTTTTTCATTATTTTTGTTTTTTTTTGTATTTTTCATTTTTATTTATTTAAATATTTATTTATTATTTTGTTTCATTTTATTTTTTCTAGAGGGTCCATGTCAGTCCTAAAAAAATTATGTTATTCCAACATTAACAATTTTTATTTTCACGATGTTTTTCACACAAAAAAATTGGATTTTATTGGCTTTTACTCCAATTTTTAGAAAATGTTGAAAAAATACCATGAAAAAAAATTAAAAAAAGAAGTCATTCCAGTATCAACACTTTTCGTTTTAGGTGTTGCTTTTCATGTTTTTTTGGGTTTTCTTACTGGAGTTCTCATTTTGAGTTTACAGTTCCCGTTTCAAAGTTTACACTGTCGTTAGACAACTGGAAGAATTTGATAGTAGCTATGAGCACTACAACACCTGTTGCGGCCTTGAAGTTTGATGATGTTAGCAGAAGTTTAATGAATGAGGAGTTGCAATGCAAATCAATTGTGGAAAACTAGGGAGGAGAAGCGCTAACCTTAGTTGATCATGGAAGGAAAATTGAACATAGCAAACAATGGTGTTCAAAATCAAGAGGAAAATTGAAATCAAGAACATGAAGAATTACTTGTTTTCACTATGGAAAACCAAAACATAAGAAAAATGATTATTGGTTTTGGAAGAAGTAATAGAAGGAACAAAAATCAATCACCACAAATGAAGGTGAGATCATTGTTGTAGCTTCTAAAAGTGATGTCTTATTTACTATTTCAGTAGAAGAAGTCTATTTATATACTACCAGCAATGGCATTGATTGGGTACTTGACTCTGAGGCATCTCACCATGTGACCTAATGCAAAAATAATTTTATTGTGTATGAAGTGGGTGATTCATGGTAGAGTAAATTTAGGAAATAATCAGTTTTGTAATATTATTGGAGTGGGAGATGTTTGAATCAAGACAATGGATGGATAAGGTATCTTGTTGAAACAGGTTAGGCATGTTCCAGAGATGCGTATGAGCTTTATCTCTATGGGAAGACTGAATGATGAAGGCTACTCCACAACATTTGAGAAAGACAACTAGAAAATTAGTAAAGCATCATTGGTGTTTTCTAAAGGATTCAAGACAGGAACCTTGTATAGAATGAGGGAAACAAAGAAGATATTAGATGCAACTAATATTGCAAAATAAGGAAACTCAATGGATTTATGGCATAAGCACCTCGGCCACAT
The DNA here is from genome assembly GCA_031772625.1 of Pinus tabuliformis. NCBI lineage: Eukaryota > Viridiplantae > Streptophyta > Pinopsida > Pinales > Pinaceae > Pinus > Pinus tabuliformis. Next base: position 799,354,816 of record CM062819.1, on the reverse strand, counting down.
GAGTAAAAAGGGCTTAAAAGTTATTGTTCGTAAAAATCCACTCCCAGGTTTGAAATCCTATGAACTTGATCTTTGTGAGCACTATATTTATGGTAGAAAAAAGAGTTTCTTTTGTGAGAGGTGGTCATGAAAGAAAATTAATTTTATTAGAAGTAATATACTTTTATGAGTTTGGGCCAATGAATGTTAAGTATTTAGGAGGAGCCTCATATTTTGTCACATTAATAAATGATGCATTTAGGAAGGTTTGAGCCTACCTTATGAAAAGTAAAGGTGAGGTGTTTGAGCCTACCCTATGAAAAGTAAAGGTGAGGTGTTTGAGCCCACCTTACGAAAAGTAAAGGTGAGGTGTTTGAGATATTTCAAAATTTCCATATTGTTATTGAAAGAGAGACTAAAAAATTGCCGAAGTGTTTGAAGATAGGAAATGGTGGAGAGTATTGGTCTAGTGCGTTCAAGAATTATTGTAATAGGTTTGGAATTAAACATGAGAAGAGAATCCCTGGTACTTCCAAACAAAACGATACTATAGAAAGGATGAATCACACTATCATGGAAAAGGTGAGAAGTATGTTGTCAAATTTTGGATTGAAAAACCATTTTTATGTAGAAGAAATAAGGAGAATCTATTATCTCATTAATTACTCACCTTCTATAGCCTTAGATGACGATATTCCTGAAGAAGTTTGCACTGTGTTGATGGCCAAAATTGAACATGTCCAACATTAAGGAAATCACCCGGTTAGGGGCCCAATATAACCTCAACCTAAATCTAACCTAAACTAAATGGATAAACTAATCTAAACTAACCTAAATGCATAAAATATCTCTAAATCTAGATTTTACCTAGTGGTTTATTTTATCATTTTCTAGTACTAATGGGCCACAGGATATACTTGTCTGATTGCAACTACTTGAAGAAAGTAATCTTTGGAATGGATGAAATTTGGGCTCAACCAAGCGGCTAGGAATTTTTCTCCCACGTAAAGAAACTTTTGTTTTAAATGAATTAAAATAAATCTAAATGTAGTCCTAACTAATAATGGAAATGACAAATAAAACTATCCTAACCTGACAAATAGAAAGCATGTAACAGTTTTATAAATGGGGATTTAACTTGAAATTTTTAATTAATTTCAAGCTACATAAATAGTCCTAATAGTTGATATTATTTAATCTCATGAATGCTCTATTTGAAGAAATATTATAGGCTAAAAATTGATCAAGGAAAAGTATTTATAGCATGGAAATAGTACACATGCAAGTGATTGTTAAAAAAATGTATATTAATAAATATGTAAGTAAATATTTACTAGACATTCAATCATACATGATCACATTAAAGAGTAGTTGATTTTTTTTTAATCATATAAATAGATAGCTAGTAATATGAAAACGCGCATGTTTAATTCAAAACAATGCGAAAATATACAAGTCGTGGAAGAAATATGTCAACACCAAAAGTCTATGATTGCATTCAAATGAATAACAATATTCAGATTAAATACATTACATAAAACCTTGTTGTCTGAAGTGCTTCTTCAAGATGAAAAAGTCTTCCTAGGCTCTAAAACTCTGCCATCAAAAGATGGATCTACAATAGTGTACAATCTTTCTCCTTTGATATAGAAAAATAAAAGTCTAGAAACCATCCCCAAAACTCAAGCCTGAGTTTCTATTCTCTACACAAAAATTCCCCTTTACAATAGTGCAAAGAGTTTCTTTGTTTACAGAAAATAGAACCCCTCTCTCATTATCAGAGTTATTATTTAAATTTTGCAATTTAGCTCTCAAAACAGGGAGTTGTTTCAAGGCAGATTCTTGAATAATTTTATTTTCTAATTTTGGGAGTTGTAGATTCATTTTTTTAACTTTGAAATTTTCATTAATCAACATTGAACCTCCAGCTAGTAATTACCCTCCAAAATCTTGCCAAATATATATATATATATATAAGCATTATATCAAAATTGAAATAAAAACCCAAAATTGAAACATTCAAAAACAAACATTCAATAAAATCCAAATTAATTAATAAACAAAAACTAAATCTGAGCTCCCAATTTCTTCATGTTGTGATATTCCTGGAAAATTTATAATCTAGCGACAAGACCCCAGCAAAAATGTATTATGTCTATATAACATTTTCCTAAAAACTTACTCAGAAAACATTGTTTGTTGCAAATTTGCAACCCCATTTTCTGCTAAATGTTAGGAGTGTTTATTGCATGGATTTGGTAAAATAGATTTTTCTAGATCGTTCTCCTATTTCCAATATTTTCAATTAGTCCTCCTAGGTCTAATTTTGTTCTCTAGATCTCGAGATATGGATTTTTTAAGTTGGAGTCTTGTAGTCTTTGATAGAAACCTTGAACACTATTGAGACAAGCAGTGAATTAGTATGTAACTTATGACCAATTTTTACCAATTTTTACTTTTCTTTGCACATTCATTGATTCATGCTTAAATTAACCAGCAACACATCACAATGTATTAGTAGCAAATAGAGTATATATAACCACAACCATGTTGAAAATGTAACTAGGTTCAGTCTTCATTTATTGTACTGGGTCATGACTTGATGATGTACTTGATGACTTGTAGTGTAATTGGAGTCATTCTTGAAGTTTAGATCTATTAATTTTAAGGGTATGCTCCAAAGGCGTTGTATTAAAATCCCTAATTCTAGGGTCCAATGATTTATTTGGTCACATTTAGAAAAGGGAAAGCCAAAATCACAACATTTTGGTGCAAGTTAATTCTTTATAGCCTCTGCATTTGGCAAGGCCAAGAAATTTTAGAATATCATTTTTGTGGGACCTGTGCATTCCAAAGTGGAAAAGTTGTATATTGATTTGGTCACACTATGACAAGGAAAGTAAACTATAGGAAGAGCGTGAGGTCACATGCTTGTGACAATAATATCACAATTGTTTGTTGACAGTCTCTGTGAGGATATTTTTTGGTATAAGAAGCATTGGTAGTTATCAATATTGTGTAAGACCTATGCACTGCAAGGTGAATACTAAGGAATAACAACTTGTTAATTTCAGAAAGATAACAGTCCAAAGGGAGGATCACTAGGAAGAATATTTTGAGTTGTTGCATGAAAAGAACATGGCATCCAGAATAGGAGGTATGTAACCCTGAGGTATATATGGCATATTTTGTTAAGGGTCTGACATGAATTGTTGTAGGGTAAGTCAAGTGTATGAATCTAGGACTCATGGAAAGTATGAAAGGTTAAATTTTATGAGTTAAATATGAATCCTTTGGTCTAGGGTTAGTACTTGAAAACCCTAAGATTCCATCCTCTAACCCTAGATTGACAAATCAACATCATGCTTTTTGTTATTTTATAGTTTTCTTGGGTCTACTTTTCAATGAGTTCTATTGGTACAAGAAATAAAGGAAGAAGGATGTGTATATCCTTAGTTTTGACAACCATGGTGGAAGGAGGGAACTGTAAGGAGCCATGGGAACTCTAATGATATATTCATAGTATAATCATGCAATTGTGAATGCCTAGAAGAACATAATTCAACTGATGACTCTGTATCCTATTAAATTAAAGTAGGGCATGTAGTTGCGTTGGTAGAACGAACGACATCATGGTTTATAGCATGTAGCATTTGAATATTTTAAAATGTATGTTCTGGTAGTCATCTAGCCGGTATTGAAAGATTATGTTGCAATGTTGTGAAAGTAGCATGTATGAATCCTCCCTTGTGATATCATGGAGTGATTTCTTCCAAGGAAGAACGACCATGATGATATCATCATTATAGTCTATATGTTTTTGGAGCAGTTATCTTAGGAGCTTGTTGGTTCAGTTGCAGCATAATGAGATGAAATCCAAGATTATATGAATGGGTGAAACATGATATTCCACTAAAGACTTTGATGATGAGTGAAGGAAGACCATGTTGCTGATAATGACATGATACTCTCTGCATGATCCTGCCATGTGAAGAATGTGTAACAATAATTATATGATTATGTTGGCTTGTTGCCTTGGCACTTGGTCTGAAGGAGCTATTGTATACCACAATGACTAATGTGATATCTGGTTACATATGGATCGATGATTATGCCCCCGTCAATCACTTTCCAAATTTTTAGAGGGAGATATGTTCCAACTCAATGATGATTGGTTTGAGACACGACATATGCAGACTAATGACATGGAAAGTGATGGTGTAACATGCTATGATGATGATATTGGATATAGAGGGATTTATGATGTTCATAGAAATATTGCACATGTGATGATGATGATAAATCCCTAAGAGCTACTATCGTAGTAGTTGATGACGGAAATCTCTCCCTAGTTGAGAGGGAGTGATAGATATGTTTCTCTGATTCATGTGTCCTATACAAGACTAGGACTGACAGTCGTAAGTCTTAGTGACGGCCATGAGGAGAGAATGGCATCCAGAGGATTGGGTAAGCATCTGAGACATATAATCCTTGAGGATTTTGAATCCAAGATAGGAAGTAGCCTGGTGATTGACACTCTTTGAGGATCTGATAGGGTATCTAAGACAAGAGTGATCTAAGAGGACTGATATTCTTTGAGGATTGGGAATCCAATATAATAATAGTCCTAGAGGGACATACTTGGTGAACATTTAGGTAGGGTATGTTCCTAAGAGGTAGTGTGTGTGTCCCACGTAAAGCCTCCCAGCATTATGCTCTGATCTATTGAGAGATAGAGCTTGTTATTGAAGGCCTTGCTATGTTGACAATGCTTATACATTGATCATAATGTTGATGCTTAAGAGGGCTTACCAATTTAACTCTTCTTATGAGAATGTCCCAAGGGAATTATTTTCCTTGTACTTGTTGTCAGTAATGAATACCTCCCTAGTTAAGAGGGATTGTTGAAAATGTAACTAGGTTCAGTCTTCATTTATTGTACTGATTCATGACTTGATGAGTCATGACACTGCCTGATTTCGAATGAAACCCTCTAGTCGCATGCATGATGCCTACAAGGGAGAAATTCCAGTCTTTTACACCCAATTTTGTGCCTGCAACCATGAGATTTAAGCCACTTTTTCAGGCGAGGATCTAGTTCTTTGCCCAGAACTTAATGCCACTTTCTAGAACCATGAATGATACAAGGACAAAGACTTCCATATAAATATTAGACAAGAAATTTACCTAACAATGCCTAGCCATGACAAACATTCCAACAAACATATCATGAACATGAAATCTACAGATCATAAATACACATAAGAACATAGGGGCATGATACTTATCTTAAAATCACCGAGAATTTCTAGTGATTTCTCATAATAGCTACAATAACATCTATTAGGTCACACATTCATCATTATTTCATTTACTACTCAAAACATGATGAGAGCCATAACCAAAGTCTATCATAAACCATGCTTATAACCAACATGTAACCAACATAATAACAAGGATAGCACAACCATAAAAACCACATATTACAAGTACATTTACACATAGAACATAAGAGGAAAAGAGATGTTATTATCATATGAAAAATCCAACTAAGCGAGGGACATCCACGTACCACCAGACTATAGATTGCGCTGAACCAAATATTTCTTTCAGCCAATCACCCTCATGCCATATTCCAAGCATGAATGTGAGACTCACAAAAAAACCAACCAGGGTTTCCTGAGGCCAAACCACCTCAAGTCTCATCAGTAGAACCAATATTTACTAAAATCCCCATTGAATCGCTGGGCCCTAAAAAAGCATGGATGCCTCTAGATCTCTCCACCTAAAACGTGAGGAATTTTTCTATCTCAACCTATCAGATTTACCATATATCCAACTAGTAGGTCTACGAGGTATCCACCCTCTAGGCTTTACTATGTATCCCAACATTCACCAGTCAAGGATTCATAGGCTCAATCAAGGGTATTTACCTTTGAGACTGACTGTGTATCCCGCCATTCACCGGTCTAGGATTCCTAGGCTCAATCGAGGTGTTCACAACTAGGCTTTACCCTTTATCCCATATTACAATTCCTAGGCCTTGTGAACAATACTAAGACCACCCCACTCAACTTCGCCTCCATCCAGTAATCTAGCTCTACCCAATACAAGAGAACCCCACCACACCATGGCTATACGAAAATGGAAAGGAAGTATGAAAAGCATTGTCACACTTGGAAAAACCCATGCCAATGACAACAAGAGAACCAACAACACACATGCATGTACCATGCATGCGAAACATAGCAAGGAAAGCATACATGCAACTCGATACCTACAAGTAATTCTGATGTAGCCTCTTCATCCTTCTCTTCCTTGCTTGGTCTTTGCTTAATCTTTCTTTCTTCCTTTTCCTTTGCCTTCCTTCCTCTAATTCTAGAGTTCTCCAAGAATTCTCTAAGTGTCTAAGAGTGAGAGAGAAAAAGAGAGATCCAAAACTAAACTGACAAAAGATTATCAACTGATCCTCATAAGCCTTTTTATTAATGAGGCCTCTATTTTCCTTAATTTTCCATTATTTTCATCCTCACATGCAACCTGTGACCTTTCACCTTCCTTTTCTCCTAATTTCCATTATTTTCATAAATAAAATTCTAATTAATGCCTCATGCCTTTCCAAAGCCTTTGCCATTTCAATTTCTAATTTCCTTTAGCCATAATAATCGAAATGAACACCCGCTAGTATGTTTTTCCCAACATTCAACTTTGAATATGTGTCCCATGACCTTGGTCTTATATCTCTTTTTTTAACTTTATTACATGGATTTTTGACCAGGGCTTTTATAAAACCCTCCCCCTTGGGGGAACATCGTCCTCGGTGTTCAATGACACCTAAAACCAGAAAACACACTAAAAACCAAAACATACTACCCATGGAGCTTTATAACATAGCTCACTGTAGTATTTAAAAGGAAAAATATATTAGAACATGACAAACATACCATTTACTGGATATTTATAACACAAATAATTACGGTATTTACAATGACAGCCACATATATACTCATACACAGTTTCTTCAACCAACAAATAACCATACAGTCTATGGATCTTATAAATCCAGCTCGATACAATATTTACAATAATATAACCATATACATATATGCACATTTTCTCATCCAGCAAATAAAAGGATATGGTGCCTGCATCCGCAAAAAGGAAATCAAAGGCTCACACCTCCACCCTCAAAAGTACTACCAAGATTCACCTCCTTACCAGGAAGTCCAGAATCCACTGTCAAAGTCAAAATGCATCCAATGTCTAGTTCTACAATCTTGCGTTGCTGTCCTCTCAGTGAAGAGTTACTCACTCATTGTTCCACGACACACTCCCAATGGGCATATGATTCCATATAGCAATGCTAATGAACAAAAACAAATCCATCCCCCGGCCTTCCCTTCTCTCCTACACATTCCCTCGGAAAATCCATTCATCTCGTTCTATGCAGTCACTCACCTTCCAAGTTCCTCGACATTCCCTATCCCGTGTGATCCATCCCTTGGCAATAATTCCTCGCAACAGAAGATCCAAAAACATAGGCATATCCCTGCCTGAAAACCATCATATCGGTCGTAGCATGCTCATGGAAATCAATGGACATTATTGGGTACCAATGTCCCATAATGGCCCTGCTCCTGAAATGCTTTACCAACATATTTTCATTTGTTCCAATTCCTTTTATTGTTTCTACTAATGCTTGCAGTCATTTTCAACCACCCAACCTGGGCATTTTGCCTGATTCTTGTACCAAGCACATAAATTCCATTAGATTCAAAATGAATTGGAATAAACTCAAATCATACCTCATTGGTGGCTTGTCAATAAGGTAAACTTGCAATTCTGTTTACTTCTTGTCACAAGAAGACAAACCAACTCTTTGATCAAATCATTATGTATAAACATATCACATCCAGTTAGTTCAAAATATAACCATCATAATAAAAATCATAGATCACAAGTAACCATCATAATCCAGAATCATAGATCACATGCATAATTTAAAACTGAAATAAAATACTAATACTTATTTTTTAATCGGTCCTTCGCTTCTACCTTTATCCTTTGTCCTTTTCATACACACAGAGAATTGGTTGGCACACCCAGTAAACGCCCAGTTCCTTTTACTTTTCTTCAATTACATACACATAAACAATGTACATCACAACACATACATCCACACACAATGTACAAAACCACACAATACATATACCTACATCCAGCATACGAAACAACACATACACCTACATCCAATGTACATCACAACGTAATACATACGCCTACACCTAGTGTACAACACAACACATACACACACCTACATCTGGTGTACAATGTAATACATATATGTACATAGAGTACAATACAACAAATACACTTGTCACAATGCCACAACTACAAAATTCACATACTTAGTACCACATGTACATAACATAGCATGTACGACTTGCACACAATACCACATGTACACCAGTACCACCTGTACAACATGTACATTGTACCACCTCTACACAACACCACCTGCAAAATGTGTACACAACATCACATGTACATGGCACAACCTAAACAATGTGTACACAACACCACATGTACACCACAACACCTGTACAACGTGTACACAACACCACATGTACACAGCACCACATGCTCTACATGTACACGACACCACATGTACACAACATCACATGCACGACATGTACACAACGCCACCTATACACATGACCACATGTACAACATGTACACAACACTAAATGCACAGAACACCACATGTAAAATCATGCACACAATAGCATATGTACATAAAATTGCATATACAACATGTACATAACACCATATGTACATAACACTGCATATCCAATATCTTCACAACACCATATGCACACAACACTGCATACCCAACATCTTCACAACACCATATGCACACAACACTGCATATCCAACATCTTCAAGCCACAATATGCACACAACACTGCATATCCAACATGTGCACAGTACGATATGTACACAACACCACATATCCAACATGTACATAGTACCATCTATACCCAACACTACATATGATATATACACACAACACCATCTATACAACATGAACACAACATCATATGCACACAATACTACAAATGCTACATCTACACAACATTTGTACTACACATCCTAATACCACATTGTCCTTACCAAACGACCTTGCTCCAGTGTCTCTCTGCCATCCATGCTTATCCTAGCATGTTGCAGATCACGTTGTTTTCATTCCACTAATGTATCCCTCAGCATAGCTTGTCCATAACATAGACATAGTATAATCACATAATATCAACTCATAACCACATGATACCGACCTCATAGATTTGTTAGGACTACTCTTCCCACTTAATTCCCCATAAGACCAGGAATCTGTTCATGCCATTCACCTGCATAAGAAATCATTCCTCCACAAGAATGATCCTTGAAAACCCTGTCAGACAGTGACATAGATACATACAGACATACATATATATACACATTAGCATAAAACAATCATGACCCATGACGACCTTGTCATACATGACATACATAAATACATACATAATACATATAAATATTAGCATTAAACAATCATGATTCTAACGACCCTGTCAGACAATGACATACATATATACATATATAGACGTTAACATAATCATGATCACAACATAATTACCAAATAGCCTAAGGTTAAGGTTAAGAGAACTTCTTTTATTCATGCACAACATGCACAACATTCAGAACAACAATTCCCAACATAACCAAGGAATCTGATGCCTCAAATCCATTTACTTTATGTTTCATGTTACCTTTCTCATGTTTGTCTTGCCATCGCCCATTTACCCCAATGGACCCAACTAGTCCAACAAGTTTTCATATTCTTCCCTTTAGTTGCCCTTATAGATGCACCATGCTTCATCTGAGTCTTACATTACCTGTTAGGTTTCATTAAAATCTCCCCGAGCTCCATTAACTTTCCTCTTTCCCAAAATAATTCCCAAAACCCTCAAAACATGAAAGGTATAATCACATAATATCAACTAAAAACCACATGATACTGACCTCATAGATTTGTCAGGCCTGCTCTTCCCACTTAATTCCCCATAAGACCAAGAATCTCTTCATGTCATTCACCTGCATAAGAAATCATTCATCCACAAGAATGATCCTTGAAAACATTTTCAGACAGTGACATAGATACATACAGACATACATATATATAAACATTAGCATAAAATAATCATGATCCATGATGACCTTGTCATACACGACATGCATACATACATATATACATATAAATATTAGCATTAAACAATCATGATTCTGACGACCTTGTCAGACAATGACATACATGCATACATATATACATATATAGATATCACATAATCATGATCACAACATAATTACCAAATAGCATAAGGTTAAGGTTAAGAGAACTCCATTTATTCATGCATAACATGCACAACATTGATAGCAACAATTCCCAACATAACCAAGGAATCTGATGCCTCAAATTCATTTAGTTTATCTGTCATGTTACCTTTCTCATAATTGTCTTTCCATCATCCATTTACCCCAATGGACCCAACTAGTCCATCTGGTTGTCGTATTCTTGCCTTCAGCTACCCTTATACATGCATCGAGCTTCATCTCAGTCTTACATTACTTGTTAGGTTTCATTCAGCTCTCCTTGATCTCCATTAAATTTCCTCTTTCCCAAACTAATTCCCGAAACTCTCAAAGCATGAAAGGTAAGAACCATAAACAAGAGAAAAGAAAACCATGAAACACCAATAGGAACATGACACCACAAATAAAGTGGCAAGGCCTTTCACCAGACGTCATCAAAACCCATAAATGAAGCTCAAACAAATCACAAACTACCGAAGGCACAAAACTCCCAACAAACACCATGACTTAACACCATGGGTTCCGAATGCCTCCACGGGAAATTCAACCTGAGACTTCTTCAGTATTTCATGGAAGCCTCTTTTTCCATGAAATCCCTACATCATACTATCATAAACACATAATTGTTAGTGCATAAATAAATATAACAATATACCAGTTACCTTACCTTGTTGTACCAAGCATGCGGCCTTGTAACTAAACACATCCATGCCATATCTCAAGGGACTCCAAATCCCTTGACAGATCCAACTATAACTCAAAACTATCTAATATACCTACCAAATACATGTTCATGACTATAGCACATATCCACATAATGTCAGACGAAATCAAGATTAAGAAGACTTCCTGTATTCGTGCCAAGTAGCCATTCATTTGGAATTGCGGTTTCCAAACATAGCTAAAGGAATTATCACCTAATTCCTTTATTTTACCTTTACCCTACTACAATTGAGTTTTACTATGTATTGTTACATCACCCAACTATTAGTTATATAACAAACCAAAGATTACCTTGTCACGCTAATATCAAGCATGTTGGCCTGCATCTGTTCACACATGTCAGTCGCATGCTCCAAAGATCAAGACATCATATGTATTGATTTAAAATCAATATTTACCAAGGCTAAAGTCATTTCATAACCAAAATTCAACTCACAATCATTATACATAATACTACAACTAGCACCCACTTGCACGCAAGTGCATATCAGTTGTCTCAACACATTTTGTGTTAGTAGAACCGTCTTAAAAAAATATCATGCAATCTTATAGACACATACTCATTCAAGCAATAGATAGATGACATAATAGACACCAAACACTCAAACACTAAATAAATGACATAATCAAACATTCAAACACCAAATAACCAACATAAGCAAACTCATACCTACAAGGGAGAGACTATAGTCTTTTTCACCCAGTTATGTGCCCGCGACCATGGGATTTAAGCCACTTTTTTAGTATAGGATCCAAACCTCTGCCCATAACTTAATGACACTTTCCAAAACCATGAATGACACAAGGATAAATCCTTCCATACAAACCTTAGAAAATAAATTCACCTAACAAGGCCTAGCCATGACAAACATTCTACCAAACATATCATGAACATAAAATCTACAGGTCATAAATACACATATGAACATAGGGGTCTGATACTCATCTGAAAATCACCAAGAAGCTCTAGTTCCTTCTCATAATAGTTGCAATAACATCTATTAGGTCATACATTTATCATTCATTTATTTACTAATCAAAACATGATGAGAGCCATAACAAAATTTTGTCATGAACCGTGCTTATAACCATCATGTAACCAACAGAATAAAAAGGATAGCACAACCATAAAAACCACATATTAACAAGTAAATTTACACATACACTAGAAGAGAGAAATAGCTCTTATTATCATATGCAAAATTCAACCAGGCTAGGGATTTCCATGTACCACCCGGCCATAGATTTGGCTTTAACCAAATCTTTCTTTCATCCAATCACCCATGTGCCATATTCCAAGCATGAATGTAGGACTCATAACAAAACCAACCAGGGCTTCCCAAGGCCAAAACACCTCAACCCTCATCAATAGAACCTTAGAACAATCCCCACTGGATCACTAGGCCCAAAACAAGCATGGATGCCTCTAGATCAAGGAAAATTTGAAGGATGGAAAATTTTCTTGAAGTTTAAAAACATTGGTGAATCTCACTAATCCCTAATATGAAAACTATAAAATTTTTATTGATATATTTGGAAAATTATTCAAATTTATAATGAATTTATATATAGTCTCTATATAATGTTGGTGATTTTTAAGGTAAAATAATTTTATATTCTAAAATTTGGCGAATCATCGTTTATAAAAAATTGAAATTGGGGAATCTTTTTTGTGGAAAAATCACGGAAAATTAGGCCACTGGGTGAACTTTAGCCCCTAAAATTTTCCATGCTCTGAATCTCTCCACCTAAATCGTGAGAAGTTTGTCTGTGTCAACCTATCAAATTTACCATGTATACCTCCATTATTGGTCAAGGGATTCCTAGGCCTATGAGTTCTCCACCCTCTGGGAATTACTGTGGATCCCTCCATTCACTGGTCAAGGATTCCTAGGCTCAATCAAGGGTATTCACCTCTAACATTTACCATACATCCCACCATTCACTAATCAAGGATTCCTTGAATCAATTGAGGTGTTCACAACTAGGATTTACTGTGTATCCCATCTCGGGATTCCTAGGCCTTTTGAATAATCCTGAGACCACCCCACTCAGCTTCGAGTCCATTCAGAAATCCATCTCAACCAAATACAAGACAACCCTACCACACCATGGCTATCCGAAAATGGCAAGGCAAGGCTAGAAAACATTGTCACACCTAGAAAAACCCATGTCAATGACAACAAGAGAAGCAACAACACATGTGAATGTACCATGCATGCCAAAATTGGCATGGAAACTGTCGTAGCATCCATCGTCATTTTAATTTTATTTTCAGTTTTATGGAAAAAATAAAAATAAAAAATCAAATATTATGTTATAACGGAAATAAAGGAGAATGTGGAAATTTGAAAAGAAATGATTTGTTTTATGACTATTGACGACTTTTGAACACGAGGAACTCGGGAGAAGATCTAAGCCATCTGATCAACAGGCAACAGATTCAACGGTAGTCACGTGGATTACAAGAACGAAGTTTAATTCAAAATCAGACGCGAGAAGTTATAAAATCAAGTTAAAACCTCAGTTGATCAGGGTCATCCACTTGAAAAATGCAGATCTGACAGTAATTGTGCGGTTAACAAGGATGATGTTTAATTCAGAAAATGGACAGGATGGTTTATATAATGTGGTTTAATCCGTTGAAGTCTGGATTAATGACATCCGCTCATCAAGAAGTGATGAGACCCGACAGATATCACATCGAAAAGTGCATGAAATTTATTATAAATTCCGGACTCGAGAAATCTTTAAATTACAGTTTTGTTTCCATATCAGGTCTGTGGGGAAGACAAAGGTCTGTAGAAAAGGCAGACATGAGAAGTTTATGAATGGAGCCTAAATTCTTTTTAGTTTTGCGATAAGCTATATTCTGCGTAAATCAATCAATTCCGCTATTTTAGCAGAATAATTAGAATTAGAGGCAGATGACCAAAACTCCAAAGGAATGGTGATTGGTCGGGTTTCTTTGTGTTTCCGCCAATTAGAGCACTCTCGATATATATGTGGCCCATAAGGGTTTCTTTATGTTTTAGCCAATCAGAACATTTCCGATACATATGTGGGCCCAAGTACACACACGGAGTTTTGTAAAGATGCAGTTTGTTGTGTTAAAACAATTTAATTATTATGAGAACATATTCAGAGAAAATTCATTAGTATTCAAGCCACAGATCCGGACAATGAGAAACCATCATCATTTTTCTAATCTCTGTTACTTCTTGTTATTTTGTTTTATTGAGAATGAGGTGTCTTTTACCCTCCAATGTAATATTCTGTAATGAATTTTAATTTAGACAGTTAGGAGATAGTTAAACAATTTGTCAGTTTTGGTGATTATCAACTATCACATGATGTATAAAAGAGACAAAATTATAGAAAAAGGGTTCGAATTTTAAATAACCTAGAGACCAGGCTACTGTATTTTTGATAAATTGTTGATTAATGAAAGAATCAGAAGTTTTCCACTCATTGTTGGTTATGATTTTGTGACTTCTTTGTTATGCGTCATCATATGTCTTCTTTTCTTTAAGTATAGTAATGAAGCTGCAAGTCTTTGTTTACTTATGTGAATGAAGTTAAAATTCCTTAAAAGAGCACTCCTATACTTTAAACCCTTACTTCTACAATTCTTCTAAGTTACATATAATAGTTTCTGTGTAAAGCAACATATTGTACCTAACTTCCCAAAGTGTTACAAATAATAGTTTCTATGTAAAAGAACATATTGTCTCTAACTTCTCAAAGCATTCTCCACTTAGCATTCATATTCAGCAATCAAATGGCATTCCGAGACTTTCATATCACCTAAGTATTAAGGGTTAAGAACCAGGTCTTTCAGGTCCTTCACTTAAAGATACATCATACAAATAAGTGACAATAATAATAAACATTAATGTCTTAAGCACAATTTCTACATAGCCAAGAAATTGGTTTCTTAAGGGCCAACATTAATTGGCGTCGTTGCCGGGGAGAGAAGTCAAGAACACTTTTCCTTGGGTTTTTAATATTTTCCTCTAGTTGTTCGATGAGGAGGAAATATTTGGCAGTATTAAAGAGAAAGCAATAACTCTGGCTTTAAAAAGGCCTCATACGAGGTCATATACCTCACAGCAAAAATTTCAAGCCCTTTCAAGCCCTGAGAGGCTAGTTTCCAAGAGGGTTGGAAGGCCAAAAACTCCATTTACACCAATTCCTACACTGTCTACACCTGGCAGTAGTTCAACACATTTTTCATCCAAAAAGTCACCTTTTATTGACCAAGAGTCACCTTTTACATCTACTTCATTTCAAGAACCCAACTGTCAAGAACAATCTTTAGAGTTTGTTTCTTTCTCAGTATCTGCTATAGTTATTCAACCTGAACCTATAAATACCTTGCCACCTTTTCATACTCCATTTACTCCTCAGTTGGGTTCTACATCTGCTAGTATTCAAGGTTCAGTAAGTTCATGAGAAAACATGGTAGCACCTGCATTCTTGATGAATAGGTATGGACCTATTCAATTTCCAAAACAGATGAATCAAATGCCACAATAATACTTGAAGATTCTTCCTCATTTCACAGGGGAGGATGAACAAACAACAGAGAATCATATAGCAGTGTTTTGTAATTTTGCAGAAAATCTAAATGTTGAACATCTGGATGTTGTTTTAAGACTTTTTGTGCAATCATTGGATGGAGAATCAAGAAAATGGTTTAAAGTGCTTCCTAAAAACTCTATTCCTACATGGGAAGAGATGGAGTGCCTGTTCACCCAAAGATGGGGAGAGAAAAGAGACCATGGGTATTTACTCACCGAGTTTAATGCTATTAAGAAGAAATTTGATGAGAGTGTTGTTGAATTCATCAGAAGGTTTAATAAATTGTACAATAGTCTTCCAGTGGAGATTAAGACCCCTCCCGCTGGTGCAAAAATAACTTTTGCAGGGGCTTTTGAATTAGATTTTGGGTTCACATTGAGGGAGAGAAGATCCATAACCCTTGATCAGATCCAAACTGATGCATTAGAAATAGAAGCAAATCTGGTGGCTGCAGGTAAAACACGAGAGACACAGCCTATCCAAGATAAGGGAAAGGCTAAAGTGGAATCCTCTCAAAGTCAAACATTAGAGGATATGAATAGTGTAACTAAAAATTTGTCAAATAAATTGATTAAATTAGAATTGGAGAGTAAGAATTCTTAGAGGCAATCACAATAGAACAAAAACTTTAGTCCTCAATATAGAAGACAACCTCTGCAAATTTTGCAGAAGGAGAGAAAAGACCAAGATCAGGTTCAAGCACCAGTTCACTTAGAGGCGGATCCTGATGAAGTACCAAAGCATTCAAGGGACCATGATGATCATATTTCCACACTATATGCAGTATATGAAGATCAACTAGGTGTTGAGGAAGAAGAATATGAATATACTGAAACAGATGCCATTTATGATGAGAATGAAATTGATGAATATTGGAAGAAATTTTCTGATTTTATGCAAGCAGAATTACATAAGAAATATGACTCGAGATCAAGGAAAAGGTCTATAGTTCAAGAAAATGAAGGTGAGAAGAAAGTTCCAGCTCCCCTACAAAAGGCGACTCCACAATAACCACAACCTGCAAAACAATTGAATAAAGGAAAGAAACAACATAATACAAATAGCAAGACTCAAATACTTCAACGTGAGTCTTCTCAAGATAGAAGTGAAAAAAATCCTTTATAAAAACTTGTTTACATTCCACAAGAGGTTTCAGTGATGAAGAGAAGTGAAGATGAGAATGAAAGGAATACTAAATAGGTTCATGTGTTTAGTATTACTAAAGAATTAGAAAAAATCAGAATTCAGGTGCCCCTCACAGAGTTGGTCAAAACACCAGTTTATCAAAGAGAGATTGCTAAGTTTATCAATCTAAAAGAGAATGTAAATATAAATGACACTGTGAATCTGCAAGAAGATAAACCAATAGTGGTTTTTGGTCCACATGTGGAGGAGGTAGATTCTTCAACACCTCCTTTCTACATTTCTTTATTGATTCATGATTTCCTCTTGCATAATTGTATGTTTTATTCAGGAGCTTCACATAACCTTATGTCATTATCAGTGATGAAACAACTAAACTCACAAGTTACTAAACCTTACAGGAACTTGTATTCTTTTGATTCAAATAAATTCAAGTGTCTAGGGGTCATTAAAGATATGGTGATGTCAGTAGCCCATATCCTAGCTAGAAGCTTGGTAATAGATGTAGTGGTAGCAGATATCCTTGCTAGGTTTTGAATGTTGCTATCTAGGTCATGGGGGGCTAAATTGGGTGGTGTTTGAAACTAGATTTTACTTATGTTGTCATTACCAATTTTTGGTGGAGAAGAAAGGAGGTCGTATAGAGAAACTAGATTTGTAAAAACGATCACAAAGAACAGAGCAAGTAATTCACCTGTATATAGCCAAGAGAAAGATGACTTTGCTTGATTCGTGTTGCATGACAATGCAGAGTTGGATGAAGATAACCAGAGGCAACTTACTTCAGCCAGTGTAAATACAGAGCTGCAAATAGAAGGGGTGTGGAAGTTCTTCTTTGATGGAGCCTATTCTAAAGAAGGAATAGGTGTTGGTTTCCTTCTAATCACACCTGGAGGTAATATGTTCCCTTTTTCTTTTAAATTGGAGTTCGAAGGAACAAATAATGTGGCAGAATATGAATCCTTGATCATTGCTCTGAAAATAACAAAACAAATGGGAGTCCATTCAATTTCTATTTTTGGAGATTTAGAGCTGATTATAAAGCAAATAAAGAACCATTGTCAAACAAAACACCCTAGGCTTAGGGCATACAGAAATGAAGTGTGGGATTTGGTTGAGAACTTCTTTGAAGCTTTCAACATTCAGTTCATTCCAAGAGATGGAAACATATTAGCAGACTCTTTGGCTATGGCTACTAGTACTTTTAGGCCTCCTATTAATCTAAAGCTAAGATATGAGGTTGAAATAAGGCATAGGCCTTCTGTTCCTGATAATATAAAACACTGGCAGATTTTTGAGGATGATCAATAGATTAAGGAATTCTTGACTATGATTGAAGATTTTTAGGGCACAGAGATTGATCAAGATGAAGATGAAACAACAAAAGGTGTAGAAGTAAGTGGTTTGAAAAAATCTATAGTTAATCAAAAAATTATTCAATTGAAAAGTAATATTCTGCCAAGAGGGCTTGTCCCTCTTGAAAGACCTTTTAACTCCAATGATGTAGCTGTCAGATCAGAGAAAATTCCACAGGATGAGCAGATTCAAGATCACAATATTGGAACCCAGGAGGAGCCCAGGTTAGTCAAATTATTTAATGGAGTTCCACTTAATTATAAGGAGAGATATATTAAGCTTTTCAAGGACTATATTGATGTTTTTGCTTGGTCCTATGAGGATCTCAAAACATATGATGTAAGTATTATTCAGCACAAAATTCCCTTGAAAGAGGGGATTAAACCATTTAAGCAGAAACTCAGGCAGATAAACCCTCTGCTTTTACCATTGATTGAGAAAGAAGTCAAAAATTTGCTTGATGCCAAGATAATAGTTCCACTTAGGTACTCTGACTGGGTGGCCAATTTAGTGCCCGTGAGGAAGAAAAATGGAGAAATAAGGCTATGTGTGGACTTTAGAAATCTCAATAGAGCTTCCTTAAAAGATAACTATCCGTTACCTAAAATGGATCATGTGTTGCAGAAGGTAACATGATCATTCAGAATGTCAATGCTGGATGGGTTCTCTGGGTATAACCAGGTGGCTATTGACAAAGAAGATCAGAAAAAGATTGCATTCACAACTCCTTGGGGAACCTTTATGTATGGTAGAATGCCTTTTGGGTTGATGAATGCAGGTGCAACATTTCAAAGGGAAATGGACATTTCATTTGTGGGAGATAAGTTTGTAGTGATATACTTGGATGGAATCATTGTTTTCTCTATGTATGATGAGGAACATCTAGACCATCTTAAAAAGAATTTTGAGAAATGTAGAGAATTTGGGCTTTCCTTGAATCCTAAGAAGTCTATTTTTTCTCTAGAAGAGGAGTGAAGATAGATCCAGCAAGGGTGCAAGATGTGCAGAAAATACCCTTGCCCCGGATAAGAAAGACATTCAAAAAATTTTGGGAATAAATTTTTTAAGGAGATTGTTTCCAATTATGCTGAAATTGTAAAAGAAATTACCAATATGTTGAAGAAGGAAAATGAAGTGCATTGGACTAAGGAAGCCAGAGAGTCATTTTCCAAGATTAAAGAAGCATTACAAGCAGCTCTAGTTTTAATTAGCCCTGATTATCAAAATCCTTTTCAAATTTTTTCATTTGCATCACCTAATTCAATAGTTGTTGTTTTGTTACAGAAAAATGATGAAGAAAAGGAGCAGCTAGTTGCTTTCTTTAGCAAGATTCTCAGAGACGCTGAAATAAAGTACAATATTCTTGAAAAATAGGTATATGCTTTGGTAAAAGCCCTAAAGGCCTTCAGGACTTATGTGTTGCAGTCATAGATCATTGCTTATGTGCCAAATGGTGCAGTAAAGGATGTCTTAGTTTAGCGTGATGTGGAAGGAAAAAGAGGGAAATGGATAACCAAGATTCAAGAGTATGACCTGGACATAAAGCCCACAAAGCTGGTGAAAGGGAAGGGATTGGAAAAGATGTTGACAGAGTCAAATTTTCAAGCATTGGGAATCAACTTGCTAACACCTGCAAAAGCATAGATAATTGAAGAACGTGAAGAAAAATCAAATCCAAGTATGAAGATCAGATATAAGTTTTTATGTTCAGAATGGTACAAGCACATAGTCCATTATTTATGTTTTCTCTCTTGTCCTCAATCTCTGGATAGAACAAAATATAGAGCATTAAAGATCAAATCACAGCCATATGTGATTGTTGAGGGCATATTGTGTTGGAAGGATCCTATGGGAGTTTTATTTTCATGTTTAACAGAGGATGAGTTAATAGAGACCATTAAAGATTATCATGAGAAGTTATGTGGTGGACATTATAGTTGGAAGGCTACTGCACATAAGATCCTCCGGGCACGGTTTTATTAGCCCACCCTACTTGGTGATACATATAAGTTTTTCAGAGGCTATTAGAAGTGTCAACTTTTTGCTGAGAATAAAAGGTTTGCTCCCTTTCCTTTGATCCTAGTCTTCATAGAAGAACCATTCAGACAATGGGGGCTAGATTTTGTTGGAGAAATTAACCCACCTTCAAGTGGACAGCACAAGTGGGTTCTTACAGCTACTAATTATTTCACTAAGTGGGTAGAAGCTATACCTACTAAAGGGAAAATGACTAGGTGGTGATGAAGTTCTTAGAGGAAAATATTTTCAGTAGATTTGGATGCCCTGTCAAAATCATAATAGACAATGCTCAAGTCTTCAGTTCAAGTAAGTTTGTTGCTTTTTGTTAGAAGTATAATGTTATTTTATCTCATTCAACAGCTTATCATCCACAGGGAAATGGATTGGTTGAATCCACTAACAAAACATTGATGAAGATCCTTAAGAAAACCATTGTAGAGAATTAGAAAGACTGGGATTCAAAGTTAAAGTTTGCTCTATGGGCTGTTCGAGTGACTACAAGAAGGTCTACAGGAAAATCACCTTTTGAGTTAGTGTATGGAACTCAAGCTCTGTTCCCAAGTCAGCTTGTGAAGCCTGTAATTGCAATGATTCAGGAGGAAAAAGAAGAACCCAATGCTCTGATAAGAAGGATGCATAAGGTAGTGGAATTAAGTGAAAGCAGGGATAAGGTAAGAGACAACTTGATTATGTATCAATCAAAGATGAAGGGTATTTTTGATAGAAAAGCCAAAGAGATTGATTTTAAAGTTGGAGACCTTGTATTAAGGTGGGATACTAGAAGAGAAGATAAGGGTAAACATGGGAAGTTTGATCCTCTTTGGTATGGCCCATTCAAGATCATAGAAGCAAGGGAAAATAATATATTCTTCCTGGAAAAATTTGATGGTAAATCTTTACAGTTTCCTGTCAATGGGCAGTACCTCAAACATTACTTCCAGTTCTGAAACACAAGCATCCTGTCATTGTAGATACTAGAGTGAATTCATTGTACAAATTCCATAGAATTTAAATTGGTTAAGCTATATGTGTCTCCATGCCCGAGGTGAAGGCACTGATCTGCGGTTCTTAGTGCTTCTGTGGAAAAAGAACTATCCCCAGGTGGAGCCAGTGCCATTTTGAAGTGGATGATAAATTAAATACTAGATTTAAGAAAAACGGCCAACACAATCTCTGAGTTTCACGTTTCAATTCAACAACTATGTTATTTTGTGTTTATATTTTTATTATTTTTCTTTTAAAATAGATAACTCTCGGAGTAAGTCCTGGGGGTAGGATTAAACAAAGGTGTTAGATAATGGTTATACTTTATAATCTGCACAGATGATCAAATGTGTTATTAAAAAAAATTTGGAATATCAATTATCAAGTATTGCATAAATAATATTAAGATGATATTTTATCAAGGATAAAGTTATATATATTGAATTTAGGCTTCTGTGATCTATATCAAGTTTGAGAGAAGATTTTTCGGCGAAAATCACATCGGGATGCTTTTGTCGAAGCGTTGCGAACCAACCAGTGGGATTCATTGTGAGAGGAATCTTCTCTCAGAAATGGTTATATATATATATATATATATATATATATATATATATATATATATATATATATATATATATATATATATATATATATATATATATATATATAGTTAAATATTTTGAAAATTCTAGGCCGACGGTCAGCCGTGGCTCCTTGTCGGATAGATATAAAATATCGCGATTGATCTCAAGTTAAAAGTCGTCGGCTGAGTACCGGGTTTCGCGTGAGGGAAAGCACTACTTTCACCCATAAAGTTAAAAGTCACCGGCTGAGTACCGGGTTTCGTGTGAGGGAAGGCACTATTTCAACCCTAAGTTTACAAGTCAGTGGCTGAGTACCGGGTTTCGTGTGAGGGAAGGCATTATTTTCACCCATAAATCACCCGATGGATCATTAATTGTCTCATCTCAATGAGTTATGTTAATTGATTTGGGATTAAATATCAGACACCATGTTATAAGTCAAAAGTCAATAATTAGTTTATTCATTTTACATATTGTTTTATTCTCATTTAATAAAATACTTTTTCAATGTGAAAAGGTACTAACATGGTTTTCTAATTATGAGGCAACATATTTTCACAGTGGTGGGTCTTACAATTACACCCCCTAGATTAAGTTAGTTATTAGTTTGTTCTGAACTATCGCGTGGATTACATTGATTCTTTCCATCGCATAGTTTCTGGATTGGATTTGCATTGACTGGATGTGCCAGCGCACAGGTGATCACTTGACTTTTTAGCAGAATACGTAGCCCATTGTTAGCAGTCTTGTGAGGTATATTATACAGTAAACTCTACACAATGTTTCAAGGATAGTGTCATGTCATTTCGAGTGAAATGAATCATCATGGCTTTTGGATGTGTTGACACCTAATCCTCTGCGGTTGGGTGAACTTGGAATGTGAACAGTCATCAGAAGATGAACTGAGCAGTCACATTCTTGTATATAACAATAGCTACCTAGTGTAATAAAATGAATCAGTTTTTCTGAGTTTTCTGCCAAACTGGAGTTACTCCTGGCCTGACATGGTATCAGAGCCAGTTCTAAAAATAGTCGTAACTCCCTTCAGTTTTGCTACTGTGGGTTGTACGCTGGCTTGAGCTCTATCCTCAAATGCCTCTGTCATTATGTCCACTGAGCGCTCCTCTGCCTCTGTCCTGAGATGATTTGCCACTGCCATATTCCCTTCTGTCCTGATGATGGCCTGTCCGAGCTCATTTCGCTTCTATGCTAAAATCTCTGTCGAAACTCTGCAAATCTCGTTCATTCCTGAATATATCTGTTGAAGGGTGTCACTGCATGCTGTGCTGAAGGGGTCGTATTCTGTGTTGAGACATTTGTTGAGACATTGTGTTGAGGTGTTGTGTTGTTTGGATGATCGACATCGGACCTACTACTTTGTTCGATTCCATTGGCATTCTCATCAATTTTGGCTGTCGTCGCTGCGTCTTGAACGCCGAACAACGATTGAGGAATTTGTTCAATTCTAAGCGGCATTAATGCTATTGCTTCAGGGGTTGCCTCATCCATTTCTGTAGTCATCTGCTCTTGCATACCCGTGGTTCTTTTCACCCTGGTTCGAAGCGTGGTGGTCTCTGTCAACAATGCTACAGTAACTAAGGCTCTCGAATTGCACAAGATCAAAGTCGACAATGGGTTATATTCAAGACTTCAGCAATAAATGGTGAAGGCATGTTTTGAAGGATTGGATTGGTTAAGCAATACGCTTAAAGCTGGCGGGAGATAATTTTTAACATGAATTTTCTCAATGGTACAGACTATCCTAAAATGCGTCCCATATATAACAGTTCATATATATGCGTGTGAAAAGTTGTCCAGACGTGCGTTATTTACCAAATTCAATCCTATAGCTTTAATTGCAAAATTTTTTGATAGATCTTTTGGAGTTGAGGCTGTCATGCAGTGCTCCTTTTTTTTTGAGATAATGGTGCTGACAAAGACCTGAATAGCTATATGCGGTGTTCTTTTTATTTGAGATAGCGGTGCTGAATTAATGCCTGTTGCTGTGGCTTATATTAAAGCGGTGCTGAATTAATGCGTGGTTTATATATGTTTTGAATGCGCTGTCCCATTGAACTGTGGCTTGAATGATGTTGACCAGCGTTTGAGTTTTGGACGCCTGATGATTGACCAGCATATATATATATATATATATATATATATATTGACCATCTTGCTTGAGTAAATTTTTGGACGCTGTTTGAATAGTTTGTAGATATGGAATATGGTGGATATATTATATGAGGATCCTTGGAGGGATTTGAAGAAACAATACATAAAAGTGTTTGAATTTTTTTTTTTGCCCTTTTGAGTACAATTTCACTGTATATCAACAGAAGTATTTTTACAGAATGCATTCAATCATCTCTATGGTAGGAATAGTTCTCACTGGCAAGGAGAACTATCTTGAATGGTCCCGGATGATAAAACATACCCTCATCTTCAATGAGTTGTGGAAGGGAGTGTGTGTCGGAGAAGGAGACAATGACCCAGTGCAGCCTACATTAGACAAAGAGCTCGTCATTTGGGAAAACAAGAACAACAAAGCCTATGCATTAATCACAGCATCTGTAAATGAAGAGGTGAGTCGCCATATTTCATCATATTCAACTGCCTTTGAAGCTTTACAAAAGCTGAAAGAACTCTATGACTCACATTCTGCACTTGAAGTTGTTCAGCTCATGATTAAACTCTTCACTCTTGAACTGAAAAATAATGATCCTCTTGCTCTTGCATCTGAAGTAAATTCTATAATGCATGATATTAAATCCACTAAGGTTGAGTTGGATATCCCTCTTATTGCTTTTCTCAAGGTACTCTATCCTACCTACTCCAATTATCTTGAGTCTTTACAAGCAAATGGAAATCTTAAAGATATAACCTTTGACTCTCTTGTGAAAAAGTTTGCTGAAAGAGAGAAAGCCTTTGGAAAGAAGACAGTTCCTGAATCTTCTGAAGAGACTGTGTGCCTTGCTCATAACGAAAAGCATCCTGCTCAAGATTCTAGAAGAGGAAGAGGTGGACGAAGAGGAAGAGGAAGATACTTCAGAGGAAGGGGGGGCAGACATTCTCAAGGAGAAAAGGCAGACTTACATTGCATTCGCTGCAAACGAAATGGATCGCATGATGCTTCTACATGCAAGCTACCATGGGACAAAATTGAGCAGAAAAGAAACCAGCAGAAAGGTAAAACTGATGATACAAACAAAGGTAAATCACCTGAATCCGCTCACTATATTGAGGCACAATGTAACATTGGAGTAAATGAAGATTTGTTTAATTCTTCACTTACTTCTTCGAAAAATGATTGGTTGCTTGATTCAGGAGCAACCTGTCATATGACTCATAAAAAAGATTTTTTTGAAGATTTCACTGACAATGTTGATGGAGCAGTATACTTTGCAGATCAGTCAAAAATCAAGCCGTCAGGGCTTGGCACAATCAGGCTTAAACTGCCTGGTCTTCCAGACTTTCTTCTGGATCATGTTCTATATCTCCCATAGCTCAAGAGAAACTTGCTGTCCTTGGTCCACATCCGCTAGCAAGGTCACTCCATTCATATGTTTGATGGCAAGCTTGAGGTAAGAAAAGCATCTGACCACTCATTTGTCATGAGGGGAATAGAAGAAGAAAGGCTTCTCAAACTGCAAGGAACCTCTGCTCATGCACAACATTTCTCATATATTTGTCATCATGAAGAAGGTACACTTCCATCAAGTTTATTATGGCATGCTAGATTTGGACATTTAAACTATGACAGTCTCCGCTTATTGAAGAAAAATGGTGTTGCTGGTTTGCCTACAATTCCTAGGAAACATAAGCAATGTGATGCTTGCATTCTAGGAAAGCATATCAAACAATCTTTTCATGATTCACATTCAAGAGCACATAGGAAGCTTGAACTCATTCATTCAGATTTATGTGGTCCAATGCCTGTTCCTTCTGCAAATGGAAATAAATATATCATGAAATTTATTGATGATTACACCGGAATGTGTTGGGTTTATTTATTGAAGAACAAATCTGATGCTTTTCAAACATTCAAGAATTTTCATAAATGGATTGAAAATGATACACAATCTCATATTGGGTCTATTCGCATTGATAATGGAAAAGAATATACATCAAATGAATTTGAAAACTATCTTCGCCAACATGGGATCAAACATCAAACAACTGTGCCTTATAATCTCCAACAGAATGGTGTAGCTGAAAGAATGAATAGAACAATCTTGAATATGGTACGATCCATGCTTTTCTTCAAAAATGTAAAGATAATGTTTTGGGCTGATGTTGTTCTATGTGCTGCATATATAAAGAATAGATGTCCATCTAATGCTATAAGAAACAAGACTCCTTATGAATTGTGGTATGGACATGTTCCTTCGGTAAAACATCTCAAGATCTTTGGTTCCACTTGTTATGCTTTGATACCAAAGGTACATAGAAACAAACTTGGTGCTAGAAGTCATAAGTGTATCTTCCTGGGGTATTCAAACACCTCTAAAGCATACCGCCTCTATGATGAAGTAAATAAAAAGTTTGTTGTATCTAGAGATGTCATTTTTCTTGAATCATCCAAATCTGACAATGTTGTTGAGAGGCAACTTGATTGCTTGGATAGATTCACAAAAACGAAATCATTTCAAGAATTTGATAATCAGATTCCACATCTTGAACGGGGGATTCCTATACTACAACAACATGTGGAATCTTCTTCTGAAGAACGATCTCCTCTGCATGAAACTCCAACAACGGATGATGCTTTAAGTGATGTAATTGATAGAATTGGGAGACTCAATCTTGATTCAATCCCAACTCAATCAACAGAGCAGCCTGGACCATCTCAGAAAGGTCCCCCAAAGTGGCTGACAAAGACACTTGAAAGTGTTCATCCTGATGAAATTGGAAAAACAGGAACCAGAAATTCAAACCGACAAGATGGAGGTGATGTAGATGACTCTAATTCGCCTGTTGATATGGATGTTACTTATGATTGTGAATTGAATTTGTCTACAGATTTTGAACCAACTTCCTTCAAAGAAGCTGCTTCTCATGATGAATGGAAAGAAGTGATGAAAAAGGAGTATGATGCCCTCATAAAGAATGGCACTTGGAAGCTGGTTGATCCTCCATTTGGAGCCAAACCAATTGGCTGCAAGTGGGTCTACAAGAACAAATACAAAGCTGATGGCTCACTTGACAAGCACAAAGCTAGGCTTGTGGCAAAAGGTTTTGCATAGAAGGAAGGGGTCGATTATGAGGAAAATTTTGCCCCCACAGCAAAATGGGCCACCATCCGGACACTCTTTGCACTAGCAGCTCAGAACAGTTGGAAAGTCCATCAAATGGATGTAAAAACTGCATTCCTGAATGGAGATCTAAAAGAGAATGTTTTTATGTCCCAGCCTGAAGGATTTGCTGTGAAAGGACATGAAAAAAAAGTATGCAAACTTGTGAAGTCCTTGTATGGCCTCAAACAAGCACTGCGAGCCTGGTATGAAAAACTAACTGAGCATCTTCTGAAACTCAACTTCAATCATTTTGATGTTGATGATGCAACTTTATTTGTCAAGAAAGTTGGCAAAACAGTTGTATATCTTGTGGTATATGTAGATGATCTTTTAATGACAGGGAACAATGAAAGCTACA
This sequence comes from Pinus tabuliformis, assembly GCA_031772625.1. Lineage (NCBI taxonomy): Eukaryota > Viridiplantae > Streptophyta > Pinopsida > Pinales > Pinaceae > Pinus > Pinus tabuliformis. The sequence goes on along the minus strand of CM062819.1, from coordinate 799,327,382 downwards.
TTGCATCCATAAAGAAGGAATTGGGAAAAAGTTTTGAAATGACTGATTTGGGCTATGTTCATTACTATCTTGGCATTGAAGTAACCCAACATCCAAAATCCATATTTCTTTCTCAAAAGAAATACATTGGAGATTTGTTAAACAGATTTGGCATGACAGAGTGCAATCCTCTTTCTACTCCAATGGAAGAAAACTTAAAGCTCACATCTATTGAAGGAAAGGAATTTGAGGATGCAACAAAGTATAGACAACTTGTAGGAAGTCTCATCTACCTCACTACTACCAGACCAGACATTTCATTTGCTGTTGGAATCATCTCCAGGTTTATGCAAAAGCCTTGTGAGGGACATTGGTCTGCTGCAAAAATAGTTCTAAGGTACTTGAAGGGAACTCAAGACCTTGGAATCAAGTATACACAGGTGGACGACTTCAACTTGATTGGATACTCTGATTTAGACTTCAATGGAGACAAAGAAACTGGGGTATCTACTTCATGATATGCTATGAGTCTTGGATCAGGAGCTGTCTCTTGGAGATCACACAAACAATCAGTTCCAATAGATTCCACAAAAGAAGCAGAATACGTGGCAGCAGCTGAAGCAACGAAAGAAATTGTGTGGCTCAAGAAAATTCTTGAAGATTTGCAGGTAAAACAAGTACAATCAACTACACTCATGATTGATAACACGTTAGCAATAAAGTTGGCCAAGAATCCAAAGTTCCATGATCGTACAAAGCACATCAATACTAAATATCATCTGATCCGACATCATGTTGAGGCCAAAACAATCCATCTCCGTCATTGTTCCACAAATGAGCAAATTGCAGACATCTTCACCAAAGCACTTGGAAAAGAAAAGCTTGAAAGATTCAGAATGATGCTTGGACTCACCAACATCCCTTCAGATTAAGGGGGGGAATGTTGACACCTAATCCTCTGCGGTTGGGTGAACCTGGAATGTTAACAGTCATCAGAAGATGAATTGAGCAGTCACATTCTTGTATATAACAATAGCTACCTAATGTAATAAAATGAATCAGTTTTTCTGAGTTTTCTGCCAAATTGGAGTTACTCCTGGCCTGACAGGATGGTGTTCAACTCATATTACATGGATTGCATTTGCATTTGCATTCCTTCAATGCACCAGTTCTCAGCTGAGCCTTACCTTTTACCAGAGTACATGCCCCAACGTTACCAATATAGTGGGGCAGGTCATCCAGCAAGCTCTGCAAAACGATTCAAGGATTGCGGCCTCTCTCCTTCGTATGCATTTTCACGACTGCTTCGTTAATGTAAGTAGCAATATGTCTCTTTATTCAGTAGATTTGTACCCAGCGGATTTCTAATACTAATACTTCATTCTCTCATTGATTTCAAGGGCTGTGATGGATCTGTTCTTTTAGATGACACGGCCAATTTTACAGGGGAAAAGACAGCAGTTCCCAACAACAATTCCCTCAGAGGCTTTGATGTTGTGGACAACATCAAGTCTGCACTAGAGAGTGCATGCACCGCAACGGTTTCTTGTGCCATTGCTGCAGAGCAGTCAGTCGTATTGGTCTGTATAGAGATTACAGTTATTTATTTGATTTTATTTGAGTTAGTGTTTTACTTTCTGATATCTCTGATTTTCTGAATTAGATTTCACTGCTTAAAACACTAAAACTCCTAAAAGTTGTTGAGATTTTCTGTTTTAGTCAAATAGGCAAAAATCTCTGAAGGATGACAACAATAGGGATTCAGTTCCTAGATTAGCTCCAGGTTGTTGGGAGGGAGTTAATGCCTCCTATATTTGATGTGAGGGAGTTATGAGGCTGTTAGATTCTCTATGCTATATAACAGGCAGTCGTTCGGATGATTTGCTAAGAGAGTGTGAGGATTTCATGATGTAATCTCCTAATTTGATTAATAAACTTCTGATGCCTATGTTTGGTGGACGTAGCCCAGATTGGTTGGGTGAACCACGTTAAAAGCTGTGTCTTATGTGCTTGTTTATTTTTCTGCTGTGTGTTTAATTAAGTTTGCTGTGTACCTGATCCAACAATTGGTATCAGAGCATGTTGGAGGTGCTGGTGCAGAGAGGATAGCCTGGATCGTTTGCTGGCAGCGCGCGTGGAGTTGCATATTGCTGGAGCGCGGACTTTTGTTCAACGGAGCGCTGATACCTGGTATTTAAATTGCTGGTGCGTGGTATTTAAAATTCTGGTGCGTATTAAATAGCTGCGTATTAGTGTGCGTGCTGGTGTTTATTTAAAATCTCAGAAAAACGCAAACGCAAATGTGAGAAAAATGATAGAACATGCACCAAATAAATTGTTTTCCAGCGGAAATGTGTATGAAAAATGATAGCACATGAATAGATATGTATGATATCTACCTCGTTTTCTGCCAAGCCCATTTGAATAATTCCAGACGGGTTGTTTGCTGGAAGGTAAGGATTAGCATCATACTCCGTCAACGAAGGAGTTGCGTGTGGCTGTTTTTTTGTGGTGTTAGGCCGTCCATCGATTTCTTTACCCTGAGATCCCAATTCACAATTTTTGATTTTGTTGTATGGAAATTATATCCCAATGAGCAGCTCTCGATGATTTTGTTGTTTGTTGTGCCTCTGGTCTTTTTACCACAGCGTGAATATAATTGAAAAAATACGGCGTGGCTTTTTCCTGTTTTACTAACCATTGGTATGATATATATTATCACATTGGAACATATAAACAGCGGTGCAAATATACACCAAGAACATAACAGCGTGGATATATATGTTTTTTTGGTATGCGTTGTGCTTTACATGTATATGTGTAAAAAGTTAAAGTGGAAACGCATGTGATATATACCATGCTAAGGTAATGGAAAGTGTAAATGGTGGAGTAAGTTAAAGTGGGTGAACGCGTGTTAAATGGAGGATTAAATGGACATCCATCAAAATACTTGAAACAAAAGTTGATAAAACAAAAAAAAAATTGTTTTTTGCCGGAGGTCTTTATATACTGTAATAAGGCAGTTTTTTTGTTGTGTAAAATCAAAGGCATAGGCAGATTTTTTGTGTAAAATCAAAGGCAAAGGCAATTTTTTTTTTTATTGCTGGTTGGATATTGGAGATTATTGTATTTTTTTTGTTGATGCAGATGGCGAAAACTCAAAGTGCCCGGTTTGAAATTGAGAAATTTAATGGGAAAAATAATTTCGAGATCTGGAAGGTGAAGATGCACGATCTGCTGGTTCAACAAGGTGTGGCAAAAGCACTGTTGGGGAAAAATAAAAGGCCTCCTTCCATGATGGAGGATGAATGGGATGAGATGGACGATAGAGCTCTGAGCGCAATTCGGTTATGTCTGGCGGACGATGTTCTGTTCAACATTGTGTCAGAAAAAACCACCGCAGGCTTGTGGTCGAAGCTTGAGAAGCTCTATATGACAAAATCTTTGACAAATCGGATTCTCCTGAAGCGGAAGCTTTACAGTTTGCGGATGAAAGAAGGTACCTCAATTGTTGATCACCTGAATGTTTTTAATACCTTGTTGGTGCAATTAAACAGTCTAGATGTGAAATTTGATTCAGAGGATAAGGCAATAACTCTATTATGTTCTTTGCCTGAATCCTGGGATCACTTTGTCACTTCCATAAGTTTTAGTACATCAGAAATTCTTGAGTTTGATGATGTTGTTGGAGCCTTGTTGGCTGAGGAGACGAGGAAGAGGTTGAATGCAGACACCTCTACATCAGAGGTAATGATGGCCAGAGGTCGCTCACGAGAGAGACACTCCGGGGGAAAGCATAGCGACTCTCGTTCAAAGTCCAAAGGAAAGAAGCCCAAGGTGAAGTGCTGGCATTGTGGCAAGGCTGGACATCTGAAAAAGGATTGTTGGAAGCGAAAGCAGGCTGCTAAAGAAGGCTCTTCGACAGAAAAGAAGGAAGCCAACACCACAGATACAGGTTCAGTATCTGGTTCAGGTATGAGTGATGAAGTATTGTCAGTTAATGTTTCAAAACATGATCAACATTGGTTGTTAGATTCTGGGGCATCTAACCACATGTGTATACATAGAGATTGGTTTAAAACATATAGATCAATTGATGATGGTGTTGTGTACATGGGTAATGATGTAACATGTAATATTGTGGGAATTGGGAGCATACAACTACAAATGTTTGATGGGACAACAAAAATATTAACTGATGTGAGGCATGTACCAGATTTAAGGAAAAATTTGATTTCATTAGGAGCACTTGATTCAAATGGATATAAAACTGTAATTCAAGGTGGAGTAATGAAAATTTACAAAGGCATCTTACTAGTTATGAAAGCTAAGAAAGTAGGAATTCTATTCCAGTTAGAAGGTAGAACTGGGTCAGATCATGTGTCTGTGTCTGAACATGATAGTAGTTCCATTCACTTATGGCATCAAAGATTGGGGCATATGAGTGAAAGAGGATTGAAAATTTTGGCTGACCAAAAGTTACTTCCTAATCTAAGATATGGAAAATTGGATTTCTGTAAACATTGTCTGTTTGGTAAACAAAGTAAACAAAAGTTTAAAACATGCAAACATACTAGTAAAGGCATACTTGATTATATCCATTCAGATGTGTGGGGTCCAGCTCCTACAGCTTCATATGGTGGCTCGTCTTATTTTGTATCATTCATTGATGACTATTCTCGGAAAGTTTGGGTCTACATGTTGAAAAAGAAGTCTGATGTTTTTACAGTTTTCAAGCAGTTTAGAGCATTGGTAGAAAACAGCACTAGTAGAACTATAAAATGTTTAAGAACTGACAATGGTGGTGAGTTTTCCTCCAAGGAGTTTGACAGCTATTGCAAGGATGCAGGGATCGAAAGACATAAGACCACGGTTTATACTCCTCAGCAGAATGGAGTTGTTGAACGCATGAACAGGACTCTTCTAGAGAGAGCAAGGTGTATGCTGAGTAACGCCGGGTTGCCGAAGGAGTTGTGGACGGAAGCAGTGGCAACCGCTTGTTATGTGATAAACCGGTCTCCATCAACAGCAATAGACTGCAAGGTTCCGCAAGAGGTATGGACAGGACACCCTTGTGACTATTCTAAACTCAGAGTGTTTGGTTGTGATGCATATGCTCTAGTGCCTAAACATCAGCGAACTAAATTAGATCCAAAGTCTAAAAGGTATATCTTTTTTGGGTATGGTGATGGAACGAAGGGATATAGATTGTGGGATCCTACTACCCACAAAATCATCATCAACAGAGATGTAAAGTTTAATGAATCCTCTCTTGTACAATTAGATGTAGATAGAAGATTGAAACAGGATGATGTATCTGATTTCCAGCATATTCAGTTTGACAGCATTTCTAATGATAGTCATAACGACCATAGTTCAGATTCTAGTCATGAACAAGTTTCAGAATCAGATTATGAACAGGGTTTAGATGGAGGACATGAACAGGTCTCAGATGGCGATCATGAAGAAATTCCTACAGTTGATAGACAGCCAATTGTGGAAGCACCAGAAACATTCTTAAGGAGGTCTACAAGGATTAAACGCCGTCCGAGAAGGTATGATGATCATGTTACTTCAGTTGCTTTGATCGCTAATGATGATGAACCTTTGTGTTATCAGGAAGCTGTAGAAGGTTCAAATAGTGACAAATGGAAAGCAGCCATGAAGGAAGAAATGATGGCCTTAGGTAAGAATGGTACATGGGATCTGGTTGAACTTCCCAAAGGCAAGAAAACTGTGGGATTCAAGTGGGTGCTCAAGCTGAAATGGGGTGTGAATGATACGGAAGACAGGTACAAAGCTCGGCTGGTTGCAAAAGGGTTTTCTCAGAAAGCTGGCATAGACTTTCATGAGATATTTTCACCAGTGGTTAAAATTGTTTCAATTAGAATTGTGTTAGCATTAGTGGCTTTGTTTGATTTGGAGTTGCAGCAGTTAGATGTTAAGACTGCATTTCTACATGGTGATTTAGATGAGGAAATATATATGGAACAACCGGAAGGGTTTGTTCAGCATCGCAATGCGAAATTTGTCTGCAGGCTCAAGAAGTCATTATATGGCCTGAAGCAGTCGCCTCGGCAGTGGTATAAGAAGTTTGATTCTTTCATGTTGAGTCAGAAATATGTAAGAAGTGAATATGATCATTGTGTTTACTTTAAGCAGTTAAATAATGGCATGTTCATTATCCTAGTGTTATATGTTGATGATATGCTTTTAGCAAGCAAAAGCATTGAAGAAATCAACAGGTTGAAGACTCAGATGGCAAGGACGTTTGATATGAAAGATCTAGGAGCGGCAAGACAGATTTTGGGCATGGAGATTTTCAGAGACAGGGGCAATGGTAAGCTGTGGCTATCACAACAGAAGTATGTTGAGAAAATACTTTTGAGGTTTGGTATGAATAATGTGAAGCCCGTGTCAGTCCCTTTAGCTTCCCATTTTAAGCTTTCTTCGAGTTTATGTCCTAATACAGATGAAGAAAAGGATTATATGTTTCGAATTCCTTATGCCAATGTAGTAGGATGTTTGATGTATGCGATGGTGTGTACGCGACCAGATATTTCTCATGGAGTTGGGGTTGTCAGTAGGTACATTGCAAATCCGGGTAAAGAACACTGGTCAGCAGTGAAATGGGTGCTTCGGTACTTGAGAGGCACAAGTAGTTATTGTATTTCTTACAATAAGAGTAGTGAATTTGTTTGCGGATATGTTGATTCCGATTTTGCAGGTGATTTGGATAAGAGAAGATCAACTTCAGGGTACGTCTTTACTCTTGCAGGTGGAGCTATAAGCTGGATGTCAAAGCTACAGAACATTGTTGCTTTGTCCACTACTGAAGCAGAATACATTGCTGCTTCTCATGCTTGCAAAGAGGCGGTTTGGTTGAAAGGTTTGCTTGGTGAGTTTGGTAGGTTACAGGATAACATCAGGTTACTTTGTGACAGTCAAAGTGCAATACATTTGGCTAAGAATCCGGCCTATCATAGTAAGTCAAAGCATATTCCAATCAAATATCATTTTGTAAGACAGGTTATCACTGAAAGGGGAGTTTCTCTTGAAAAGGTGCATACAAAGGAGAACTGTGCAGACATGTTCACGAAACTAGTTTTGTTGGAGAAGCTACGCTGGTGTTTGGCTTCTCTTGGCTTGCAGAAAAGATAAAATAATAATAACAGGGCATCAGGCGAATTGTTGTCAAGGTGGAGATTGTTGAGATTTTCTGTTTTAGTCAAATAGGCAAAAATCTCTGAAGGATGACAACAATAGGGATTCAGTTCCTAGATTAGCTCCAGGTTGTTGGGAGGGAGTTAATGCCTCCTATATTTGATGTGAGGGAGTTATGAGGCTGTTAGATTCTCTATGCTATATAACAGGTAGTCATTCGGATGATTTGCTAAGAGAGTGTGAGGATTTCATGATGTAATCTCCTAATTTGATTAATAAACTTCTGATGCCTATGTTTGGTGGACGTAGCCCAGATTGGTTGGGTGAACCACGTTAAAAGTTGTGTCTTATGTGCTTGTTTATTTTTCTGCTGTGTGTTTAATTAAGTTTGTTGTGCACCTGATCCAACAAAAGTGAAGATATATAGAAGTTGCGTAACATGATCACCATAAAACTCCTAAAAGCGAAGATATATAGAAGTTGTGTAACATGATCACCATAACAATCAAATGGTGCAGTCTGGCGGTCCATCGTGGACTATACAGTTGGGAAGACGGGACAGCACCACTGCCAACGCAACTCTTGCAAACACGGCCATCCCTGCACCAACTGACAACCTCTCGAACATCACAACAAAGTTTCAGGATGTGGGACTCTCGCTAATGGATGTAGTTGCTTTGTCACATATTCCTCAACTTGTGTTTCAACCAATTTTGCTTTGAACGGATGGAGACGATTTTTACCCATTCTATTTTATTGGAGACGATTTTTACACATATTCTATTTTATTTTCATAGGTAGTCGTGTAGAAAGCTACAAGTAATAAGAAAGTAAGTTTTGTTATCAATTCTGGTCTCTGGAATTTTGGTATTTGGAATCTATTTGTAAGTAGATTTACCAGTGTATAGGTGTGTAGGTATAGGGTTTCAGAATTTTTGTTTTTCAATTAAAAAATACATAGACAGACGAGAAAGAGATATTAATAAATTCTTATATTTTTAGTCATTTTTAACCTAAAAAAATTATATTAAAGTTTAATTTTAATTTAGTTGTGAATTAATTTTTATGTTTATTTATTTTAAAATATAATTTCTAGAATTTTTAATTTAAATATTAATAATTATTAAGTGAATGGAGAGATTTAACGTATACTAAATATTCTAAAATATTCTTAATAGTAGGTACATATTAGAGATTGAAATTTATCTTTAAAATAGTTATGTCATTTCTACACTTCCAATTAAATTGATTAATTATCATATGTACAAGTTTCATATGAAATGAATGAGTTATGACTTTTAGAGCAAGTGTTATTTATAAGCCAAGGCATTGGGCTATAGTACTGTAACAAATTTTATTTACAAATATAAAATCTCTAGAGGTAAGAATCTTGTAACATATTATTATAAACATATACATGTTTAGCTGATATATTAATTTTTGTGATATTTTTCTTATAATTAATAATAATTTAAAATAAAGTTATAATTTAGTTATTTTGTATATTTTTAATTTTAAAGTTTTGTAATAGCTTGATGTTTATGGGTGTTTATTGAGATTTAACTCATTTAATTTATATAGCTAAGCTAATTTTATTTCAAGTATTTCAACAATACCACATACTCTTCATAGCCTTAAGTGTTAGTTCAAATGGCCGCTAGTTAGTACTTTTGTTATGGGGAGATTCATTGGTTCAAACTCTGTGACACTCTGGCAGTTAGGCTCCATGTTTTAGTTAGCTTCTAGGTCATATTCCATGTTTGAGTTAGCTGAATTCACCAATCTATGGAAACCATGAAACACATAAAAATAAAAATTTTAAAAACAAAAATAAAAGCTTTTCATAACCATTATTATAAAATAATAATAAAAAAATGTAAAATAATGACAATAATAATAAATAAGATTAAAAAAAATTCACTCGTGAATAAGATATTTTCCTTGGTGTAAGGCTAATCTAATTCAATAAACTCCAGATGTGGTTCAATTGTTTAGTGAGAAGGTTTGGTCCCTACAACCCTTATGGGCTAATGGTTTGGTCCCACAACTAGTGTGTTCAATTCATGGCACATTTTCTTTAGTTAAAAAAAAAAAAAAAATCTTAATTCAGGCTTACGTGATTTAAATTTTAAGTAAAAGTCCTAAAACAGAATTTTTGCCAACTCCTTTCGAACCATCCAATATGATAGTCAAGACCAGATGAAAAAACAGATTTAGACAGAAAACTTAAATAAATTTACATAAAAATACCTCCTCCTGTGTTACATTCATTTCATAGATTCAATGCCTTCTCCTTTGTTACAGTCATTTCACAGATTCAAAGTCTTTGTGTGCATCTATAAATTTACATAAGAATGCCTCCTCCTGTGTTACATTCATTTCATAGATTCAATGCCTTCTCCTTTGTTACAGTCATTTCACAGATTCAAAGTCTTTGTGTGCATCTATAAATTTGGTATTTACTGTATTCAGGGGCGCACACAATCGGACAAGCTCGCTGCACAGTGTTCAGCAGCAGACTTTACAATTTCAGCGGAACGGGCAATCCGGATCCGACGCTGAATTCATCTTATCTATCCACCCTGCAAAGCACGTGCCCACTGAATGGTAACGGGAGCATCCTAACACCACTTGATCCGGGCACTCCAAACACCTTCGACAACAACTATTACATAAATCTCCAAAATGAAATGGGACTGCTCCAGTCAGATCAAGAACTGCTTAACACAACGGGAGCCAGCACCATTTCTATCGTGAATGACTACACCAGTAGTCAGACTGATTTTTTCTCCAATTTCTCCAACTCAATGATCAACATGGGAAACATAAGTCCTCTAACGGGGACAAGCGGAGAAATCCGCCTGAACTGCAGTAAGGTCAATAGCAATCAGAATCTGGTTAGAGAATCGTGGGCTCAATATGTTTCTAATTTGCTCAACATCATAGAGCAGTATCAATCTGCTTCACAGTGAAAAGCTTTCAGGCGGAGCTCTGTGCAACATTTCGGGCATGTCGGTAGAGTCTAAAAACATATTATTCACATTAATTTACTCTTTCTAAAGTTAAATACAGTATGTCACAGAGCTTTATTACTGCATTTGGCAAAAACCCGTAAGAACTTGTTTATGCACTAATAGGATCGAATGGAGTGGAATTTATGAAAAAAATATTATATGTAAAATTGGCACCCTTTTGATTTTTAATATATTTTATTTTTAGGTGGTATTTAATGTTAATTTTTCGTACAAGTTTTTATTTGTCAAGTTGTTTGTGATCTTCTAGCCTTGATTTGCTCCATCTATTAAGTTTGATCCTGGATTTTTTTGACGGAGTGAATTTATGACTATTCCATTAAGTTTGATCTGGGCCACCTTGTTGTGCAAGTAAGAATTGACAATCTTTATGTATAAGTTAACTCAAATTATTATGTTCAATTAGGCATTTATATTTTGTTTACTTATTTATAATATAAAATAGAAGTGAAAAACTTAAAATGTTATATAATTATTAAATAAATATGAATAAATAAGATATAATAAATATGAATCAAAGAGATATAATTAATAAATAAATATATGTGAATGAGATTTTGGTTTAATTCAGTATTTATATTTTATTTATTTTTAATATAAAAAGTTAAATATGGAGGTAATAGGAATAAGATTAATTTAATAAAAAAATTGTGTTAAAAAATGTGGTTTATATAGTTTTTTAAAAATGAAGTAATAAGTAAAAGATTGATATAATAAAAAAAAAAAGGTGTTGGAAAAAGTGGCTTATGTGGTTTTTAAAAACTGAGGTAATAAGTATAAGATTAATATAAAAATAAAAAGTTTGTGTTAAAACATGTGGTTTTTTTTTTAAATAATGTTTAAAATTAATGAAATTTATTTAATAATATAAAATAAAATATATATTTCTAATTAAAATAAATATATAAATATTTATATAAATAAATATTTGATTTAAAATAAAGATAATTATTAAAAAAATAAATTATTTTAATGATTTGAGATAAGTGTAGATTGGGGATTCAAAGTGGTGAATTAGATTAATCTGGTTTTATTTTTAATGTCATATATTATTGAGATTTGTAGATGGAATCACTATAAGATTGTTGATAAAGGTATTTCTATACATGTAATTATGAGTAGGTTTTATTTCTACTACTTTAATTTAGGTTCTTCATTTCTATATATTTGATATATCATTATTATTTTCCATCGTTTACAGACGTTGCTATATATCAATTTATTGTTATTATTTTTCTCTAGAAACTAACCTAAAACCATAAGCCAAATGTAAAATTTTAAATCAAGAACATCCAATTACCAACCATTGTATTTAGTAATATTTAAAAATAATGTGAATTAAGAGAATTAGATAATATTAAATTGAGCATAGAGCTTTATTTGAAATTCTCTTCCAAAAGACTCCTCTATTGATATTTTGAGAAACAAAGTGTTTTTCAAGTCAAATTATGTCTTTTTCACCTCCACAACCCATTACATCCACATACCATATTTCAAAAAATACTGCAAAAGTGGAAATAATGACATTACATATGGTTATCCACAAATCTAGAAATGCATGAAAATCATTTAATGGGTTCTGTATTTGTTTGCAACAAATGATGATATCAAGAATCACAATAAACATTGGTTGACATTTCTAAATTCTCAAGTACATAATGTCTTATAACACTAAAAACATAATACTAAAATGACAACTTTCATTGAAATTTACAAAAATTTAAGAATATATGTTATGACTAGAAAAAATATTTATAATTTACACTTGAAAAAATAATTTATATTTTAAAAAATTAATGTTTATTAATATTAAATAAATTCATAATAAAATAAAATTAAACTCATATATCAATCATAATGTAACATCGCATATATAATTTAAACAAAAATATACATTTATTATCAATAAAATAAACTTAAATACATAACATACTTATATTATACAATAATAAAATAAACTTAAATATATAACATGCTCTCTATTATATAAAAAACAAATTAAACCTCCTACATACTTATACTTATATGATATAAGTAAATTTTTTAAGAAGGGTAATAATAATACATTTAAATTTTTTATAAATTTGAATGAAAAATAAAATTATATTAAATTTAAATTATATTAAAATATTACTATAATCATTATTAAATATTTTTTTTAATTAAATTCAAATTACTAGAATATCATTATTACATAAAAGAAAATTTAATAGCTTTTAAATTTCAGTTGAGACTTGAACTTGAAACCTTTATCACATTCACTTGAGACTTGACTGAACCAAACTTAGGTACAAATTGTTCGGGTATTGGGTTGAGTTTTGAAATTCATCATCCCAAGGTCATGAATATTGGACTTTGCTATAAACTTTATTCTGTCCTTGTATGGTAAAACCTTGTGAATGGAGGAAGCGCTTTATTTTGAGGTAACATAAAGAGGACAGGGAAGGCATATTTAAATTTATTTTTTAAATCTCAATGTGACACATGTATTAAAGAAAAAGGAATTATTACGAAGGGTGTCGAGAATAAACTTTGATATATGAGTTGAAAGCACCACGCTAACATCACAAGGCACTTTCTTAGGTAATATGTGTAAAAATGTCTTGCAAAGAGACTGGTTTTCCATTTTAGCAGTGTAATGGACATTCTAGGTAACGTTTTATTTTTCTATATAATGTACATTATTAGCTTTAGTTTAATTAGTTTGCAAATTTATTTTAAAAATCATTGAATTTTGGTAGGATTTTTGATCAAATTTAGTAGAGATTTTTGTAAATTTAAATTATAGCTGTCAAATTTTAAGATTTTGGGTGCCTCAATTTTTTTATGAGACTGAATTTATTTTCACCATCAAAAACATGATTCATACACTAACAAATTTTTTGAATATTTAAACCATTCCTCTAATTCTTCCGACACTTTAATAAATAACACCTTATTATTATACTATATGGCGTCACGAGAAAAGGTAAAAGGATTTTTCCCATATTTGACTTGCTCATTTAAGTTTGTTTCAAGGAGCTGTATATAAGGAGTGCATTTACTAAATTTATGGGTTTGGAATGGTATAAACAATTTTATTTTTACAAAGCGTTGGAAGATAGGATCGAGGGTTTGAAACATTTGAAATGTTTTGGAAGTCAACTTAATTCATTTGTGCTACTAAGTTCGATCATTGATTGCAACCTGATGTGTTCGATCATTGATTGCAACCTGATGTGTTGTGTAAGTTTTCGATCAAATTCTCGTAGAGTTAGGCACACTAAGGCTAGGCAGCCCCGCTTACACTACGTACCGCATTACAATGAAAGTGCTTAGAAGTTTCCAAAATTTATTTTGAGGGGAAATGGAATTATCAGCTAATCTTTTTAGTAGAGACAGAAGAATGCTTAAAGTTGTTAAACATGAAAGTTAATATGTTTGTTACAAGAATAAGTACCCATTATAAGCTATGTTTTGAATTTTTTGGTTGTAGTTTTAACTTTTGGTATTTCTCATTAAAGAATAAAGTAAGCTTAGGTTAATGATTCAATTTATACAAAGGTGTAAGCTATGATGTTATTTAGAAGAGTAATAATGGGTATATCTTCTATTGTATTTGTTTAGTGTTCTACTGTTTTATTGTTGACATTAAGATTGGTAGGTATGAGACCAAATCAAATTAAAAGTTGTTTGCATCTATGGTATCGGTAAGCCCATGGTATTGTCCTATGTATTGTAATGAATTTTTTTTAGGGGTGTGAGTAAAAAGAAACCAATAAAAATGTAATAGTTTTATTATTATTTTAATAAAAAAAACTCTATTCCCTTTCCCTATTGTTTTAGCCGGAATGTGGTTTTCCACATAAATTATGTGTCGATTTTATGAGTTAATTTATTTTCAATTCATTTGTTTGTTGTCCTTTTTTTATCAACTATTAATATCATTGCTATAGGGTCTTATTGATAATGGTGTAATCTTGGCCTCTTAGTAGTATGGAGATTAATACAATAAGTGATATGGATACAATGAAAGGGGTCAATTTCGCCTTATGGAAATCACAAATGGAGGATACATTGATTCTAAAGTATCAGTATTTGCCAATTGAAGGAGTGGTAAAGAAACCTCCAACAATAATAGATGAAGCCTAGAAGTTATTGGACAAGAAATTCATGGCTACTATTTGGCATTACCTAGGAAAGAATGTCTACTTTAATATAGCAGGTGAGAAAATAGTAGAAGGGTTGGGGAAAAAGCTGCATGATTTGAATTAGAAAAATATGACATCAAATAATGTTTTCGTAACGAAGAAGCTATATAACCTCAAGATGAAGGAGGGCTTTAGTTGCAGAGCATTTGAACAAATTTGATATGATTACTAGTCAACTTGCCTCTGTCAAAATTGTTTTCCATGATGAAATAAATGTAATCTTATTTATGTGTTCCATGTTAAAACAATGTAAACTTTGAAACGAGAAATGTATCGTTTATCCATTTTTTTGTGGTAGCAAAAAATCATTTGATTTTGAAAAGTATTGATTCAGAATACACCTTTTTTTTAGCATATTTTTGACACATTAAAATTTTTTATGTATCAAATATGAATAAATTTTTTAAAATGTTGTTGATTTTCATGTTGATTTTGAAAAGCGTTGATGCGACATCAGCCACTTCTTTTATAGGGTTTATTCTTAACACTTTAAATTTTCTAATGTATTAATTGTGGATAATTTTTTTAAGTGGTGGTGATTTTCATGCAGATTTTGAAAGTATCAACAATTTTTAAGGCATATTTTTTACACTTCAAATTTTCTTGTCTTAATTATGCACAATTTTATTTTTAGATGTTGATTATTTAACCATTTTTTAAGTTGTTTTATTCCTCTTCTTGTTTTTCATCCTAACATGTTTGTTTTTCAAGAGTTTCCTAAACATACGATTTTTGTTTTTCTTCGCAATGTTTTTTTATATTGATTTTTTTTTTGCAAAAAAAAAATAATAATAATAAGATTAATATTTTGACGTTAAGATTTTTTATATATTTATATATCATTAATTAATACTCCAATACCACTAAAAGATAATAATTTTAAACAGAGGACAAAAAATATACATTTTGCATATCTTTTCACTAAAAATGACATACCAAATAAAGAAAATTATGAAAAAATTGAAAAAAAATTGGAAAAATAGGAAATTTTTATGATAATTTTATGAATTTTATAACAAAATGTAATAAAATTTTAAGCTTTTTTTTTCTAAAAAAAAATATTATAAACTTTTAAGTAAAAATACTGAAGAAAGAAAAAAAAAAAAAAAAAAAAAAAGTCAAAAAAATAAAATAAAACATACAATTTAAAAAACAAAAACAAAAATCCTTTTTTTAAAGAAAATAAAATAAAATAATGGCATGAACATATTAAAATATTAAAAAAAAAACATATAAAAAAATTAAAAACTATGCCCCAACAAGCTGAGGGCGGGGAGGCCCAATTCTGAGTATCGGGTCTCCCCTGCCCTGGGCTTGTCTGGCCATCGGGGTGGGCGTGGGGGCAGGGTTGCATGGTCACAGCTCCTCCTCCCTACCCACCTCGACAGTGGCAGGGACCTTGGGCAAGGGAGGTTTGATTCTCATAATCGGACCTCTTCTGTCGTGGGCCCATGTGCCTGGTGAGGTGGGCGGGGGGCAAGGTTGCGATTAAATCCAGCCTCCCTGCCTGGCCACATAAAGCCATAATTTTTTTATTTTTTAAATTATATATATATATATATATATATATATATATATATATATATTTTTAATCTTTTAATTTTTAATTTTTTTTTTTTAATGTTTCGTAATTGTTTTATTTTTTTAAAATTTTAATGTTTATTTTTTTAATTTAATTTTAATGTTAGAGATTTCCATATTAATACTGTGTAAGGTGTGTAATCTGTCCAAGGGTTCTATGTGGTCCCTCATGATAGATGGAATCATCATCTCAAACGTTGGATAGATCACACATGTTACACAGTATTATTCTGGAAATCTCTAACAATATGACAAACTGTGGAAGTCTGTGTTTTTAATATTTTTTTAAAGTAGGTTTTATCTTTTAATTTAATAATTTTTTTTATGTTTTATTTATTTTTTGAATTTTTCTTGTCATTTAATTTTATATTTTTTAATGCCCACGGGGCTTTGGATTGACGGTGAATGGGTGCGCTGTTAAGGCACTCCTTGCGATAGGTCACTGGTTCAATTCCCCGTGGGTACTTAGTTTAGTCTTAACCTAGAATTTTTTTTTTTATATTTTTTAATTATTTTTTGTAATTTGTTTTTTGTAATGTTTTATTTTTATTTAATTTTTTTGAGCCGGTTTTATTAATTTTTTTTTTTATATAATGTATTATTTGTTTATTTTAATGATTTTTTTAATTTTATTGTTTTTATTTATTTTTAATTTTTAAAATTATCTTATATTATTTTCATAAAAAATTATCTTGGATTAATCTTAAAAAAAAAATTATATATAATTTTTTTGCCAACTCTTTCTGTATTTATTTTTGTATTTTTAATTTTATGTGTTAATTTTTTTTTAAGTTTTATTATTATTATTGTATTTTTGCCATATTTTAGAAAAAAATTATGTTTTAATATATTCTTTTTTTAGTTTTTAGTGTTTTTAGTTGTTATTATTTTTTTTAACTTTTTGTGTTTTTGTTTGTTTTTTGTTTTTTCAATATTTTTTATTTATTTTTTTTGTATTTTTCATTTTTATTTATTTAAATATTTATTTATTATTTTGTTTCAGTTTATTTTTCTGGAGTGTCCATGTCAATCCTAAAAAAATGGTGTTATTCCAACATTAACAATTTTTGTTTTCACGATGTTTTTCACACAAAAAATTGGTTTTTATTGGCTTTTACTCAAATTTTTAGAAAATGTTGAAAAAATACCATTAAAAAAAATTAAAAAAAGAAGTCATTCCAGTATCAACACTTTTCGTTTCTTGTGTTGCTTTTCATGTTTTTTGGGTTTTCCTACTAGAGTTCTCATTTTGAGTTTACAATTCCCATTTCAAAGTTTACATTGTTGTTAGATAGCTAGAAGAATTTGATAGTAGCTATGAGCACTACAACACCTGTTGCGGCCCTGAAGTTTGATGATGTTAGCAGAAGTTTAATGAATGAGGAGTTGCAATGCAAATCAATTGTGGAAAACTAGGGAGGAGAAGCGCTAACCTTAGTTGATCATGGAAGGAAAATTGAAGGTAGCAAACAATGGTGTTCAAAATCAAGAGGAAAATTGAAATCAAGAACATGAAGAATTACTTGTTTTCACTGTGGAAAACCAAAACATAAGAAAAATGATTATTGGTTTTGGAAGAAGTAATAGAAGGAACAAAAATCAATCACCACAAATGAAGGTGAGATCATTGTTGTAGCTTCTAAAAGTGATGTCTTATTTACTATTTTAGTAGAAGAAGTCTATTTATATACTACCAACAATGACATTGATTGGGTACTTGACTCTGAGGCATCTCACCATGTGACCCAATGCAAAAATAATTTTATTGTGTATGAAGTGGGTGAGTCATGGTAGAGTAAATTTAGGAAATAATCATTTTTGTAATATTATTGGAGTGGGAGATGTTTGAATCAAGACAATGGATGGATAAGGTATCTTGTTGAAATAGGTTAGGCATGTTCTAGAGATGTGTATGAGCTTTATCTCTATGGGAAGGTTGAATGATGAAGGCTACTCCACAACATTTGAGAAACACAACTAGAAAATTAGTAAAGCATCATTGGTGTTTGCTAAAGGATTCAAGACAGGAACCTTGTATAGAATGAGGGAAACAAAGAAGATATTAGATGTAACTAATATTGAAAAATAGAGAAACTCATTGGATTTATGGCATAAGCACCTTGGCCACATGAGTAAAAAGGGCTTAAAAGTTATTGTTCATAAAAATCCACTCCCAGGTTTGAAATCCTATGAACTTGATCTTTGTAAGCACTGTATTTATGGTAGAAAACAAAGAGTTTCTTTTATGAGAGGTGGTCATGAAATAAAATTAATTTTATCAGAATTAATATACTTTTATGAGTTTGGGCCAATGAATGTTAAGTATTTAGGAGGAGCCTCATATTTTGTCACATTAATAAATGATGCATCTAGGAAGGTTTGAGCCTACCCTATGAAAAGTAAAGGTGAGGTGTTTGAGCCTACCCTATGAAAAGTAAAGGTGAGGTGTTTGAGATATTTCAAAATTTCCATATTGTTATTGAAAGAGAGACTAACAAATTGCCGAAGTGTTTGAATATAGGAAATGGTGGAGAGTATTGGTCTAGTGCGTTCAAGAATTATCGTAATAGGTTTGGAATTAAACATGAGAAGAGAATCCCAGGTACTTCCAAACAAAACGGTACTATAGAAAGGATGAATCACACTATCATGGAAAAGGTGAGAAGTATGTTGTCAAATTTTGGATTGAAAAACCATTTTTATGTAGAAGAAATAAGGAGAATCTATTATCTCATTAATTACTCACCTTTTATAGCCTTAGACGTCGATATTCCTAAAGAAGTTTGGATTGTGTTGATGGCCAAAATTGAACATGTCCAACATTAAGGAAATCACCTGGTTAGGGCCCCAATATAACCTCAACCTAAATCTAACCTAAACTAAATGGATAAACTAATCTAAAATAACCTAAATGCATAAAATATCTCTAAATATAGATTTTACCTAGTGGTTTATTTTATCGTTTGCTAGTACTAATGGGCCAAAGGATATACTTGTCTAATTGCAACTACTTGAAGAAAGCAATCTTTGGACGGGATGAAATTTGGGCTCAGCCAAGCCGCTAGGAAGTTTTCTCCCGCGTAAAGAAACTTTTGTTTTAAATGAATTAAAATAAATATAAATGTAGTCCTAACTAATAATGGAAATGACAAATAAAACTATCTTAACCTGGAAAATAGAAAGCGTGTAACAGTTTTATAAATGGGGATTTAACATGAAATTTTTTATTAATGTCAAGCTACATAAATAGTCCTGATAGCTGATATTATTTAATCTCATGAATGCTCTATTTGAAGAAATATTACAGGCTAAAAATTGATCAAGGAAAAGTCTTTATAGCATGGAAATAGTACACTGCAAGTGATTGTTAAAAAAATGTATATTAATAAATATGTAAGTAAATATTTACTAGGCATTCAATCATACATGATCACATTAAAGAATAGTTGAATTTTTTTAATCATATAAATAGAGAGCTACTAATATGAAAAGGCACATGTTTAATTCACAACAATGCGAAAATATACAAGTCATGGAAGAAATATGTCAACACCAAAAGTCAATGATTCCATTCAAATGAATAATAGTATTCAGATTAAATACATTACATAAAACCTTATTGTCCTAAGTGCTTCTTCAAGATCAAAAGTCTTTCTAGGCTCTAAAACTCTGCCATCAAAAGATGGATCTACAATAGTGTACAATCTTTGTCCTTTTATATAGAAAAATAAAAGTCTAGAAACCATCCCCAAAACTCAAGCTTGAGTTTCTATCCTCTACACAAAAATTCCCCTTTACAATAGTGGAAAGAGTTTCTTTGTTTACAGAAAATAGAACCCCTCTCTCATTATCAGAGTTATTATTTATAATTTTGCAATTTAGCTCTCAAAACAGGGAGTTGTTTCAAGGCAGATTCTTGAATAATTTTTTTTTCTAATTTTGGGAGTTGTAGATTCCTTTTTTTAACTTTGAGATTTTCACTAATCAAAATTGAACCTCCAGCTAGTAATTACCCTCCAAAATCTTGCCAAAAAAAATAAATTATTAAAAGCATTATATTAAAATTGAAAGAAAACCCCAGAATTGAAACATTCGAAAACAAACATTCAATAAAATCCAAAATAATTAATAAACAAAAACTAAATCTGAGCTCCCAATTTCTTCGTGTTGTGATATTCCTGGAAAATTTATAATCTAGCAACAAGACCCCCACAACAATGTGTTCTATCTATATAACGTTTTCCTAAAAACTTACTCAGAAAACATTGTTTGTTTCAAATTTGCAACCCCATTTTCTACTAAATTTTAGGAGTGCTTATTGCATTATTTTGGTCAAATAGATTTTTCTAGATCATTCTCCTACTTCCAATATTTTCAATTAGTCCTCCTAGGTCTAATTTTGTTCTCTAGATCTCGAGATATGGATTTTTTAAGTTGGTGTCTTGCAGTCTTTGATAGAAACTTTGAACACTATTGAGACAAGCAGTGAATTAAAATTGTAACTTATGACCAATTTTTACCAATTTTTACTTTTCTTTCACATTCATTGATTCATGCTTAAATTAACCAGCAACACATCACAATGTATTAGTAGCAAATAGAGTATATATAACCACGACCATGTTGAAAATGTAACTAGGTTCGGTCTTCATTTATTGTACTGGGTCATGACTTGATGATGTACTTGATGACTTGTAGTGTAATTGGAGTCATTCTTGAAGTTTAGCTCTATTAATTTTAAGGGTCTACTCCAAAGGCACTGTATTAAAAGCCCTAATTCTAGGGTCCAGTGATTTATTTGGTCACATTTAGAAAAGGGAAAGCCACAATGACAACATTTTGGTGCAAGTTAATTCTTGACAGTCTCTGCATTTGGCAAGGCCAAGAAATTTTTGAATATTGTTTTTGTGGGACCTGTGCATTCCAAAGTGGACAAGTTGTATATTGGTTTGGTCACACTATGGCAAGGAAAGTAAACTATAGGCAGAGGGTGAGGTCACATGCTTGTGACAATAATATCACAATTGCTTGTTGACAGTCTTTGTGAGGATATTTTTTGGTATAAGAAGCATTGGTAGCTATCAATCTTGTGTAAGACCTGTGCACTGCAAGGTGAATACTGAGGAACAACAACTTGTTAATTTCAAAAAGATAACAGTCCAAAGGCAGGATCATTAGGAAGAATATTTTGAGTTGTTGCATGAAAAGAACATGGCATCCAGAATAGCAGGTATGTAACCTTGACATATATATGGCATATTTTGTTAATGGTCTAACATGAATTGTTGTAGGGTAATTCAAGTGTATGAATCTAGGACTCATGGAAAGTATGAAAGGTTCAATTTTATGAGTTAAAAATGGATCCTTTGGTCTAGGGTTAGTACTTGAAAATCCTAAGATTCCATCCTCTAACCCTGGATTGACAAATCAACATCATGCTTTTTGTTATTTTATAGTTTTCTTGGGTCTACTTTTCAATGAGTTCTGCTGGTACAAGAAATAAAGGAAAAAGGATGTGTATATCCTCAGTTTTGACAACCATGGTGGAAGGAGGGAACTGTAAGGAGCCATGGGAACTCTAATGATATATTCATAGTATAATCATGCAATTTTGAATGCCTAGAAGAAAATAATTCGACTGATGACTTTGCATCCTATTAAATTAAGGTAGGGCATGTAGTTGGATTGGTAGAACGAATGGCATCATGGTTTATAACATGTAGCATTTGAATATTTTCAAATGTATGTTTTGGTAGTCATCTAGCTAGTATTGAAAGATTATGTTGCAATGTTGTGAAAGGAGCATGTATGAATCCTCCCTTGTGATGTCATGGAGTGATTTCTTCCAAGGAAGAATGACCATGATGATATCATCATTATAGTCTATATGTTTTTGGAACAGTTATCTTAGGAGCTTGTTGGTTCAGTTGCAGCATAATGAGATGAAATCCAAGATTATATGAATGGGTGAAACATGATATTCCACTAAAGACTTTGATGATGAGTGAAGGAAGACAATGTTGCTGATAATGATATGATACTCTCTGCATGATCCTGCCATGTGAAGAATGTGTAACAATCATTATATGATTATGTTGGGTTGTTGCCTTGGCACTTGGTCTGAAGGAGATATTGTATACCACGATGACTAATGTGATATCAGGTTACATATGGATTGATGATCATGCCCCCATTAATCACTTTCCAAATTTTTAGATGGAGATATGTTCCAACTCAATGATGATTGGTTTGAGACACGACATATGCAGACTAATGACATAAAAAGTGATGGTGTAACATGCTATGATGATGATATTGGATATAGAGGGATTTATGATGTTCATAGAAATATCGCACATGTGATGATGATGATAAATCCCTAAGAGCTACTATCATAGTAGTTAATGATGGAAATCTCTCCCTAGTTGAGAGGGAGATCCTCGTTGGTTGAGAGGGAGTGACAGATATGTTTCTATGCTTCATGTGTCCTATACAAGACTAGGACTGACAGTCGTAAGTCTTAGTGAAGGCCATGAGGAGAGAATGGCATCCATAGGATTGGGTAAGCATCTAAGACATATAATCCTTGAGGATTTGGAATCCAAGATAGGAAGTATCCTGGTGATCGACACTCTTTGAGGATCTGATAGGGTATCTAAGACAAGAGTGGTCTAAGAGGACTAATATTCTTTCAGGATTGGGAATCCAATATAAGAATAGTCCTAGAGGGACATACCTAGTGAACATTCGGGTGGGGTATGTTCCCTAAGAGGTAGTGTGTGTGTCCCACGTAAAGCCTCCCAGCATTGTGCTCTGATCTATTAAGAGATAGAGCTTGTTATTGATGTCCTTGCTACGTTGACAATGCTTATGCATTGATCATAATGTTGATGCTTAAGAGGGATTACCAATTTAACTCTTCTTATGAGAATGTCCCAATGGAAGCATTTTCCTTGTACTTGTTGTCGGTAATGAATACCTCCCTAGTTAAGAGGGACTGTTGAAAATGTAGCTAGGTCCAGTCTTCATTTATTGTATTGATTCATGACTTGATGAGTCATGACACTGCCTGATTTCGAATGAAACCCTCTAGTCGCATGCATGATGCCTACAAGGGAGTGATTGCAGTCTTTTGCACCCAATTTTGTACCTGCAACCATGAGATTTAAGCCACTTTTTCAGGCGAGGATCTAGTTCTCTGCCCAGAACTTAATGCTACTTTCTCTAGAACCATGAATGATACAAGGACAAAGACTTCCATATAAATATTAGACAAGAAATTTACCTAACAATGCCTAGCCATGACAAACATTCCACCAAACATATCATGAACATGAAATCTACATGTCATAAATACACATAAGAACATAGGGGCATGATACTTATCTTAAAGGCACCAAGAATTTCTAGTGATTTCTCATAATCACTACAATAACATCTATTAGGTCACACATTCATCATTATTTCATTTACTACTCAAAACATGATAAGAGCCATAACCAAAGTCTGTCATAAACCATGCTTATAACCAACATGTAACCAACATAATAACAAGGATAGCACAACCATAAAAACCACATATTACAAGTACATTTACACATAGAACATAAGATGGAAAGAGATGTTATTATCATATGCAAAATCCAACTAAGCCAAGGACTTCCATGTACCACTAGACTATAGATTGGGCTAAACCAAATCTTTCTTTCAGACAATCACCCTTATGCCATATTCCAAACATGAATGTGAGACTCACAAAAAAACCAACCAGGGTTTCCTGAGGCCAAACCACCTCAACTCTCATCAATAGAACCAATATTTACTGCAATCCCCATTGGATCGCTAGGCCCTAAAAAAGCATGGATACCTCTAGATCTCTCCACCTAAAACGTGAGGAATTTGTCTATCTCAACCTATCAGATTTACCATATATCCAACCATTATTGGTCAAGGGATTTGTAGGTCTACAAGGTATACACCCTCTAGGCTTTACTATGTATCCCACCATTCATCGGTCAAGGATTCATAGGCTCAATCAAGGGTATTCACCTTTGAGATTTACCGTGTATCCTGCCATTCACCGGTCTAGTATTCCTAGGCTCAATTGAGGTGTTCACGAGTACGCTTTACCCTTTATCCCATATTACTATTCCTAGGCCTTGTGAATAATACTAAGTGTTACACAGTAATTTGTCACCATCCCTGTTACCCCTTTTCCTGCACATTGGAGGACTTATTCTGGGACCTGTGAGAAGCGACATAACCTGAAAACATTTTGCTTTGTATCCCCTTGAGTATGTACTTCATATGCCCTGAAGACACCTTCTGCAAAATACCCATAAAAATAGTCCTTTTTCCATTGGCGCGGGTTCACTGTGTATCACTCGTGCCAATGGGGGAAATCCTCCAAAGGGGGCGCGCCCACTGGCGCTCTGTCTCAGAGTCACACTCGCGCCAGCCCAGTTGGGTAAAGTTTTTAACAAACCAACTTATGAAGGTTCTTCCTAACCTATTCATGAACTGATTCCATCTTGATTTAGTTCAGTTGGGCTTCGAATCTCCATAGAAGGGAAGTACTTCTCCACCTCTCATGGAAGCTTCTTAGTGATAAAGCCAATCCCATGAATCTTGTGGATGGCCCTAACTCCTTCTCCTCTATCTATAAAAGCTTGTCCTTTTGCCTTTGACAAGTTAGTCTCCAAGTTCCAAATTCTAAGTCCCAAAGTCTAAGAATTGCCAAGTTCATGCTACAAGAAGCCTTCTTCATTCCCATGAAGCTAAATCTAAAGTGAGGAGATTCTTGTCCAAGTAACCAAGGAGAGAGAGGCTTGTTCCCCATTCCCAACAAGCTTTGCAAGTCATGTGTTGCTGATCACCCAGCCAAAGGAGGATTTGACTTCAGAACTATGGTTGTATTCTTCTTTGTTGTTTATCAATAATAGACGACTATCATTATGGTTCCACTCTTATTGTATTTCCTAATGATGATTGAGTTATATCCTTTCTGACTGATATATAGTTGCATCTATTGGATTTTATGCTTGTATTTGTGTCGTTCTTTGCATGTGCAGGTGTCCGTTCATGAGGATTGTGGGGATTGTGACTGGCAGAAGCAAAGGAATGGGAGCGACGACTCTTCTACAAATATTAGCGTTGGAATCTAGGTAGGCCCTCATCATCGGTCTTTGATTTGAAATTAGGAACCTGCGTGTTAGCG